>JAZHEH010002542.1:6000000-6434787 GCA_036589455.1 Ateles fusciceps | reverse complement strand
CCCTCCCTTTCTTAATTTAAAAGTTACTTCCACTAAAATCCAACTCCTAGTCCTTGTAATCCTAAAGCTGAGACTTCCTGGTTGGGAGAAAACATTTTATGCTATGGCTTGTTAGTGTGACGGAAGGACATGGGAAGACAAAATAAAAAAAATAAAAAATTAAAAAAAAAAATACCTATCGTCTTGTGACTCTGGTTACCTTAAGTGGCCCTCTAAGTAAACTCGCCCAGCCCTAACTATATTGCTCCCACATTCCCAGCTAAAGTACAGTGACTTAATTGTCAGCAAGAAATAGCTTTAAATACCCTAAGAATTGGAATTTTCAAAGTTTTGAAAGAAAAAATTATAATTCATTTGCAACTTCTCTCACCTAGATCTTAATTCCCTTAGTAGCTCAAGGGACCTAGATCATGTCAGATGAAAAAGTGCCTGATTACCCATTGATAACAATGGTGGGTACAGACAGCTTTGTAGAGATCCTAAACATTTATGGGTATGTGTGTTATATGTAGTTATCAATGAATAATAACCTTATTGATATCAATATTAATGAATAATAACCTTAATAATGACACACCCAGACTGCCAAGCCAAGGGAGAGCTAGATTAAACCCTAGGCCACCTATATGCTAATCTCATGTCTTTCTGCTATGTGGTAGTTCCAGTCACTGGTAATCCTGTGAGACCTTTAGGGAGTCCTTCTTGGCCTGGGTTATACCTCATTGCTCTGTAGAAAGCATTCAAGGCCAAAACAATTGATTCAAATTGTTCTGTATAAATACATCATATTCCATGAACAAATGTCACTTTCCTGGGATCATGAAGGCCATAAGACTCCTCCATTTTGTTCCATGGTCCTGGCAGGTGAGTAATTTACGTTTTGATAATTTTTAACACTTTTAAAATCAAAATTAGTACAAAATTTAAAAGAACTGGTAAATCACCTATCTAACATTTAGTCTTTCATATACTACTATATAATCCACATTAGCTTAGACAATAATCAAACTTATAAGCTAAGCTTTACCATTGCTGTTTTAAATATGATGGAACTAAACTTAGAAAGTTTGAGTGGCTTCTCTGAAGTCATGCAGCTTCTAAGTCCCAGAGCCATGTTGACCCCAGGAATACATCCCTACAGTTGGTGCAGAATGAGGAAGGAGAACTGGAAAATGGCACTGAGGAGACTTTTGGTAACACGTAGGAGAAATTGAATGAGAAGCTCATGTGAACAAAGAATAGAAAACATAGTAACTTGAGTACAGACTGAACTGATAAAGTAATAAGGGTAAGTTAGGATGAGGACCAGATGTTTATGCATGAAGCTCTTCATTTAATGATAGTATTTGGTTGGTTTGAATTTTGACAAACAGAAGCGAGAGAATGAAGTTTTCTTTTTTTTTTTAATTTAATTTTATTTAAAAAAATTTTTTTAAAAGAATAGAGATGGGGTTTCACTGTGTTGGCCAAGATGGTCTTGATCTCTGACCTCGTGATCCACCTGCCTTGGCCTCCCAAAGTGCTGGTATTACAGGCATGAGCCACCGAGCACGGCTGAGAATGAAGCTTTCTATTAATTGGACTTGGCATTTTGTTTTTGGAGTATTTTAAGAATAAGCATTCCCAATTCAATCAATCATGTGATATGGAGCAGTGGTTTTTTTACTGCAATTTTCATACTCCTGCACATATATGATGTTTTTCCTAGGGGTAGGTGGGTATAGACAGCTTTGTGGAGCTTGTAAACATTTATGGGTATGTGTGGAATATGTAGTTTGATAGATACTATTAAATTCCCCTTAATAGGGATCGTGCAATATTTTATCTCCATCAGCAATGTACATATGAGAGTGCCTATTTCCCAAAAAGATATGTTGATCAATTTGATATCCAATTCTGAGGCAGGTGTTTCATGGACCTTACTTGCAGAAACACAGTTTAGAAATCATTTATAATAGAACCCAAAAGAGATCAAAATGTTGCTTGTGACTGCTATTAAAATATTGATTAAACTGTATTCAATTTGTGATCTTGGAGCATAAGTGAATTGCATCTGTATTCCGACGTATTCAATTTATGGGGGGACAAGGATTAGTAACCACGAAATTGATTACATTAATAGAATAAAACTCCCCCAAATATCAAAGAGAGAAAATAATCCACATTGGCAGCAAAAACATAGGATTTTTAAAAAGTGGAAGCCACAGAAGAAAAGGGATGAACAAATATACCAGTATTATGGCTTTTTTGAAGGTATGGTATCTGTTAACTTAAAGAAAGCATGTATAGACATTTTGGCAGTATTATATTGGTAGTCTGATAACTGGTATCCAATCTGTAACTGAAGGAAAGCATAGCAAACAGGAAAGAAATAGTTATGTTGACTTTTGTGAAATCCATTTGGTAACATTTAGAAGATGATAATGAAGAGACAACTAAAATTGAAGAACCATAAATTATGCACGTGCTGAAAATATTACAAGTGACTAAATAATAAATGTTAGTGCTACATTTTTAATGGACAGGTTTTTGTTTTACTTAGGCTAAACAAATTTATAATAATTGTTTTATATCCACCAGCTATTCCACTTGCAGTCTAAGCATTTTGAGGGATACTTTGTCAAGTTCTACATGTGTCTTGATTATAATGTTTTCAGGTTATCTTTTCACTTAGGCTGCCCTGTTTTCCTTCTTGGTTCAATTTTAGTCCAGCCAGTTAGTTCAAGTTCATGCTCAGCATCTCTAGCTGCCCAATTGCACAAGGACTGTCACCCTGATCCTGGAGTTTCCCAAGACGATGTTTGACCAGGAATTGCTGCTGGTCTCCATCTAAAATGCCAGGCATCTCATGGCTTTTTGAGAAAATTGACTCATGCTCTGTGGTAGCATCCTCTGAACGAATTGACTGTTATCCAGAGTCAGGGGCAAATGAAGTTTCCTGTACGAAGTGTGGACATCATTGGTATGTTGCTGACAATAGAGTTCCATTTTGCCTCTTTAATTCCAAACAAGAGGCCACTTGTGCCATGCGGTTTCCCATTCAGAAACACATCGATTTCCACCCTTAACCAGGAGCTTCTTGAGAAAGCTATGAAGCTAAAGTCTGCTTCTGGTGTTCCACAACCACTGTTGACATTCCTTGGTGCTTTTACCCAGCAGATGGTTCATATGGCTACACCATAAATGACCAACTTGAAAAGACAGATCTAGCATGGAGGTACATATTTTCTGGAACTTTAAGTAAGCATTTTTCTCATCTAAAATTTCTGATCTATGCTCATGGGTTTATTTGGTACAGGATGACCTGCCATCCTCAGAGATTACGTTCTATTTTGATTTGCCATATCCTGGGAACTCAGAGCCTTCACAGTGAATGAAAAAGCCAAAAATGCATGGCTTTTTGCTTCCTAATCATTTGTACTTCTAAATCATTGTCAACTAAATTGTTGAAGAGGGAGGTTACACTTTTTCTTCTTTCTTAATCAGTTGCATGGGCCCTGGTAAATAGGCTGAAATACTCATTATTTTGTCTAGAGAGATGATTCATTGCAAACAAGTTGGGCTAAGGTAAAATTCTTGTCATTTATGGTATCACGTAAACCTTTTGAAAAAAAGCTTTCTTTGTGTTGCATATTTTTGTGAAGCATGAGACAGCATTTAATTTTCAGTGAAATGACATGAAAGCTTAAGAATGAAAAACTACCCTTAACAGCAACTATTTTATAGCATCTGAAATCATACTCTAAAGTAATCAGAGTACTTATTCTAATAAATAAGTAGAAAAATAACTCAATTACAAATGTTATGCTTAACTTTTGTAAGGAAAAAAGATATTAATTTTTTATTAAGATTCTCAAGAGAAAAGCCAGATTTAATGTCGAATGTCACTTAAAACTGTCCATGCACTGATTTTTGGAGACCAGATTCTTGATTTTGACGTGTTGGATATTTTCTGGGAAATGTATGGAATGTATACAATTGTGGCATTTACTTAGTTGGAGCTGAGCAGAGTGTTCTGAAAGGTAACTTTACTTCAATTTCTGCTTAGAATTTATGAGCTATTTTCTCTTTACATTGCATGACCAGGGCTTGAGAACCGTGTCAAAATCTGGTTTTTAGTTACATTTCTTACTGCAAAGTTATGTAAAATTGAATGATGATGCTTAGGAGAAAAGATTTGGAGGACCATCCTCTTTAAGGACAAAGGCAAAAAATGACTATAGAGACACAAGCAAGAAGCAGAAGAGTAAAATCTGGGCTGAGAGGAGCTGATTTGTAATAGGATAGAACAGTGTAGTCTCAGAAATACAATGAATTCCAAATTCAAAGAAGAGAAGAAAAATATCATTACATTTCATTTTTATTGCTTCTGGACCTTGAAAGTCCTCTGCTTTAAGGAAACCAGCCTAATTTACAGGCAAGAAAATAGAACTTGATTGAGCTAACTTATATTATATGCTATTTTCTGTTATCATAAATTTGCCATTGGTTTGCGTTTTTACAGATTTTAGCAGAGACCATTATGGGAAACATTTTGAATACTGATTAAAATCTGAAGTCAAAAGAAAGATTCCAAGAAAAGTAAGAGCAGTAAACCAGAAAATTGAATAAAATAAATAAAAATCAGGTAAGTTAAATCATTAGCAAATTAAATTCTGACTGGGAACAGAGGTTAAATGGAACAGAATTGCCTAAGAGATGGGAGAACTTTGAGCAATTCACTAAGACGGATTGTTAGTGTCTTCATTGTCTGAGCTGTCTTTGTCTTATTTGTAATGAGTACCTAGACCAGCACTTAATTCTAGGCCTAGGAGATCTCATTATGTCCCAATTTTATCATTGGATCATTTTGCTTACTGATTTTAGACAGCTCCCAAATTGTAATGGATTCCTTGTGAATCAGGTCTTTGGAAAGAATCTTCCAGAGCAACGCAATATAAGAAGAGCTTTGCCACACTAGACTGAAAATTGTGGCCCTCACTAATATTATATCTGAGGAAATGGGCCTCTGTCCTTGAACCTGAAATTGGAAGCCTCAGTTGGAGTGGGTGTGTGGGTGGTGGTGATAGTGGAGACAGTGGTGACAGTGGTGTTGACTGGAGGTTCAAGCAGCTGAGATGTGAGTGACCGTTTCACAGACAGTTGTGCAGGGTGAGGAAGGAGGTTAGCACTAGGAAGAAGAAGCTGTGCCTGGAGCTTCAGTGATCACCTGAGGCCACCCATTGATGACTTCCAGGGTAAGGTTTTAGAAGTGGTTGAAGGCTGACTGAATATGACTAGAGGAAAGCCGCCTGTTTATTATTCCATTCTACTACAAAAAAGACTGTATTGTGACCAACTAAGTCAGAGTTAGATGATAATTTCTTTAATTGTTATGGTTTTTCCTATTCCTAGAGGTACACTGTGAAGGGAATTAGCTTGTTTCTTATTACCACTACAATATCTAACATTTACTCCTCAATGTTTTTGCTTTACTTAGACATTTTTATTTTAATTTTCCTTTCCTCGTTAGAATAAATTATTTATTTCTCTGTTTATCAACATTCTTTTAACCTAGGGAACTACATACATTTGTGAAAAGAAATATGTTTCATTTGAGCTAATAAAATCAGTTTATCTTATAGGATAATACTAAGTAAATGTGACACTAAATCTCTGTTTGGAAATGATATTTCCCCAGTTATAGTGGGATATAGAATTTCCTAATTCAGATTGGCTCCAATTTAAGGTAGGTGGAACTGATGGTCTATATTTTTCATGAATACAGTGTTTCTTAATGGAAGATTTCAAATATCATAACATCATTTGATTAAGTACCTCATGATATCTTATTTTGGCAGTAACTACAAATTTCCCATTTTACTTATTGGTAACATTAAAACTGAACATAACATTAGAATTAGATCATTTTTAAAAAAATTAATACAATTTTTGGTCTTCTAATATGTTTTAGATTTATGATTCTGGTAATAAACTATTTGAAGTTCCACTCAGTATTGATTTTCCCTTAAATGAGGCTGCTGTTACAAAATATAACATGGAACTGGCAAAGGGCAGTTTCTCTCATTTCAGAGTCATAAGAAAAAAGACAAAAACAGTTTTGTAAGTATAATTTGTGCTAATATGATCTTAGTTTTGTCCTTAGAAACAGCACATGCCTGGAGAAGTTATGGAGGTTTTGGAACTAGCAAACTTAGAAATGTGTTAACTTTAAAACTATATGGTGAGTGGGAAAATGCAAGGGACATGACCTGTGGCTTGCAAAGCTGGCCTCAAAAGGCTTTGCACCTTCCTCTTTCATCCTCTTGGACCACTTTGGCCATCATGTAAAGAAGCCTGAGATAAAAATCTACACAGAAAGAGAGGTCTAGTCATCTCACTTGTTCCAGTCATTCCAGGTAAGTTTCCAGAGATAGAGTGAGGCCTGTTGGACCATCCAGCAATGGCATGGCTGATAGCTGGTTCCTTTCTGACTACAAGGTACATCAATCCTAATTTATGCTTGTATTAGTGGTAAGACCAGAATCATTGCCCAATCAGCTCACACAATCATGAGAAATAATACTTATTAAACCACTAAATTTTTGGGTGTTTTTGATATGCATAAACTGATAACTAATACATAAAATGTGTTACAATGGCACACTTTAGAAATCCAATGCCATTTGTATCATAAGCATAAATCATTTATCAGCAGGGCGCAGTGGCTCATGCCTGTAATCCCAGCACTTTGGGAGGCCCAGGTGATTAGACCACCTGAGGTCCGGAGTTTCAGACCAGCCTGACTAATGTGGAGAAACCCCATCTCTACTAAAAATACAAAATTAGTTGGGCATGGTGGTTCATGCCTGTAATCCCAGCTACTCGGGAGGCTGAGGCAGGAGAATCGCTTGAACCCAGGAGGCAGAGGTTGCACCAAGCCAAGATCGTGCCATTGCACTCAGTCTGGGCAACAAGAGTGAAACTCTGTCTCAAAAAATAACAATAATAAAAACAAAAATTAAATCATTTATCATTGGCTTTAAGATCCAGTGATGGGCAGAGGCTGTAAAAATAGTAAAAAGTTAATAAAAGTTAGTGGGATGGTTAACAACAAATTGTTAATGGAAGCTAGAAAGATGGCCACTCATATTTTGTACTATTGCCTACAGTAATTTGGAAGGTAGAAAATGTACCTAATGAACCTGTGTATCTGACAAAGGAGATTTCTGGGCAGAATACTGAAAATTTTGACCTCTTTAAATTGTGTATACTGTTATAGGAGAAGAGAAAGAAACCAAAGGAAAAGTAGAGTGAAAAACAAAAGAATTTAGAAAGCAAACAGACGGTCTTGGACTGGCTGAATTGGAATCAAACCGTTTCTCATCCCTAGTCTCTCCAGCCAGCAAAATATTCCCCAAGAAAGACATGGCTGTAGGTAAAGATCAACAAGTGTGTGGCTACAAAAGCCTTTGTTGAGACCACGGAATAATTTACCATTGTGTCTGATAGGCCTTCTAAACCAGACAAAAGGGCTTTAAAAAATCTTAAGGACATTTTCTCACAGCACCCTGAACACAAGGAAGGGACCTCTATCTCGATAATAATTATGAAGGCTTTTGGAGCATAGAATGTACTTCAATCATATTTATAAAATATTTACAAGACTTTAAGGGCATTACATTACAGGCTCTGAGACTCCACTCTCTATGGCCAGCAAGTAGGATTAGAAAGCTACTCAGCTGTAAACATTGGCCATTTTTTTTTTCTGAGAAAGGAAGGACCTCTAAAAAATGAAACCTGGAGCCATAAAGGGGAGTGAAGAGTAAAAGAACAGTGGATTAGGGATCAATTTTAAAGGGTCCTCCAGAGTAGAGGACCCTGACAACGTGTGCTGGGTTGTTTTCAGAATTGCTATGTACCAGATATTGCTATGTATTTCCTATCGCTTCTCTTTTTAATTGGGAATGATGATTACAATTCCCCTATCCTTGTTCATCCTTTGTGTATGTTGGGTGTGCAGGGGCAGATATTTCACCTTTGGATCAAGATGACCAGGCCTGAGGAGACTTACCATGACCATGAGATTGTGGATATTTAACTAGATGTTGTTATGGGTTGATCCTTTTAAGGATTTTAGGAGGAAGCAACTAAATTTGTGTGTGGAAGGAACGCAAATAATTTGTATACAAAGAATAATCTATAGTGAATTAAAAATGGCCGACAAATCCTTTTCATTTCCTCCTACTAAAAGGTGGAGTCCAATTTATCATCCCTGGACTTCGAGCTGGCCGTATCACTTTCTAGAACTAATAAAATGTGACAGAAGAGATGTATGATTTCTGAGCCCCAGCCTCAAGAGGCCTGACAGGTTCCATCTGATGCCCTTGGAACACTTCTGTTTCATGTGCAGAAGTTTGGGATGAAAGGTCATGTGGTAAGAGAAGATCAGTTAGCCCATCTGGTCCAGCCATGAGCTGCCAACGTAGTCATCAGCTGACTGTAGCTGCATGTATAATCCCAAGCAAGACCAGCAGAAGAACTGCACAGGGCATTGTAAGGAATTGCAGTGTTGATATTCTGATATTCTAATTTACTAAGTTTTGGGGTGGCATGATGCATAGCAATAGAAAATTGATACAAAAACATTGATCATCAGTCTTTCAGCTATGTGTCCTTGGTCACAGTGGACAGGGTAAAACAGAATGCATTGGGTAGCAAGCTTATCATCATGGAAGGAAAGGAAACTTAAAGCACGTTTTACAGAACATGGAAGTGGTAATATAACCTTCTTAGGGATTAAATGAATATTCAGACATTCAGACAGAAGAAATTCACCATAGTCAAGTGTACAGTCATCCCTAGGTATCTGCGGGGGGATTGGTTTCAGGACCACTCCCTTACCCCCTGCAAATACAATATTTTCATCCAAGGATGGTTGAATCTGTGGATGTGGAACCTGTGGATACCCAGGAATAACCGTATAGTCTTTGGGTCAGAGGAACTTGAATCCAAATTTCTGCTTTGCCACTTGGGTTGCTGTGTTAACTTGGGAAGTAATTAAAAATCTCGAAGTGTAGCTCCTTTTTCTGTAAAATTGGTTTTCATTAGGTTTGAGTGAAACAATACAGGCAAAGCTGTGTTCTCCATAGATTGTAGTAATTATTGTATTTGCTCTCCTTCACTCTGTGTTACAGGTACGTATTTTATCTTCTTATCAATACTTGAAAGTTTCTTGCGAATGTTTTTGGTTGTTTTATGTATTTATTATCTTCTGTTAGAACAAATGATCTGTCATGGCAGGGACTCAAGTTTTGTTTCAGCATCCCCGACGTATTGGTCAGTAAATATTCGCTGATTAATTGTGAACTTGAATCTACTAAAATTTTCTTATTCATGTGCGTTGAGAAAGCCACACATTAAAACAATCCTTTATAATTTCACCTTTGCTCTTCCTCTCTTTCTTTCTGTACTTTTCCCTTGTATGCTGTGACTTTCCCGGACACCCCTATTCTGCAGATCTTTGAATCTCCATCTGAAGTTTTGACTTGCTCCACTTTCATACTTTCAGCTCCCTATTGGATAACTCCACTTTATTGTCCTGCTAGTCCTTCAACTTTACATATCAAAAACTTAGTTTATACCTCATATCCCATCCAAATTTCCTAGTGTTCTTTGTACAATCTACTTCCAGTCAGACTGGGCTAATGGCCTGCTATTTCTGGGGCCTGTTTTATACTTTTCCTTCTTTCTATGTTTATTCAAACTGTTTCCTCTCTCTTGCGTTTCTTGAATGCCTTTCTCTGCTATCTCTGCATATCCAGATTCTTCTAATGCTTAATCTACCTTCTTCATGAAGCCTGCCTGAAAGCCGTACGTGGAAATAATCTCTCTTTCTTCTGAACTTCAGGAGCACCAAATATATAATTTCCTTTAAAGTCTTATTTATAAATATGTATAACATGTGTATTTAAAAATTATAAAATAATATTTATATTTACAATATAAATATTTACTGTTCTATTAAGAAAATTACATTTTCTATCTTGCAACGTATTCATTCACTTCACTATCTTATTTCTCCCTCTGTATTTCAACCTCCTTATGGCAAAAATTAATGTCTGGCTCAGTTTTGCATGTTTCACATCTCCAAGCATAATCAATATTCAATAAGTAAATACCAGTGAGTACTTGTTCATTGCTCTGTAAATACCTTTTTGGGATGCAAAGAAATAGCAAGACACAATTGGATTGAAATGATAGAAACATGAAGTTTCTTCACCTAAACTGAAAAGAATGCAGAAAGTGTCTCAAAAAGGAGGATGTGAAAAAATTCCATCAACTGTGCCGATAGATAAATAAGACGAGGACTCAGAATTGAACATGGTTTATAGCAACATGCAGTTCTTTGTTCATCTTGATAAGAGCAGTTCCAGTAGGGTTTTGTGGACGTTAAGGCCTGAGATGAGTATATTCCAGAGACAGCAGAGAAGAAATGAAAAAGATTGGGAGTAAACAATTCTTTTGGAGAAGCTGATTTAAGGAAGAGAGAAATAGAGTGAAATGAGGTCAAAAGAGGGAATGTAAGTTGTTATTTTTTGAAGATGAGATAAAAATGTGTGTTGTATGGATGATATGAAAGATGGTATAAGAAAAAAGGGGAGAAAGGTTTGAGTCCAGTGAATTGCTGGAAGAGTTCATTTCAGGAGCTCAGGCAGTTCATCCGCCAGAACAGATGAGAAGGTCAAGTTGGAACACATGGGCATAGAAACAGTCAACTTGGCGGCTGAGCTATGTTTATAACCAAGTCATTTTGAAATGACTTAGCAACACACGGAGGGGTTATTATACATTGAGATTGAAAGGCTAAGAAAGGCAATCAGGTTCTATCCTGTTCAGCCTGTCTTTTTAGAGAAACAAGGCACAGAAACCTGAAGAAACTTGTCTGTATCAATTAAAAGTAGAAATGAGATTAGAACTCTTATTGGCTCACTTTCTGCTCAGAAGGCATTTCCCCTGTATTACATCATCCAAGATGACTTTTGCCCTTTAAGGAAAATATCTCAGCTGCCTGCAGGTCTGGTGGTTAAGGCTGAGGTATGGGTGTTGCCTTGACATCCTCTATGACTGAGGGCAAGCCTGTGGAGTCATGTTTGCTCTGATATCCGATGCTCCTGTGTGTGCTACAGTTCGGGTATCTCGATAGATACATCCTCTATCTCCTTACCCCGCTCCCGTTAGGCAGATTTGTAGGGCTTTCTCCAATGATTTGTGAATTACCATGTACCTAAAGTAGAGAGTGGAAGAACTGAGTTTTCTAATACTATGTATAACATCATTCTTAAATAGACATTTAACAAATTAGGTTACACCTTGTGTTTTCTACAAGTATGTAGAAAAATTACATTTTCTTAATATTCACTTGGTGTTTATTATTGGGAATAAGAAGGAATAAAGGACATACTACCTGTTTTCAAAAGCACTAACTAGGACAGCTAAGAGAATGAAAGAAAAAAGCCAAATGGAGGTGTGAGGAATGCAAAAGGAGATTTTAATTCTGACAAGAATTAGATAAGAGTTCAGGGAGGAGAGATTTGCACTAAGGAACTACCTAAGAAAGGCACAAAAGGAGAAAAAGACTGTAGGCATTTTGTAGTTCTAAAAAGAGTAGTATGACAGGAAGTAAAAGGAGGAAATACAAAATGCTTTTATAATTTCTGTCAGTACATGGTCCATATAATAAATGTTGGAATGCATGTGTTAGAATTTCATCATCTATTCATATATACAAAACATATAGTTTGGCTAGACCAACCCTTCTCCCCTCACATTCTAAAAAGATAATATTTATTTATGTAAGCCACAGTACGTGTACCTCTGCTTAGTTGAAAAGATAGACAGATAAATATGGGGAATTCCTTATAATAATAAATGCATATAGATGGCTATCTTTTTTGAAACAATAAGTAAAATACTAAGACAGTTTTATTTCATTTTCAATACATAAATTTCATCTGATCTAGTTAATTTTATTTCATTTATAAAATACTTAAGACAAAAATAATGTGGAATTATTTTATTTTTATGTGCTATTATTTTAATTGCACTTAAATAATTTTAGTTTCACTTGAACAATGAGAATGCTTTATTTGAATATCATTTTAAAACAGCACTGTTGACATCATGCTATTTTTTTCTCATGTTAGCGTCTAGTTTGTACACTGATAAATCCCTCGTTTTTTAATGTCCAATGTAGGTAATTTCAAAATAATGAAATTTGGTTTCTTATTCAAGAATTTTTTTCCTTTCCTTTGTGTGATTTTCTTTTCTTTGTATACAATCAATGTTCAAGAAATGAAAGGAGAAATAGAGAATATTTGTCAATATGGCTTAGGAAAATCTCAAGAGACTGTGGACTCTGTAATGGTGCTAACCATTTGAGAACGTTGGAAGTTACAAAAAGAAGTGAGCGAGAGAGAGGACAGACGCAGCTTATGCCTTTATATCAGTTATTCCCTAGTGAACAGGCAATCACAACTCACAACATACCACAAACGATGAAAACCCAGTGCTTCCAGAACAACTAATGTGAATTTTATGGATAATGATTAGATTCATTTTCTGCTAGGGAAAGTAGAGTCCAAAAGTGTATACTTAATACATCTACGAGGATGCATTTCAAGTTTGTGGTTCAAACTAATGAGACACATAGCATGCTGTCGTTGGTTCTGTTTGCTTTACGTAAGTAAATAACACTTGAGACAATTCCAAGGAAACCACATTCTTCTACAAACAGGAGCATAAATTGCTTTATGAAGGATCGTTGATGGTATACTACTAAAGCTTAATTGATACTATTCTTTAAATAGAAAAGTGAAGGCCAAAGGTTTTCTCTTAAATGACATTTTCTGTAAGCTAAAGTTATCTTCAAGCTTTAGAAGCAAATTGAATTAGAAAATTTCTCAGAGGCATGGTGACTGTTCTTTGAGACAGAAACCAGCATGGTCATAGCGGTTGTTAACATATTAAAATACTTCCACAATAGTGAGTGGCTGCCGCCCTAGGCCAGCCCCACGTCTCCCCCGTGTGTTATTGCCCTGCAGCCCCTCAGCCACTTTACAGCTTCCTGAGTTCCAGCAAAGGGCCAATACCTGAAATCTCATTCTAGCACAGGGCCAATGCCTGTCAGCTCCTGGGGTGTTCAGGTTCCTGCTTCAGGGTGTGGCCCATATGGGTTCTGATTGGTCGGCATACACTGAGCTAATTTTCAATATTTTGAATATTACCCTTTTGTACACCTTTTATGACTGATTTCCTTAGAGCTCCACCTCAAGGTAACTTCTTAAGTACTATTGATATTCTTATACAATCTTTGAGACAGATGCTTTAATAAGAGCGTGTCTTTCTCTCATTAATATTCATGAACCAGAGTGGTAGCTCACACCTATTATTGCTTTGGGAAGCTGGAGGCAGAAGGATTGCTTGAGGCCAGGAATTTGACACCAGCCTAAGCAACATAGTGAGACCCTGTCGCTACAGAATTTTTTTTAAAATTAGCCGGGCATGGTGGTACACACCTGTAGTCCCAGCTATTTTGAGGGGCTGAGGTGGAAGGATTGCCTGATCCTGGGAGGTCAAGGCTGTGGTGAGCAGTAATCACATCACTGCTCTCCAGCCTGGGCCAGAGTGAGATACTGTATCAAATATATACACACACACACACACACACACACACACACACACACACACATATATAATATATAATATATATGTATATATATTAATGCGAGAAAGATGTGCTCCTATTTAAGCATCTGTCTCAAAGCTTATATAAGAATATCAATAGTACTTAAGATATTATCTTAAGAGTTTGTGTTTCAAAGAAATCATTCATAAAAGGTATACAAAGGGGTTATATTCAAAATATTAAAAATTAGCTCAGCACATGATGACCAATCAGAATTCACATATATATATATATTTGTGTGTGTGTGTGTGTGTGTGTGTGTGTGTGTGTATACTTACACAATCTTTGAGGCAAACGATTGCTGTTAATATTATTGATTAATCAGAAAGGACTCCAGTAGCATTTTGGTCTTTATTTCAGGTCTTTTTGGCTAAGTGACTTTTTAAATGAATTATTAGAAAGTTACACATAGAGGCTTAGATATTTGTCAGAGAAAAAAATGAAAGATAAATCTTCTCAGAGGCTCCTGACGACTTGAAAGATAAAATGAGTTTTGTTGTTTATTAGGGTCTGAGAAACCTGTATCCAACTAAGAACACGAGAAAAAGTTAATAAAAGCTTTTTCTTGTGGGTAACAGTTGATATAGATTGTTCCTATTTGTATACAGTACCTGACCTGCTCATAATAGCTTCCCCTGATTTTTACCTTCTCAGGCTATGATATGTGTGTGCCCCCTGTTCTTTGCCCTTATCAACAAGTGCATGTTTATCTCCACATAGCCCATTGTGTTGTAATGATCCACTGTTCCTGCTGTATATTGCTCTGTGTATTCCTCAAGTGCCCAGGATAGTTCATGGCACTCGGAAAAATTTCCTTGAATGCGGAGAGAGAGGCTAAAAGCAACGATTTCTACTGAACAAACTAAGTAACAGCACTGGACATATGCTGTTACATAGGGGCAGTCTCCTCAAGTGTGTGAACAACTCCTCTAGCAGCAGACTTAGGTGTACCTGTCTGTCTTGTGGACTAGGATCAGGCACTGAACCACAATAGGGGTGGTGTGAAGTATGGGTTGGGCAGCAGCATGGGGGCTCCCATTACTGTGACTGCTATACTCTCACCAACACCACCGCTGCTCTCCCCCCTTTCCCTGAAGTGATTTAAGGCAGATTCCACAGTGTCCACAAGCATTCTATATAGTTTTCTATAACCTATTACCTTTGAAAATGTCATATGTGAGATTCTTGCAACCATTATGCTTGCAAGAATCAAGCAATCTTGGAGAAACATAATGTTCCTCATTACGAATTCTGAAAAAGGAATCTAGCCAGATTTGGGTAACCCAATATTTTCCAACTTTTATTTGAACATGGACTACTTTTATTTCAAGAAAGATCTACTTCCAACTCAACAGACAAAATGCTTTGCTGAAATTTGAGCAAGCAAAACCCTCTGAATTTTGGCACTATTATTTGTAAAATTTGAGGCAAGTTATGGGACTTTACTCTTTCCGAGTCTCATTTTCTTCTTTTATAAAATGGAATAATAACGCTTTCCCACAGGGTCATTATAAGATTGAATGAAACACCATAGAATTTATAATTAGTAAATACTCAATGGACATGAATTTCCTGCTGTTCCCTCAGATCCCCTCACACCTGTTTTTGGTTTCTCGTTCTCTTTTTGAGCTAACTTTATGGGATTTATTAAACCAGAATCTAATGGCAAAACAACTTTCTCAGTAAGAGCTGCCTATTTACTATCTTCTTGCTTCTTTTCTGGAACAGGCGGGAAATGATTCTTGGAGGCCTGATTTTTTTGAACCAGTTTATACAAGTGACAACTGCAGTCTTATCCACTTCAATCTATGGATCTGTTGAACATGAACACCTGTCCTTTAAGCATGATATGAAATTTGTTAAATACGGAATGTTTTCCAGAGCTCACTCACCAACTGTAATATGCAGGTATAGATTCCTAATACTAGAAATCTGTTTACTGAAAGAAGCAGAGACCATGAATAATAATGAGTTTCCATAAGATCCTATAAATATAAATACGATTTACACTCATAAATGTAAATATGATTTACTCTATCAGAGTATATATGTTATTTACTCTATAACTGTAAATATGATTTACTCTCAGAAATCATATTGGTTTGTACTTAGTTATAAAGACAAGTTCAAAATTTTACATCTACTCAGGTTATCACTAGTTTGCCTTTTATGCTCACAATAGAAATTATACATTTTTGGCATGTCATTAATTGCTACTGTGTCTCTTTTCATAGAATAATAAAATGAAACCAAACCATCAGAAAACATAATATTTCTTCTTGCTTTTGCAGCCATTTAGCAATCTCTGTGGAGTTCATCCTTTTTATATGTGCATAGAGAATGATTTTAATGCTCATGGTGTTCTTCTCCTGAATTCCAGTGCCCAAGGTAATGTGATTGTCTGGTTAAATTATAAAAAAGCAAATGCACAATTTAAATGTAAATTTTATCTTTTCTCCTTTAAAAATACTTATTAATTATAAGCAAATAGAGTGAGAGATTGTCTACAATTTAACATTTTGGTTTCAAATGGAATTTTTTATATGAAAGATATACATTCACTCTAATATATTGCAAAATATCATTAAGACACGTAACAGTAAAGACACATAACTAGAGAAATCAGAAGCCACTTGAACAATCAGTGTTAGAAATTTCATGGTAATGTAAGGTCTCTGACTCTGCCTTATCATCTCAACAAGTTAAACATTGCCAAGGCCACATTTCTGCATTAAATTAGTCTAGAAATATTTGAAACGCATTGCAGTGGGTTTCCTTAATTGTGTGCTTGGCTTTAAACTAACTTCCTCTCTTGGTGGTGCGCACGAGCGCATGTTTGTGTGTGTGTGTGTGTGTGTGTGTGTGTGTGTGTCTGGAAAAATTCCACCTCCATTCTCTTATGCTTCCAGCTTTGTTTGATAATTAAATTGGTCTAAGATAGACTAATAGGAGAAAAGTATACAGATTTATTTAATACAAGTTTTACGTAGCATGGGAGCCCTCATAAAGAAATAAAGACCTGAAGAAGCAGTTAGAGTCAGATACTTATATACCGAATTGGACAAAGAATAGTAAATTGTGAAAAAAATAATTAAATTATGTGGGGAAGCTTAAAGGACAAGAATTATTTTAACAAAGTCTGCATAGTATTTTCTTAGTCTCAACGTTCTGTTCCTGATGATGAGAATGTTGCATCTTTCTAGCATAGGGTAGGCATCTTTCACATGGGGATTCCAAGTTTTTAAGAAACAAGACAAATGTCAGAGTGATCTTTTTGCACCTGCTTTTTTTCAAGTGCCCTTAAAGGGCATATTTTAACCCCTTCAGTGCATAAGTGCAGTAAGTAACTGACTGTGAACTCTTTGGAAAAGAAAGTTGTGAACACACGGAACTGGGAAATCCTGGCACATACTAACAGGTTATCACAGTTCTGAGTAGAGAGTAATATAATTAGGCAGACAGCTTAGGTAACGTACAATGTTAGAAATACTAATAGTAATCTTTGCGCTTATTTTGTGCTTTGCTTTGTTCTCCTCAGAAACCACTCTCAGCCCATATCCTTTTTTTAACATTCCAGACTATTTAGAGGAATTCTTGACTTCTACATGTTTCTTGACCCCACTCCTGAAAATGTGAGTACAGCACTGTAAATAATGCTCACATTTGCATTGCCCTTGTTCAGATGAGGGAGAAGCAATTGGTGAGTCTGTAAATTACCCATCCTTCAGCCTTCTAATCTCAAGGCTAATTGTGTCTACATTGAGGCCAAGGCTCCTGACTTGGTTGTAACTTTATTAAATAAGAGTTTTAAATCCTGTTGGAATAATGTAGCTAGAATGTCCCTGAAATAAAATTATACCTTCAAAAAGTATTCTAGACTTCTAGACGAAAGTATGTTTTCCCCTCTAGTCACAGCCACAGTTCTCAGTTTTATTACTTCTGGTCTGTCATGTTCTGTGGCACTTGAAAATTCTCCCAAAAGGATTCAAATCCCAGCTGGTCAGTTCAGCAAGGCCCATCAGAACTGAAATTTGATGAGTCAGTGTTTGGAGGACAACCTTCTGATAGGAAAGAACTCATGGAAAATGCAGTAGTGACTGTGGTTTATTCCCTGTGCCCTTCTCTTTTCCTACGTATGTTCTAAGTGTTTCCTTAGGGAACTTCCCCTGCCTTGTGCCCCTCCTGTGTATCTATCAGGCATTCTGTACACAGATAGTACCCGAAATATGCCGCTAATGTAGTGCTCATCCCCCCATCAAACTATCATTCTATAATCTCTTTTTATCTCAGGCGAGTTAGTCAAATACTCAAATTCATAGACATTTTTGCTGTTCAAAATAAGACACTTGGAGACTCAAATGAAAAACTCTCTCATAAAAATTATTACAGGCTTTTTTTGGTGGGTGAGAAAGGAGAAATGTTTGGGCCAGGGCAGACCTTGGCAGAGCTATTAAATAATAATTACTAGAATGACTTTTATTAGATTCTCACTGAATCTGACTGGTCAGAATTTTGTCATCAAAACATAACGCCAAGGCCTGGCATGATGGCTCCTGCCTGTAATCCCAGCACTTTGGGAGGCCAAGGCAGGTGAATAACCTGAGGCCAGGAGTTCGAGACCAACCCAGACAACATGGTGAAACCCCGTCTCTACTAAAAATACAAAAATTAGCTGGGCATGATGGAGCATACCCGTAATTCCAGCTACTTGGGAGGCTGAGGCAGGGGAATTACTTAAACCTGGGAGATGTAGGTTGCAGTGAGCCGAGATTGTGTCATTGCACTCCAGCCTGGGTAACAAGGGTGAAACTTCGTCTAAAAAAAGCAAAAACATAATGACAAAAGCCTCTGTTATGATAATTTTGGGAAGAGGAAAACAACCTTTCCTAATGGGAGATGTCTGAGTTCTCTTAGACACTAGAGGTTGCTGATGAAGGTTGCTGAGCTGAGCTAGAAACAAGGCCTACATCAAATCCTGTGTCTTCCAGGGGTTCTATAACAGGTGCATTGTCTCACCTCCCCAAGTCTACAGAAGCTTCCACACAGGGTTTAGAAAAGATGGAACTGAGAGTGGGGACATGAGGAGGTTGCAGAGAGGGCTACATAAAGGTGGATTGACAGCCATCCTCCTGAATCTTGTTGCTTTCTGGGTCAATTCTTCCTGTTCCTTGCCTACTGCTGACATCTACTGCAGAGGAATAGGGGATTGGGTGTCCCCACCCACCAAGCATCTCTGGCTAGGACAGGCTTGTTTGATTCTAAAATCCTTTAGAATAGCTAGCAAGGTGTGGTGACAGAGGTCAAGCAAATTTACTCCCATTTACCTTGTCCTTCAAGTAATCCTCACTGCCCTGTAGAACTGATCCAAAGCTAGCAGCTTAAAAGAAATAAATTGTTTCTTATTTTAATCTTTGTGTTGATAATACAAACTTCTGTTAGCTCCTTTAGTATTTCAGGGGAGATGATCAGCTGGTTCTGTACATGCAAATAATGGGGATTTCAAGTAAGGATATGGGTACTAGGAGACCTGGGTTTGAATCCTGTCTCTTCCTCTCATTTGTTGTGTGATCTTGAACAAGTTACTTAACCTTCTGGTATCTCTCATTTTCCTCATTTGTAAAATGGGGATAATTATAGCACCTATCTCACAAGGCTGCTGTGATAATTAAGTGAGATAATAAACTTAAAATGCATTTAAGTCACTCTTTAAGCTGCAATCAATTCTATGCTATGGGCGCTTTTCCTATCGGAATGGGCTTCTCTATGGCTTGGTGACTACTCCCCTCCTTGAATACCTCTTGATAGGCTTCTGGAACAGTATTTCCTTGTTCTCTTACAGTCCCTCTGGCTTCTTTTTCCTAATCTCCTGACAGATGTTTTGCTCTCCCCATAAATGCTGGTATTCCTTAGAGTTCTGTGTTCTTTTCAAAAAGGGCAGCTACCCAGCAGTTATCTATACTTATGACATTGCCTACTATGCATGCGTTGATGAATCACACATCTCTCCATCCAATCAAAAACTTTTATTGGAACACCCACATTTTTTTGTCTATTAGAAAGTGTATATTTTGGGTACCACATGCACCACAACATATTCTTTAAAAATGTAATCATCTTTACCTAAACTTCATACAGACTAGATCTTCCTGTTGTCATTATCTTCTAATTGAATAAAATCATCAGGAACCAAGACATCCAAACAAGAAGCATAAAATTTATCTTCTTTTCAACCCTTCATTCACTGTAGCCCATGGATGGAATCCATTTCTTTATTTTGTTTCCAGTACTTTTGAGAAGCTTTCATCATCTCTCCTTGGACTGTTAGAATAGCTGAGAACTGTCTTTCCTGCCCGCTATTTGGTTTTCCTACAAACTATCCTTTACATTTTTGCCAGGAGGATAGTTGTAAAATGCAAATCCCAACTTTTCACTACTCTGTTAAAACATGTAACTCTAAAGCAGCATTGTCAAATAGAAATATAATTCTAGCCACATATGTAATTTTTAATTTTTTAGTAGTCAGTTAAAAAAAGTAGATGGGTGAAATTGATGTTAGTAATACAGCATATTTTACTTAGCTCAATATATCTAAGACATTATCTTTTCAATGCATAATCAGTAAAAAATGTAATGAAGTATTTTACACATTTTTTTCATAGTAAGCTTTTGAAATCTGGTGTGTAGTACTTTACATTTATAGCACATCTTAATTTGAGTTAGCCACATTTTACGTACTCATTGCCAATGTGGCTCATGGCTCCCATACTGGTCTGCACAGGACTAACATATAAAAAGTCCAAATACATTTACCCAGTTTATGTGGGCCTTTGAGTATCTGCTTCTATTCCCCATCTTCAGCATCATCTCCAATCAACTTCTCTACAAACTTTATGTCCTAGCTCTGCTGAAATTTTTCAAGATCTACTAAGTTCTTAGCGTCCATGCTTTTGCAATATTATCCCCTTTACTTGGGAGAGTGCCCCATCTTCTCTACTTGGTGACCTAATTGTTCTTTACACCCTTTATCTGCAAAGTCTTTCCAAGTCGTACTACTGAAGACCCAGATGCCCACTTTTCTTGTACATGTCCCAGTTCATATATGGTGTAAATGGAAGTTTTTTTGTTTTTGTTTTTTTTTTTTTTATGCACTTCTGGTTCTACTTTTCCAACTAGTCACAGGTGAATATGAGTCCTGCCTTGGATTCTACAAAATCAGATATTGTGAAATGTATCATCAGTTGGCATAAGGAGATGACATATTTGAATCATTTTTTTATTTCTTTAACCCCCACTATGAACAATTTATTTTTATTTTAACTATAATTTATAAGACTACTTTTAAAAATGTAAACATTCGAGGTACCAGGTTCATCTTAATGGGACTGGTTGGATAGTGGGTATAGCCCAAGGAAAGCAAACCAAGGCAGGGTGGGGCACTGCCTCACCTGGGAAGTGCAACAGCTGGAGGACCCCCTGCCTCTTGCCCAGTGGAGATCATCAGGGACCTTTCCAGCCACTCCAGCACTCCCATTCAGATGCTGCACTTCTCCTGTGGTCTTTGGAGCCCACAGATCAGGAGATTCCCGCTGGCTGACAGGCACCGTGGGTTTCCAGCACAAATCTGAGCAGCCATTTTGGCTGGCACCTGGAGTGCCTGCAAGACAGAGCCACACATACCCCTGAGAGAAAGGGGCTGAAGGCAGAAAGCCAGGTGATGTGGCTCAGTGAGTCACCACCACAGAGATCAGCAAACTGAATCCCACTGGCCTGGGATTTTTGCAGCCAGCACAGCAGTTTGAGCTGACTGGGAATGGTTGAGCTCAGTGGGGAAGGGCATCTGCCATTACCAAGGCAGTCAGCCACTACTGAGGCAGTCCACCATTACCAAGGCAGTGCGCCGTTACTGAGGCAGTTCTGACCTTACCTGTGGAAACAAAAGCACAAGTAAGTTTACACCGCAGCTGGGCAGAGCCCGTGGCAGCTCAGCAATGCCTCTGTAGGCAGACTGTGACTGGACTCCCTCCTTGCTGGGCAGGGCATCTCTGAAAAAAGGCAGCAGCCCATCAGGGACTTATAAATAAAGTCCCACCTTCCTGGGACAGAGCACCTGGGAAAAGGGGTAGTTGTGAGTTCTGCTGCAGCAGACTTAAACATCCCAGCCCAGCAGCTCTGAAGTGAGCAGTGAAGCTCTCAGTATGACACTTGAGCTCTAATAAAAGACAGACTACCTCCTTAAGTGGCTCCCTGACCCTGGTATATCCAAAGAGACACCTCAAAAGGAGAGCTCTGGCTGACATCTGGCAGTTCCCTTCTGGGATGAAGCTACCAGAGGAAGGAACAGGCAGCAATCCTTGCTGCTCTGTAGCCCCTGCAGGTGATTCCCAGGAAAGCAGGAACTGGAGTGTACTTTGAGCCATCTTGTAGCAGAGGGGCCTGAGTGTTAGAAGGAAAACTAAAAAACAGAAAGAAAAAGCTTCAACATCAACAGAAAGAACATCTGCTCAGAGAACCCATCTGAGAATCACCAACTTCAAAGACCAAAGGTAGATAAATCCAAGAAGAGGGGGTGAAACCAGTGCAAAAAGATGAAATCACCAAAAACCAGAACGCCTCTCCTCCTCCAAGGGATCACAATTCCTCACCACCAAGGGAACAAAATTGGATGGAGAATGAGTTTCACAAATTAACAGAAGCAGGCTTCAGAAGGTGGGTAATAAAAAACATATCTGAGCTAAAGGAACATGTCTTAACCCAATGCAAAGAAACTAAGAACCTTGTAAAAAGGTTAGATGAAATGCTAACTAGAATAACCAGTGTAGAGAAGAACATAAATGACTTGATGGAGCTGAAAAGCACAGCATGAGAACTTCATGAAGGATACACAAGTTTCAATAGCGGAATTAATCAAGCAGAAGAAAAGATATCAGAGATATCAGAAGATACCAAAGATATCTTCTGAAAAGATATCTTTTTCAGAAGAAAAGATATCAAAGATTTCAACTCAATGAAATAAAATGAGAAGGCAAGAATAGAGAAAAAAGAGTGAAAAGAAATGAACAAAGTCTCCAAGAAATATGGGATTATGTGAAAAGAGCTAATCTATGCTTGATTGGTGTACTGAATGTGACAGAGAGAATGAATCCAAGCTGGAAAATACTCTTCAGGATATTATCCAGGAGAAATTCCCCAATCTAGCAAGGCAGGCCAACATTCAAATCCAGGAAATACAGAGAACACCACAAAGATATTCCTCAAGAAGAGCAAACCCAAGGCACATAATCATCAGATTCACCAGGGATGAAATGAAGGAAAAAATGCTAAGGTCAGCCAGAGAGAAAGGTTGGGTTACCCACAAAGGGAAGCCCATCAGACTTACAGTGGATCTCTTGGCAGAAACCCTACAAGCCAAGAGAGTGGGGGCCAATATTCAATATCCTTAAAGAAAAGAAATTTTATATTCAGCCAAACTAAGCTTCATAAGTGAAGGAGAAATAAAATCCTTTACAGACAAGCAATTGCTAAGAAATTCTGTCACCACCAGGCCTGCCTTACAAGAGCTCCTGAAGGAGGCACTGAACTTGGAAAGGAACAACCAGTACCAGCCACTCCAAAAACATACCAAATGGTAAAGATCATCAACATAATGAAGAAACCACGTCAACTAACAGGCAAAACAACCAGCTAATATCATAATGGCAGGATCAAATTCATACATAACAATATTAACATTAAATGTAAATGGGCTAAATGCCCCAATCAAAAGACACAGACTGGCAAATTGGATAAAAAGTCAAGACCCATAGGTGTGCTGTGTTCACAAGACCCATCTCACATGCAAAAACACACATAGACCCAAAATAAAGGGATGGAGGAGGATTTACCAAACAAATGGAGAGCAAAAAAAAAGTAAGTGTTGCAATCCTAGTCTCTGATAAAATGGACGTTAAACCAACAAAGATCAAAGAGAAAAAGAAGGGCATTACATAACGGTAAGGGGATCAATGCAACGAGAAAAGCTTACTATCCTAAATATATATGCACCAATACAGGAGCACCCAGATACACAAAGCAAGTTCTTAACGACCTACAAAGAGACTTAGACTCCCACACATTAATAGTGGGAGACTTTAACACTCCACTGTCAATATTAGATCAACGAGTCAGAAAATTAACAAGGATATCCAGGACTTCAACTCAGATCTGGACCAAGCAAACCTAATAGACATCTACAGAACTCTCCACCCAAAATCCACAGAATATACATTCTTCTCATCACCACATCACACTCTAAAATTGACCACAAAATTGGAAGTAAATCACTCCTCAGCAAATGCAAAAGAACGGAAATCATAAACAGTCTCTCAGACCACAGTGCCATCAAATTAAAACTCAGGATTAAGAAATGCATTCAGAACCACACAACTACATGCAAACTAAACAACCTGTTCCTGAATGACTACTGGATAAATAATGAAGTGAAAGCAGAACTAAAGATGTTCTTCAAAACCAATGGTAATGAAGACACAACATACCAGAATCTCTGGAACACATTTAAAGCAGTGTCTACAGGGAAATTTATAGCACTAACTGCCCATATGAGAAGCGAGGAAAGATCTAAAATCAACACCCTATTGTCACAATTAAGAGAACTAGAGGAGTAAGATCAAACAAATTCAAAAGCTAGCAGAAGACAAGAAATATCTAAAATCAGAGCAGAACTAAAGGAGAGAGAGAGACACAAAAAGCCCTTCAAAAAAATCAATGAATCCAGGAGCTGGTTTTTTGAAAAGATCAACAAAATAGATAGACTGCTAGCCAGACTAACAAAAAGAAAAGAGAGAAGAATCAAACAGATGCAATAAAAAAACAATAAAGGGGATGTCACCACCAATTCTGCAGAAATACAAACTACCATCAGAGATTATTACAAACAACTCTATGCTCATAAACCAGTAAATCTAGAAGAAATGGATAAACTCCTGGACACTTACCCCATCCCAAGACTAATCCAGGAAGAAGTCAAATCTCTGAATAGACCAATAACAAGGTCTGAAATTGAGGTAGCAATTAGTAGCCTATCAAACAAAAAAAGTACAGGTCTAGTTGGACTCACAGCTGAATTCTACCAGATGTATGAAGAGGAGCTGGTGCCATTCCTTCTGAAACTATTCCAAACAATACAAAAAGAGGGAATCCTCCCTAACCCATTTTATGAGACCAACATCATCCTGATACCAAAACCTGGAAGAGACACAACTAAAAAGGAAAATTTCAGGCCAATATCCATGATGAACATCGATGCACAAATCTTCAATAAAATACTAGCAAACTGAACGCAACAGCACATCAAACAACTTATCCATCACAATCAAGTAGGCTTCATCCCAGGGGATGCAAGGCTGGTTCAACATACACAAATCAATAAACATAATCCATCACATAAACAGAACCAAAGACAAAAACCACATGATTATCTTAATAGAGGCAGAGAAGGTCTTTGACAAAATTCAACAGTCCTTTATGATAAAAACTATCAAAAAAAGTTGGTATCAATGGAACATATCTCAAAATAATAAAAGCTATTTATGACAAACCCACAGCCAATAGCATACTGAATGAGCAAAAACTGGAAGCATTCCCTTTAAAAACTGGCAGTAGACAAAGGTGCCCTCTCTCTTCATTCCTATTCAACATAGTATTGGAATTTCTAACCAGAACAATCAGACCAGAAAGAGAAACAAAGGATATTCAATTAGGAAAGGAGGAAGTCAAATTGTCTCTACTTGCAGATGACATGATTGTATATTTAGAAGACCCCATCATCTCAACCCAAAATCTCCTTAAACTGATAAGCAACTTCAGCAAAGTCTCAGGATACAAAATCAATGTGAAAAAATCACAAGCATTCCTATACACCAATAACAAACAGAGAGCCAAATCATGAGTGAAGTCCCATTCACAATTGCTACAAAGAGATTAAAATACCTAGGAATACAACTAACAAAGGACATGAAAGACCTCTTCAAGGAGAAGTACAAACCACTGTTCAAGTCAATAAGAGACGACACAAACAGATGGAAAAACATTTCATGCTCATGGTTAGGAAGAATCAATATTGTGAAAATGGCCATACTACACAAAGTAATTTATAGATTCAATGCTATCCCCACCAAGTTTCCATTGTCCTTCTTCACAGAACTGGAAAAAAACACCTTAAACTTCATATGGAAGCAGAAAAGAGCCCTCAAAGCCAAGACAATCCTAAGCAAAAAGAACAAAGCTGGGGGCATCACGCTACCTGACTTCAAACTATACTACAAGGCTATAGTAATCAAAAACAGCATGATACTGGTACCAAAACAGAGATATAGACCAATGGAACAAAACAGAGGCCTCAGAAGTAACACTATACCTCTACAACCATCTGATCTTTGACACACCTGAAACAAGCAATGGGGAAAGGGTTCCCTATTTAATAAATGGTGTTGGGAAAACTGGCTAGCCATATACAGAAAGCTGAAACTGGACACCTTCCTTATACCTTATACAAAAATTAACTCCAGATGGATTAAAGATTTAAACATAAGACTTAACACCATAAAAACTCTAGAAAAATACCTAGGCAATACCATTCAGGACATAGGCATTGGCAAGGATTTTATGACTAAAACACCAAAAGCAATGGCTACAAAAGCCAAAATACACAAATGGGATCTAATTAAACTTAAGGGCTTCTGCACAGCAAAAGAAACAATCATTAGTGTGAACTGGCAACCAACAGAATGGGAAAAAATTTTTGCAAGCTACCCATCTGATAAAGGGCTAATATCCAGAATCTACAAAGAACTTAGACAAATTTACAAGAAAAAAGCCGACAACCCCATCAAAAAGTGGGCAAAAGATATGAACAGGCACTTTTCAAAAGAAGACATTTATGTGGTCAACAGACATATGAAAAAATGCTTATCATCACTGGTCATTAGAGAAATGCAAATCAAAACCACTCTGAGATACCATCTTATACAAGTTAGAAGGACGATCATTGAAAAATCTGGAGACAACTGCAGACGATGTGGAGAATTAGGAATCCTTTTACACTGCTGGTGGGAGTGTAAATTAGTACAACCATTGTGGAAGATAGTGTGGCAATTTCTCAAGGTCTAGAAATAAAAATACCATTTCACCCAGCAATCCTATTACTGGGTATATACCCAAAGAATTATAAATCATTCTATCATAAAGACACATGCACACATATGTTCACTGTGGCACTGTTCACAATAGCAAAGACTTGGAACCAACCCAAATGCCCATCAAGGATAGACTGGATAAAGAAAATGTGGCACATATACACCATGGAATACTATGCAGCCATAAAAAAGGATGAGTTCATGTCCTTTGCAGGGATGTGGATGAATCTGGTAACCATCATTCTTGGCAAACTGACACAGGAACAGAAAATCAAACACCGCATGTTCTCACTCATAGGTGGGTGTTGAACAATGAGAACACATGGACACAGGGAGGGGAACGTTACACACTGGAGTCTGTTGGGGTGTGCGGGACTAGGGGAGGGATAGCAGGGGGTGGGGAAATTGTGGAGGGATAACATTAGGAGAAATACCTAATGTAGGTGACGGGGGGATGGAGGCAGCAAACCACCATGGCATATATGCATACCTATGTAACCTGCATGTTCTGCATATGCACCCCAGAACTTAAAGTATAATAATGAAAAAAAAATGCAAAAAAAATACGTCATTAAAACTTAAACATGCCAATAAATGTATTTCTGCACCATGACTTATTAATGGCTACATGATATTCTATCATACTGCTGTGCTGCAATTTACAGAACACATTGTTGGCTAAAAAGATTATTGCTGATTTTTTCTTATTTTATGCAATGTTAAAGAGAATGTATTCATAACAACAACAACAAAATGTAAACATTCAAAGCCTTTTGAAGTTATATTATCCATAGTTGTTTTTATTTCTTTTATAGCACTAAACACTCAACAGAATTAACCTTGAGAAAAGCATGAATAATTTTAATTAACTTGCTGATCATTCTTTAGTTTGTTATTCTTTTTATTTTTCAGCCATACACAAATGACTTGTAAGCAAGTTCTTAGCATAATGAGACTTTAAAATATCTTTATTTGTTATTATTTAAAAGAACATCTACATTTCTAAATAAGCATGCCCTTTGTGAATATTCTGGCTTGTTTATAATGAGGTTAGAAAATAATTTTCTGGATATGTTTATGTTTAATTTCATATGTACTTTGTTCTCCAATAACAGTGTCAAATCATTTAAAAACACATCCCCAAAGGTCCCTGCATTTAGCAGAAACAATCACTTTTAACAACTTTGCAAATATTCTTTCAGATATTTACTATGAATTTACACACATGTATTTGTATTTTTCCCTTCTGTAGAATAGAATCATGCTAGAACTACTTTTGCATGATGAATTTTTAATCTATTTATGTGAGGGAGATCTTTTCAGTATCAGTATGTACAAATCTACATCATTCTTTTCAAAAGCATATGTACCAAGTGACATTGAAGCTGATTTCAGTGTTTCACTGTCATAAAGAATGTTGTAACAAACATCCTTATTCAAATGTCTCTGTGCATGTCTGTGTTTTTGTAGGATACATTCTTATAGGTGAAATGAATGAGTCAGTAAGGGAGTCAAGAATAAGCCTATTTGAAATTTTAATAGATATTCCCAGTGCCCTCTTTCAAAAAAAAAGGACTACCTTAAGGTAGTACAATTTGTTGGTGGCAAGGGCACTGGGCCAGGCATCTGAGGAACTGGTTCCTATTCTCCTTTCTGATGGTCTGCGTAGCTCTGTGACATGGCACTTAGTCTCCTGACTTCCTGGGTCCTTTAACATGCTACCTCTAAAAAATGCTAGTACAATAGATGCAGTTTCTAGTCTTGGCTTTCAAGCATGTAACAGAATTTAATATGCTTAACATGCAGTTTATGAAAGCTGCATTTCTAAATCAATCTGATAAATCTTCTGCTTGCTGAAATTCCTTTAGAATGGAACCGAACTCAGAAAAGCTAAGACCTTCAAGACCCACTCAGCTTCTCAGGAGCCAGAACTGTGTTTGGTGCTCTGCGCCTGAATGCTACTTTGGCTCAGAGACCAGCTCTTGACTGGGTGTCTAAGGCTAGTTGGGATTCCAGGCAGGCGGCAGACAATCAGTTAGAAAGCCAGAAGAGGTGAGGTGGAGGGACAAAGCATGGCAGAAATCCACTTGACAAGTATTTCGGAGAAAATTCTGTGTTGCCAGACTAACCTATTTCTCAGTATTCACAGGTAGAGTTTTCCATATGAAAGAGTTTTATTTCTCAAGCCTGTGCCAAAACAGCCGTCAAGCTGTGACTAAGTTAACTTTTTTTTTTTTTTTAACTAACATTACTGTTACCATTGTAAATGTCTGGCTTAAATGCAGTTGTACTGTGAGGTGGTGGAGATAAAATCAGCTGTGAGGCAAAACCTGATTCCAGGTTTTGCTGAACAGTGAGAAAGTGATTAGTGGGCCAACTGTATACACGTATTTTCTTTCTCCCTTTCAAATATTCATTTCGAAGTGGAAAAAAATGAAAGGGTGTTCAAACCAGAATTCTGAAACCTAGAGGAAAATTACTAAGCAATGGCAGCCTAGGCCATTCGGTTCTTCAGTGTTGCTGTTCATTGGATTTTCCTGGTTTTGAAAACCACTGGGGAAATGGAGGTTGGGTAGAAGTGGGATAGGGAAGGGCAGTACAGTTAGAGGACCACTATTCAAGTCCTGTGCCCTCCAATATGGCAGCCACTAGCCCCATGTGGCCACTGAATTCTTGAAATGTATCCAGATTGCTTTGAAACATGCTCAAAGACTTAGCACAAAAACAAAAAGTAGTATCAATGGCCAGGTGCAGTGGCTCATGCCTGTAATCCCAGCACTTTGGGAGGCCAAGGTAGGCAGATTACGAGGTCAGGAGATCAAGACCATGCTGGCCAATGTGAAAAGTAAAAGAGTTCCTCTTCAAAGTTTCCCTTTTTGTTAAAGAATAAATAATAACTGTTAGAAATAATGGTTTCTTTTAAAAGAAACCATTTTGAAAACTGGCTTCCTTCAATCTTCCTTGCTTTTGCTAATAATTCTTTGCTAAGCCCTATGTAGCTGTTAAATATAATAAGGGAATAAGTACATTCTATGTCCTTGTAATATAACCAAGTTATTTGTTCTGGCATATAGCCTGCTCAGACATGTCTGAACATGCCCAGGCATTTCCTGGCTTACAGCCTATATCTCTTCCTTATTTGGACATAGGTGCATATCTGATTGCCTCCTTTGGAAAGGCTAATCAGAAACTCAAAAGAATGGAACCATTTGTGTCTCACCTGCCTGTGATGTGGAAACTCCCTCCCCACTTGGAGTCTTCCTGCCTTTGCTTCAAGTTGTCCCACTTTTTCAGACCAAACCAATGTACTTCTTACATATATTGATTGATGTCATTCCTTATTATACTTTTGGTTTCCCGTAAACAACCCCCTTCCTTTCTTTGTTCTCCATCACAGGGTTACCTATTTAGGAAAGTTTTAAGTTTTTAGCCAATCAGGATCAGTCTAGATTGTGTGGTTCAGTTCTAGCCAATGAAGATAGGACACATCAGTAAGGATCCTATGTGTCAGGAATAAAATAAACCTCTGCTTTTCTTTGTTCAAGGAGCTCTCATGACAATCAGGCTTCCAAGAAGAATGCTTTCTACAGAAAGTAAAATTGCCTTGCTGAGAAAATCTTTGAGTGCTAGTTCTTCTTTTCAGCACTGAGGAACAAGTATTTGCTTCTAATACCAACAGGGTGAAACCCCATCTCTACTAAAAATACAAAAATTAGCTGGACCTGGTGATGCATGCCTGTATCCCAGCTACTTGGGAGACTGAGGCAGGAGAATCACTTGAACCTAGGAGGTGCAGGTTACAATGAGCCAGATAGTACCACTGCCCTCCAGCCTAGCAACAGAGCGAGACTCTGTCTCACAAAAAAGTAAAATCAGTAATATATTATTAACATCATATTTTATAGTTATATATTATACCTTAATTTAATGTTACATTAATGATATTATATTAATGGAATTAAAAGTAATTAAATACTGTTTTATCTGGATTACATGTGAGAATGATAGTATTTTAGATATATTGAGTTAAAATATATTACTAACACAAACTATTTATTTTACTTTTTAAAATGTGGTACTAGAAAATTTTAAATTACATATATGTCTCATATTTATGGTTTGCATTGTGTTGCTGTTGGACCGTGCTATATATTATGAGCTTAGGCTGATCCCTGATGCTGCTTTTGCATTCACACACTAGGAAGAATTAGGGTACTGATTAGAGGGGAGGAGGAATTTCTGCTTCAGGCTTAAAGTTTCTGTGGGATCAATTTTAATTTTTTTATGACCATAGAAAGTTTTGTCCATAAAGTATTGTAAACCCAGAAAGTCTAAGACAGGTCTCAGTTAATTTAGAAAGTTTATTTTGCCAAAATTAAGGACGCGCCTGTGACACAGCCTCAGGAAATCCTGATGACCTGTGCCCAAGGTGGTTGGGGTATAGCTTGGTTTTGCATGCTTTAGGGAGACATGAGACATCAATCAGTATATGTAAGAAGTACATTGGTTTGGTCTGAAAAGGTGGGACAACTTGAAGCAAAGGCAGGAAGACTCCAAGTATGGAGGGAGTCTCCAGGTTACAGACAGGTGAGACACAAATGGTTCCATTCTTTTGAGTTTCTGATTAGCCTTTCCAAAGGAGGCAATCAGATATGCACTCACATTAGTGAGCAGAGGGATAACTTTGAATAGAATGGGAGGCAGGTTTGCCTTAAGTTTCCAGCTTGAGTTTTCCTTAGTGATTTGGTGGCCACAAAAATAATTTCCTTTCACAACATAGCCACTTTGAAAACATAGTTGTCAAACTAATGCTACCTGTTACATTTTTTTTTCCTCCATTTTGTAATGTCAGGGGAAATTTAGCAAACATTTTTGTTTTTCTAAAGTAAGCTTAATAACTGCTTAATAATACTTATTCTCAAGTAGTCCTCTCATATGCCTGAAGCTCTCTGTTAAATAACTGACTTCCTTTGTGAAGAATGTAATGAATGTAGTAGGAAATTTACTGACTTCTCCAAAGAGAAAAGAAATCATGTGACCTTGAATCCAAGGACATCAAACTGCCCTCGTTTTTGTGAAATTTTTTTAATCAAGGGAGTATTTGAGAGGTATAATAGTAGTCAATATTTAGCCAATCTGCCAGGAAAGTTAAACTCATCATTTTTTTTTTAGTAGTTGCCTTATTTCCTAGCAGTGAGAAAACTAGAAAGTCAAGTTGCCTAAGAACAAATTTGCAAAGATGTAGGATTTATTCAAAATTGATCTGGCAAGGAAATCTGTGAATGAAATCCACTGAAGCTCCACATACATCAAATAATGAAAAGAATACAGAAAGATTGAGAATTTAGAGTAAAAACTGTAAACAGGTCAGAAAATATAACACCCTCATAGGTACATGTCAGTGGTCCTATTTTCTTAATAGAGAATACTGCATTGCTTTGCAAAATTTGAAATTTTAATAAATTTTATCTTAATCACTTTAGGGCTTTGAACCTTGGAGGTGGAGGTTGCAGTGAGCTGAGATCGCGCCATTGCGCTCCAGCCTGGGCAACAAGAGCAAAACTCCATCTCAGAAAAAAAAAAAAAAAAGAACCAACTTTGTAAGTATGTATTTATCCTGGCACATTCTAGGTACTCAATAAATGTACTATTATAAAATTGCATCATGGGCAGAGACAGCTCTAACTCTCAGGCGGGAGTGGGAGTTTGGGGGAAAAAGAATAAAGACTTCTGAATTTCCCTAGAATATCAAAATGTATATTAGGTTTTGAGAGGCCAATGATATTAATGCACGGATTGGAAAGATGAGTGTGTATTATCAAAATTACGGAAATGATCCAACTCGCATTTTCCAGATACTTTTACATGTATTTTATCAGTTATTTATTATAAAACTTGAAAGAGATTCAGAACAGACATTATCATCCCAATTTTAAAAGTGAGAAAACTAAAGCTTAAAAAAATTGAATCAATTTACCCAGGAACGCAAGACAGAAGCAAGCTACAAAATTATGACATTTACTTCCCCATTTTGGTTATTTGTATCATTATGATTATGTCACGTCTATATATGAAATGCTGCTAGTAAATGATAAGTATTTTCGAGCTATTCCAATACGTTCAGTTAATTTTACCATTTTAATCCCTTTCTAAAGGAATCTTCCTCAAGGGAACTTTCCCTCAGGGAACATTCGTATACAGTCAGCTCTCCATATCCAAAGGGTTCAGCATTCAGCCTACTGCGTATTGAAAATATTTGAGAAAAAGGATGATTGTGTCTGTTCTACACAAGTACAGACTTTTTTTTATTGTCATTATTCCTGAAATAATTCAGTATCACAACTATTTATATGGCATTTACATTGCACTAGGTATTATGAGTTATCTAGAGATAGTTTACAGTATATGGAGGATGTATGTAGGTTATATACAAATAACTACACCATTTTATATTAAGGATTTGAGCATCTGTGGATTTTGGTAGCCACAGGGAGGACCAATCCCCAGGGAGGAACCAATTCCCCTTGAATACTAAGGGACAATTTGTATATACAACCTACACGGGTTATGTCTTTGAAAATATTTTAATTAAGTTTTAGTTCTTCAGACATGTAGCATTGAATCTTGACTAACTTAGAAGCAGTTTTATTGGTTGAAGTTTTTATAAGCAAAGCTCTTGGAAATCTGCATTTAAAAAAATCTTCAGATAATTGGGATGTTAATGTATTCTAAGTACCTCTAAAATCTAAATTACAAAGACTATTCTTTATTCTAAAGCCACATTGGCTTCAAGTAAAATGAAATTTTTCTTTTGTACAACATCAACAGTGACTTATTTTTTGTCCTTAGTTAAGAATTTGCATGGTCATTTGCACTGTATTAGTATCCACCTTTGTGGACAAAGCCATTAAACAATTTTAAGGAAAGAATTCCCTCTTAAGTTTTGTGATCTTTATGTTAGGTTACACTCTTTCTTTTTTTCTTTCTCCATTTTTTTTTATTGCATTTTAGGTTTTGGGGTACATGTGAAGAACATGCAAGATTGTTGCATAGGTACACACATGGCAGTGTGATTTGCTGCCTTCCTACCCATCACCTATATCTGGCATTTCTCCCCATGCTATCTCTCCCCCAACTCCCCACACCCCGCTGTCCCTCCCCATTTTCCCCCCGACAGCCCCAGTGTGTAATGCTCCCCTCCCTGTGTCCATGTGTTCTCATTATTCAACACCTGCCTATGAGTGAGAACATGGGGTGCTTGATTTTCTGTTCTTGTGTCAGTTTGCTGAGAATGATGGTTTCCAGGTTCATCCATGTCCCTACAAAGGACACGGACACATCGTTTTTGATGGCTGCATAGTATTCCATGGTGTATATGTGCCACATTTTCCCTGTCCAGTCTATCATTGACGGGCATTTGGGTTGGTTCCAGGTCTTTGTCATTGTAAACTGTGCTGCAATGAACATTCGTGTGCATGTGTCCTTATAGTAGAACGATTTATAATCCTTTGGATATATACCCAGTAATGGGATTGCTGGGTCAAATGGAATTTCTATTTCTAGGTCCTTGAGGAATCACCACACCGTCTTCCACAATGGTTGAACTAATTTACACTCCCACCAACAGCGTAAAAGTGTGCCTATTTCTCCACATCCTCTCCAGCATCTGTTGTCTCCAGATTTTTTAATGATCGCCATTCTAACTGGCGTGAGATGGTATCTCAATGTAGTTTTGATTTGCATTTCTCTAATGACCAGTGAAGATGAGCATTTTTTCATATGTTTGTTGGCTTCATGTATGTCTTCTTTTGTAAAGTGTCTGTTCATATCCTTCGCCCACTTTTGAATGGGCTTGTTTGTTTTTTTCTTGTAAGTCTGTTTTAGTTCTTTGTAGATTCTGGATATCAGCCCTTTGTCAGATAGGTAGACTACAAAAATTTTTTCCCATACACTCTTTTTTTTTTTTTTTTTTTTTTTAGACAAAGTCTTGCTCTTTGCCCAGGTTGGAATGCAGTGGCACAATCTCAGCTCACTACAACCTCCACATCCCAGGTTCAAGCAATTCTTCTGTCTCAGTCTCCCAAGTAGCTGGGACTTGGGAGACTGAGTCTCCCTGCCTCTATGTCTGGCTGCCACTATGCCTGCCACTATGTCTGGCTAATTTTTGTATATTTAGTAGAGATGGGGTTTCACCTTGTTGGTCAAGCTGGTCTCAAACTCCTGACCTCAGGTGATCCACCTCCCTTGGCCTCCCAAAGTTCTGGGATTACAGATGTGAGCCACTGTGCGTGGCCAGGTTTAGACTCTTTAAGTGTATGTAATAACTCAAAAATCAAACATTTAGTGTATTGCCTGTGTACTGTTCTAATTTGGGCATAATTTTAGAATATTATTTCATTTATTTGACTTACTTTGAGTCTGTCTAGTTATTAGTCTCTAGATCACAAGATACTTGGCTACTGTAGATTGACTCTCAACACTGGTTCTGTAAAGCCAGATGACAGGGGCTTTCTGATCTTTCATTACCATTTAAGTTTCAAATAAGATTTTATCTCTTATACACATACATAACCATTTATAATAATTTGTTGAAAGACTGCACTTCAGTTGATAAGTCATTGCTCAGAAACCATTTGAGCACAGAAACAAAGAGGGAAAGGGGGTTTAGATAACAGGGCTTTTTAATTTTAATTTTTATTTTTTGAGACAGAGTTTCACTCTTGTTGCCTAGGCTGGAATACAGTGGCATGATCTCGGCTCATTGCAACCTCTGCCTCTCAGGTTCAAGCGATTCTCCAGTCTCAGCCTCCTGAGTAGCTGGGATTATACCCATGCCACCACACCTAGCTAATTTTTTATATTTTTGGTAGAGATGGGGTTTTGCCATGTTGGCCAGGCTGGTCTCGAACCCCTGACCTCAGGCGATCTGCCTGCTCGGCCTCCCAAGTGCTGGGATTATAGGTGTGAGCCACTGTACCCGGCCAACAGGGCCTTTAAAACATCCCAGATCTTATTTCCTACAACTTAAAGTCCTTTCAGTTTAATAACATATTCTATTCGGTCTTATAATCTCCTTCAGGGGATAGATCAACCCATCGTTGCAGAGGCTCTGAAAATCCTCCTACATAATTCTTTCTGTTTCTTACTAGATGGTTCACACAGTTATTTTTGGACTCAGCAAATCAAATTATTGGTTTAGTAAAGCCCTCCAGTTAAGGCCAGTTATTTTATCAAGTGGGGCTTTTTGCAGTTCAGGCTGTCACCTGATCAACACAAACACATGTGATGTTTTTGTTAGAGCCTATTTTAATTCACTACTCCTTTCAAGACTATCCAAAGAATGGCCAGTAGTTTTCTGGGCACAACTCAAATGCCTATGGGACTGGACTGCTAAAATAAACAAAAGAGTAGGTGGTATAGACTATGGCAAATTGGAGAGTAAATATTCCTGCCAAGAATGAGAGGATGGGATGGGGCAAGGAAGAAAGCATTCCTGAATGGGATACTCTGTTAGTTATTTACACTATTCTTTGAGGCATATAGGTTCCTCAATCCTTCTGAATGTCCCCAGTCACCTGGAACCTGACATACTTCTTCTACCTATGTTTCCATCTGGCAACAAGAGGCCCTGTTGTTGCTGTGTGGTGCTTTTGTTGTAAGGGGCAGAGATGTGGAAAAATCAATGTACCTGCTGCTGTCACTGGAGTATCCAACTAGTTAGTCCCTTTGTTGCTGGTGCCAGAGCCCAATATCTGACCATCCACACTCAGAGTGTGCTCAGAGCCACTTACACTTTTTACAGGGGGCTCCTGTTATGCATTTGTTTTCTTCCTGAATCTAATTTCTCTGCTTTCTCTCTTTCCAGGATTTCTCTTTGGTTATTGTTTACCAGGGGGCACCCCTTATAATTTTTCAACTGATTGAAAAATTTAATTTATAAAAAATATATTTAATTTTTAGAGAATTGGAGTGTGATATAGTGGCTTCAGGAAGTCCATCATGTCAGAGCTCACCTATTTCTATTTTATAGAAGATAATCAAATTATTGAGGAATAGAAATATACTGAGTATGAGGCTAGCATTTTTGAAAATAATAACATTTATTAGCGAATGCCTGTATACTATTTTGTTTTTGTATAGCACAAAGAAACCATTTGCTTATAGGAAGCTCCTAATTTTTTTGGTTGACTTTTTTTTTTAAATTGCTCTTCCTGGGGCAGCACATCTTCCAACGCCTTCCAGCAATTCTTCTTTGATTTTTTTTCTAAACTTATCCTGACTTGGTTGCCTGAGATCTGACAGAAGCAGATTATGAGACTAACATTATAAAATTAATTTATACTTACATGCTGATGCAAAACTGTCGAGTGACTAATCTTAATACTCATGTATCCAATAAAAGGAAAGATTGAGAAGGAAGCATATAAACAAAATCAAAGAGTTGTGTGGCAGTCATAAATCTGTACTCAGAGTAGCTTTAGCTATTCACCATCTGTCATTTTCACTTTTAGGAATCTGAGATAATGAATAACATAGAGCTAAATATCTCATGTCCACAGTTTATCTCCTTGTTTTATTTTAATTTATCTCCCTAGGGTTCATTACAGTTCCTGGGATGTAGGTGGTGGGTAATGAATGATCCTAGAAAAGATGATGACCTACCGTCTATTTCAGACATTTAACTTATTTAAACATATAGACACATACAAAATATAATTATTAAAGTAACTGATATTTATTGAGCACTTAATGTGCAAGTCATGGTCAATTGCTTTTTCATGTTAACATTTTTAATTTTCACCATGACCTTATTTTATGAACTAGGGAACTAACTAATACATAGAAAGCTGAAGACACACAGGTAACAAATGATAGAGCAAGGATTTGAATCCCAGGCTTTTGATTCCAGAATCTATACTTGCAACTTGTCTACTTCTCAGCCAGTAGACTGAGAAGTGCTTGAGAAGTTCAAGACCAACTCTGTAAACAAGCAAGTCAAGAAATAATTAATTACATGGGTTGTTCAGGTAAAATCTTTGGGTTCCTTAGAGGTGGTTACCATGTTAGAGAAGAATTCCAAGCTTAGGAAGCAAAGATTGTTTTAAGTCGATGACTAGCTTATTTTCATTATTTGTCTCTTCAATTGTTATCAAAATAATGTATGTGGGCCGGGTGCAGTGGCTCATGCCTGTAATCCCAGCACTTTGGAAGGCCAAGGCGGGTGGATCATGAGGTCAGGAGATCAAGACCATCCTGGCCAACACGGTGAAACCCCATCTCTACTAAAAACACAAAACTTTGTTGGGTGTGGTGGCCCATACCTGTAGTCCCAGCTACTCGGGAAGCTGAGGCAGGAGAATTGCTTGAGCCCGGGAGGTGGAAATTGCAGTGAGCTGAGATCCTGCCACTGCAATCCAGCCTGGCGACAGAGCGAGACTCTGTCTCAAAAAAAAAAAAAAAATAATGTTTTTTAAAAAGTATGCATATAATAATAAAAATCAAAGTTGCATGCAATGTTTAAAATTCATCCCCCACCTCTAGTCTTACTCTGCCTAAGAGAGGCATGTTTAATTATTTCTGCATGTATTTCGTTTAGTGATTATTTCCATACCATTAAATAACGTATTTATAGTGCTTCTGTACTAGCCTCTATTTTAGGGGCAAGGAATATACGAATAAAAAACTGTTAAAATCATCCTTCTTGTGGAGAGAACTCTCTAATCAGGAGGCAGTCAATAAACAAATAAATAAACTGGGTAATATCAGAGCAGCCATGGTCCTCATGAAGATAATGGTATGGAGTACTATATGGAATGGTGTGGAAAAGTGGTGAGGGAAATCCAGGGGACTTCCTGATTCATCTTGGAATTTTAGCTCTTCTCTTTCTTGCTTCTGTTTTTCACTCAAGTATCTTGTGGTGTTTGGGTAGCTAATCTTATTTTTAAATGAAGGACCAGGTGGATTGTTAAAGGTGGTTTCTCATGCCTCCTCATTTAAAAGATCAGATCTGGGCAGGCGAGACAGCTTCACTTTAGGGTGTGCAGCTATGAAGCAGGGGTCAGCCGCACCTTCACAATCACCAGGCCAAAATGGGAGGGATTTACTCTGAAGTCTCTACTAACAGTGGAAATAAGTTTCATGGACTATTTGAGACAAGCAGATTAGATAAACAAGTGGAGCTTCCCAGTGAGAGAATTTTGCCTCTACTCTGCCCCCACCGGATTGTTTCCAGAAAAGAATGTGGGTATAGTATGGATGGATATACCCTATTGAATGGCAAATGCAGATTTTTATATGCAACTTCTGATTGCTAAATTTTGCCCCCCCCCAAAAAAAAAAAATGGGGGTGGGGGCGGGGGGGAGCCCATCTTTTAAAAACTGTCAGTAGCCAAATGGAACATACATAAAGGGCCATGGGTATGTGACTTCTCCTTCAACACAGTGCTCCCAATCTTCCTTCCTTCCTTCCTTTTATCTTTCTCTTCTTTTCTTTCTTTCTTTCTTTCTTTTCTTTCTTTCTCTCTCTTTTTTCCTCTTTTTTTTTTTTCATAACACAGAGAAAATATTTGGTGGTACGTTGTGGTAATAGATTGAGATTGTTCAGTCTGGCCTGGGACCTGTGGTTGCTCAGCTTACCCAAGAGCTGAAAGTTCAGTATCTCAGGACACACATAAATAGCAAGTCTATACTTGCATATTTGCCTGTGACAGCCTCTTTACACCTGTTGTCCTAGAATAGTTATTAACAACACTCCCCTTCACTCTCAGAAGTCTTTAGATTTAAACAATAAGTTATATGGTCACACTACCCATAACCCATTCATGGCACACACTGGTTGGGGAGTTCTGGGAGTCTTTTCCTGGGGACTAGATACCATTCCTTTAGAGATAAAGTGTCTGTGTTAGGTGCAACCTCTGTTGCTGTTCAAGAAAGGAAGGTGGGGCATGGGAAGCTGAAATTGTACAACTTTTCTGTTAATTCTTCTCAATTAAATATTTTGATTTCCATTCCACTACATTTCTCCATTTCCATAAATGCCTACCTTGAGATTGAGTTGCTGAGAACTCAGTCAGAGAGAAATCTCTCATCGTCTCTTACCGCATTATTCCATGTGCTTTCTGAGTAATACCTCTCTTGACTGTTCAAAATAATAATAAAATCCAATGCCTTTTATGGATTACAAAAATACTTTAAATCATGAGCTTGTTAATTTGTCACCCCTTTCTTAGTAGTGTTAGTGAATAGACATCTTTCTGAATTTTTTGATTGCATTTTTAATGGAATTTGAGTATGGAGAAAAGAGAAACATGGATATTCAATTCAAATTCTTGATCTAAAATCTTTTCGACTTTTTCTTATTTACCCAGCTGAAATTGGAAACATAGGCCCTGAAGTCTGCTTTCTTTCTAGTTCCCTTGGTAGGCTTTTGCATGCTTAATAAGTGCAGAACCTCTAAATATAAGGTTGTCATCTGTATGAAATTGAGCCAAGCTTTATCAAGATTTCTGTTCAAACACCTGCAGAGATTTTGTCAGATCTTGGCCTGTGGCAGTGGGGTCGTCCTGCCAGTTAAATCCCAAGAGTTGCAGACTATCCAGAGAAATGAGATAACAGCAAAAATCTTATCTCTACCATCTATGCAACACGACTTCTACGCTGTTCAATGTCAGTGCTGCCTTTGAATCTCAGCTAGTGATCAGTTTGAGATTTTAATTGGATTGCTTCTTTAAATTCTCCCTTTCAAAGTAGATTCTAGGTAAGATATTTTGAAAAGTTAGTAGTGCTCTTGTCCTGAAATGCTCTAAAGCAGGAGCCACAAATAGGCATTATCAAATAGATTAGCAACAAAGTGCCAGTGACATTTTATAACCAATACTTGCCAGTGCTTTTGAGATTAGGAGTGGGAGAAAGGGAAAGGATTAGAAAACTCCCATTTAAACAAGGAGCTTTGCCTATCTCTAATAAGCTGCTTCCTTTCTTGCCTGGGAGTTTCCTAGGAAATAAGCTGCCTGTGACGCAGCATGGGCGACATCAGCAGCTTTACCTTTTTGCCTGCTTCAGCGAACAGGCACTGTGCAAACTGTGTCCCCCAGTAAATAATTTAATTTTGTTATCTAGACTGAGGAGTTTGTCTGTGAAAGGAAATCTTTTAAAATGATCCTGTCACCCAGCACACACAGTGTAGGAACAATGAAGTGAATGGTTAGAGAAAAATCAAGCTTATACAGAAATCAGGGGGTAAAGCTGGAAGAGTAGTTCTTATTTCAATTTTTAGAGACCAGTTACCAGGGAGTTCAGGGAGTTCTTCTTTTTTTTTTTTTTTTGCAACGAAGTCTTGCTGTGTTGCCCAGGCTGGAGTGCAGTGGCATGATCTTGGCTCACTGCAGCCTCTGCCTCCCAGGTTCAAGTGATTCTCCTGCCTCAGCCTCCCAAGCAGCTGGACTGCCTGCACGAGCCACCACGCTCAGCTAATTTTTGTAGTTTTAGTTGAGACGGGGTTTCGGCATATTGGCCAGGCTGGTCTCAAACTCCTGACCTCAAGTGATCCACCTGCCTTGGCCTCCCAAAATGCTGAGATTACAGGCGTGAGTCACTGCACCCGGCCCTTGATACTGTCTTTTTTGAATGGATGGAAAAGAAAATGATGTCACCTCAAAGGGAAGTGGTTCAAGGAAGCGTTGTCCTTTTTGGTCATTATTAAATCCTTTTTTGAAAAGGAGATTGAACCTTGGAAAACTGTATAGCTAATTATTATGCCCATACAGAAAATGTAAAACAAGGCAGCCCTATAAGTGGATCTCAAAGGACATATTCTAGTCAAATCATTTTTGGAAAATTAGAATAGAAGGGTTTCATACCCAAAGGGCATGGGTCCAATAGAGTCCTATCTCTGCCTACAATAGTAGGAACCTGGCCAAGTCCCTTAACCTTTCTGTGCTGTAGATTTCCCATGTGCACAGAGAAGTGAGGATACTGAGTCTGTCTAATCACAGAGTTCTGTGAGCATCTCATACATTTTAAATACATTTAAAAATTATCTGAACAGCTGTGAGGAATACTGAATGTGAGGTAGTAGTATTTTATACCTTTGTCTTAAAATCTGACAGCTAAGAAGTTTGTCCCTCTTATGTAGACCAGGAAACTATTACTTTACATAGGCATTTTCCTTTGCAATTTAAACAGGCTGAATTGTCAGTTATCTCAGCTGAAGCTGAACACAGATGTGTGTACGGAATCAATTTTCTTTCATTCCAGTTTCTTCTGTCATTGATCATATGATTTAATAAGCTTAGCAATAATAAGAAATATTTAACAGCAGTATTCTGATATTGGTAGGAATTGAATTCTTTGGTTATATCATGTTTCACTCTGAAAGTTTTGATGTCTTTTACTCTCTTGTGATTTTTTTCCATAGACCCTTCTTTTCTGCTTCAAAGCTACTTGCAAACTAATTTTCCATCTTCTACCTAAACTCTGGTTCTTTTTTAATTTGATTCCTGCATACTGAACCTGAATCTGTGGTTTACATTATATGATGAGAAAGCAATCAATCAGCCTTCTCCTCTGTCTGGTTTTGACAAATACATAGGGTGAAGTTTCGAGCTCCTGTGTAATTTAGGTTTCTTGTAACTAACCAGTATCACTACAGCAGCTAATTTAAGAATGTTTTTCCCACTCAGATTTTTATAGCTTCCTCCTACATTGTTACTAAGAAAAAAAAAAATAGACAAATATCACATCTTTAGTCATGAAGTATGTGTCTCATTAGGGAATTCTTACTTTCAAAGAAATTTCAGGGTAAATCCATATATATATAATGCTCCCTGAGATATATTAGGCTGAAAAGCGAAAGCCACTTACTGAGCTTTTGAGTTTTGAATCAAAAGGCATTGCCCTGCCAAGGCCTACACACAATTCATATGAAGCTCATTGTAACCAATCATAGAGGAGAGAGGAGTTTAGTAAGAATCCTTGTGCAGATGTTTTGTTAACTGATCTTGGCAGAGATTGGCAGAGATTGGCAGAGATTGGCAGAGATTGGCAGAGATTGGCTAGCCTTCTTAAAGTCACACCGCTGGCCCTTGGGTGCAAGAGCTGGAATCAGAATACAGGTCTCCAGCACGGTAAGGCCCCTGCTACTACTTCATGGCGCCTCCTACGTGCTTTGCTTCTCCATGTGCCAGACCTTAAGAAAGTCAAGAAAGAGAAGAATTTTGCCCGTTTGGATATTTCATTTTCCAACCAAGAGCAGTCTATTAGATTATTGGGGAAATGTTGGAGAATGGAGATGTGACGTAACTCTTCCTGCTGTGAAATTTAGGTTTTTCGAAGTCCAAACATAGATAGAAAATGTAAATAAACATCTCAGATTGTTATCAAATTGAGTCAAGAAAAAAGGAATTTCCACCTGAGTGAACAACTGTGTTGAAAAAACGTGTCAACCTAAAAATAAATTTGTTGATTTATGAAAAGCAAATTAATTCTTCCTGTTCTCCAGAACTGACTTATTTAACCTCTGCGTTAAGAACATCTTACTGACTGACTTTGGATAGAATAAAGAATCTGACGATTTGTTTAAGAGTAAGGAGAATTAGCCGAGCCCTTGCTTGGTACCCAAGTTTTTGCTTAGTGCTAATGAGCTTCTTGGTGGACAAGGCAGTTTTTCCTTTCTAATTAATACACGCAAAATCATAAGAGCAAAATACGCCTCATGGCAACTGACCACTAGGCAGGCAATGTGTTACTATCATCCCTAGGGTTTGTCAGCTCCTTATTTACTAATTATTTATGGATCTGGCTCACAGAAGTTTGGGCATATGAATTTTTCTAAACATATTGGAGGTTTTTTTCAATTTTTACTTCTGTAAATAATGTAGGACTGTGGTTTTAGTTTAAAGATTAATCTTAAGAAGTTACTTGAAGCTCATTGGTAATAAATTTGAAATCACATGTTAATCTCGTGATGAAAGCATCATGGTGCATTGAAAAGAGTAATAGATTTGGAATCGGAGTAGCTGTTTCTATCTCTTGTTGATTGAGTGATCTTCAGAAATTTACATATGTTCATTGAGCTTTAGTTTCTTATCTGTTAAACTGACATAAACTTCTTATTTTATTGTTTCGAATTTTTTGAGATAGGGTCTCTCTCTGTCACTCAGGCTGGAGTACAGTGGCACAGCCACAGCTCACTGCAGCCTCAACCTCCTGGGCTCAAGTGATTCTCCCACCTCAGCCTCTCAAGTAGCTGAGACTACAGGTACATACCACCAAGCCCAGCTAATTTTTTTTTTTACTTTTTTTGTAGAGACAGGGTCTCAATATGTTGCTCAGGCTAGTCTACAACTCTTGGACTCAAGCAATCTTCTGACTTCGGCCTCCCAAAATGCTGGGATAGCAGGTGTAAGCCACTGCACCTGGCCAACTTCTTATTGAATATTGTTCAGATGGTTGCATGAGAAAAGATTTTTGAAATTCCATAAGGGAAAATTATTCTAATATAAAAATATAATTCAGTGGATAATAAGGAGAGCATGACAGGGTTAGAATCTAGTAGGTAGTGATGGCAAGCTTTCAATATTCTTTTTTATTCCTCAGAATACTTTTTATTTCTCAGAAGGAACAGACAGAAAGAAGATAACCTGACAGTAAGATTGAGGTTGGAAGCATAAGAGAAGGCTAGGATAGATGTAGGGTTCTCTAGAGGAAGCCACATATGACCTGTGCTTTAGAAGATCTGAGGTGTCTGGATATGTTGATACTGAGGAAAAGAGCCTTGTAGGAAAAGGAAACAACATGCTTAGGAATCTTGAGACAGGAAATTTGTGAAATATATGGAGTTTGGTAACCGTGGCACTGTTAAAGAACTGAACTGGGGTCCACTCACCTGGTGCTGTAAAACTAGATGTTTTCACCAAGGTTTTGCAGCAATAGAAAGAAAGGCATGGCCGGGCACAGTGGCTCATCCCTGTAATCCCATCACTTTTGGAGGCTGACGCACGCAGATCACCTGAGGTCAGGAGTTCAAGACCAGCCTGACGAACATGGCGAAACCCCATTTCTACTAAAAATATAAAAATTAGCCGGGTGTGGTAGGGCAGGCACCTATAATCCCAGCTATTTGGGAGTCTGAGGCAGAAGAATTGCTTGAACTCAGGAGGCGGAGGTTACAGTAAGCCGAGGTCGTGCCACTGCACTCCAGCCTGGGCAACAAGAGTAAGACTCCATCTCTAAATGAATGAATGAATGAATGAATGAATGAATGAAAGGCATTTCCAGAGCACCAGGCAAGGAGGACCAGGCAGCTAAACACTCAAATCCTGAAAGGTAGGAGTAAATTTCAGGAAAGCAGAAGCTACTGTTAAAATCATAAATCAATACATGGAGGTTACAGATTGGTTTTGGCCTAAAAAGTGGTATATCTTGAAGCAGGGGCTTATAGGTCATAGATAGTTTCAAAGATTTTCTGATTTGCAATTGGTTAAGGGAGAGAACTTTGTTCAAAAATTTGGGATCAGCAGAAAAGCCCTAACTAGCTGAGGAATGTGATTTTCTCCAAGCCCCTCTGGAAGAAAGAATGATGGTCAGAATTCAGTCTTCAATTTTCCCTTATCTGAGGTCTATAGGCCAGTGGATCCATTTGATGGGCATCCTCATCAGGGGTGTGAGTCTCTGGAAAACAACTCAGGGACATATGTGAAAATATTATTTTTAGTTTCTATAAGGAAAACAAAAATCTGTGAACTCTAACTTCCTTGGTTATAGTTTTATGCTACTATTCACCTTTTTTTTTTTTTCTTTGAGACGGAGTTTCACTCTTGTCGCCCAGGCTGGAGTGCAATGGTGTAGGCATGTCTCACTGCAACTCCACCTCCTGGGTTCAAGCAATTCTCCTGCCTCAGTCTCCCAAGTAGCTGGGATTACAGGCAACTGCCACCATGCCTGGCTAATTTTTGTATTTTTATTAGAGACAAGATTTCACCACATTCACCAGGCCGGTCACCATGGTGAAACCCCTGACCTCAGGTGATCACCCACCTAAGCCTTCCGAAGTGCTGTGATTACAGGTGTGAGCCACCTCGCCTGGCCCTGTTACAGCCAGGTGATAGAGATAGCAGCACAACCTCTACCATCTGGCTGTAACAAGTCTTTAACAAGTCACTTATTTGCTTCTGTGGTTAGCTAGCTAGGTACCTGGAATTTCCCTTGAAGAAATTCAGGATTTTACTTTATTTCCATCTTTGGAGGTCCACAGGACCCTAAAAAAAAGGGGGGTCCCTGCTTTATCTCAGGACAAGTATGAAAAAGAAATAGCTGAGAGTAATTGAGAACAACAAAGAAAGCTTCCCAGGCCCATAGGCAGGGATTCTAAGGTAAAGAGCTTTTTAATCCCTCCTGAAGATTCTCTGTATCATTTTATTTGGGTCTTTTGATGATTTTACAGCATAGTTCACTCTTTCTGTTCAGCATAGTTGACATGGCCTTTCTCTTCAGAGCTTCTTTGGCAGCAATCCCAGACAACCTTCACCTCTCAGGAAAATAGAGATCCATTACCCCTGTTTGAGGTTTTTACTCTAGAGTAAAAAAGAATGCAAGGTAAGGTAATTCAAAAGAAACACTTACAGATCCTTAAAATGATTAATGGCCTCTCAAGTTGGATGCTGGGTTGTCCCAGACCTGTCCCACTGTGTAAACTTGAAATAAGGTTAGGAAGTTTGAAGCTTAGTTGTGGACGTTTTACAGTTATAGAACTAAAGATACACAGTTCTTTCCTTCAATATTGGAATGTGATATAAATGTGGAACACAAGTATTCCCTTGAAAGACCACCATTCACTCTGTGTCCCAAATTAAGTCGTTTGCTGGAGCATAAAATAAATGAAAGACCCAATTTTAGGAATGCAAGTCACTCAATACCATTGAATTCTTGGTTAGGATATGGTGGCTAGTAATGTCTATCTTTCATTTGTGTTATTTTTTACCTTTATGACTGCACCTGATCTGAAGGGAATAATTAAAAGATGAATGTGAGAAATAAGATTTGACAATCTGTGAGGTAGGATTGAAGTGAGATCCAAAGTGAGCCATCTTACATTTTCTTTATTGACACTAATAAGTGGAAATGATGTGTGCAAATTTCTTATACAGTCATTCAATATAAAAAAGAATATTCAATGTAAAACTATATAATCTGTCAAATTAATTTATCTTAATATACCACACACACACATACACACACACACCCCTGTATAGCCACACCTTTTCCATACATACACTTCCTGGCATTATGGTAGAAGACTTTCTGAGTGTGTATCTGTAATGGTCCATTAGTTGTCCCTTAGTTGTGGGTGTAGATTTTGTCTTACATTCCAAAGGCTGCTTAGGCTACATTCTACATTGGATCCAGTGGGTGGGGCCTTATAAGAACAAGGTTCAGAGTGGACTCCACCTTCAGGCATTAGGAGAACAGGGAGATAGCATGTACCTACAGTGGAGCTAGTAGCAGCAACCCTATCAAAGCTGAGAGGCTTTTATAATCCTAGTATCTTGGCCCTAGATACTAGGGTACTGCACACACTGGTGCTGCTACCTCTACCACCTAGCTGTAAATTTTTTGTACATACTGTAAGGGGGAAAATTAGTTTGCTCAGGGCATGTAACTTAACCTCAGAAAGAATCACCTTATTAGTGCAATTTGCACATCAGAGAATGATACTTTCTGTGTTGTAAAAAAGTTATGTAAAGCAAGTTTCTGACCTCACCCAGACCTAAGTGCAACTTAGTAAGCATGAACAACCTCTGGGTTTTAGTATCTGGTTAAAGGCAGGAGGTACACACTGGGTGGCCAGTATTACCTACCACTTGCTTGTGAATAAATTTTAATGAGAGCCTGACATAAGGGATATGAATAAATCACTGAAATTCAAATAGCTCATAATAAATACCAGTCCTGGGCAGGCCAATATACATACACAGGATGAGTCTGGAAGACAACATGGTTTTGTTTGGAAAGTTCAGAGTCATTACAATTTAAGACTTACTTTCTGCTAAATTTGGTGTATAGAGGATGCACCAAAGGTCTTTCTCTTTTTACCTTTATGTCAATAATAGATGAAATAAAATGTTTTACTAAGTCTTGATTGGATTCAGAACTGGGCAAGGGTGACAATATCTCTTAGTAGAAAGGAAAGCAGTTAGAGTTCCAAGCTGTGTGTCTTCAGTTTATTTAGAATTCAGTGTCTGTTAAGATTTTTTTGTTGTTGTTGTTGTTTCATAGGAGAATGTCTTGAAATAGCTCAGAGGATGATTTTGCCATCAAGTTTAAGAACTTGATGAGTATATGATGTATGACAATAAGACCTATTTTTACCATGAAACATTTTGTGAAAAATCTCAGTTGGAACCAACTTTTCTATTGGAGTCCATTAGTCTATTGGAACTTCCATAAGAAATCCAATGAATTGGGCCAGAACATTTTCCTCCTATTGGTAAGAAGGAGGAATTGATGGAGAGGTGATAGTGGAGTTTTTATAGATTCAGAAAACATGAAGAAAGCTTTCGAGTCATATGTGACTTCCAGTCCATTACTTAGTTTCCTGAGTTCTACTTCCTTCCTTTCAAAGTTCCTACAGAATATACATATGAGATAAAAATAATTAATTATAATTCTCCCTTCAGTTGCTATAGCAATGGCACTTTCTTAATGCATCTTCTGTTCTTTATGCCCTTCTGAATTAATTTTGCAAAAAACAGACTAATTTTAGAAATAACGTCCTTTCAAACTAGGTGTCAAGTGGTTTTACAGGGATTTTTTGGTACCTAGATGAGAATTTCTCAAGACATCCTGAAAGGCCAGGGTCTTCTGACTAGAATTAGAAGGTGGAGGCTGCACAAGAACTGGCTCCCTCTTCCCTTCTATGGCTGTTTTATTTTGAGAACAGCTATTTCTCAAAATAAGTCCAGATTGAGAAATATATTGAATAATATTCAAAATTCTGTTTTTTACAATTCTACACTCCCCCAAAAATGGATTCAGAATCTTTGTATTTCCCTCCCTAGACCCACTTTATTGTCTCTTCTAACTATTTTTTCTGATTATGCCCAAAGAAAAAAATAGAATATTGATTTATTCAAAGTGATTTCTAAAATCCTAAGGAGCAAACATTGTTCTGTTGTTATTTTACGTACAGTAAATGATAAGTATCTGGACATTTTAGAAAATAAGTACCTTTCTTTGGTTACTAGATTTATTCTTACTGTTGTCTGTAATTATAACGATATTTAAAGCAAAATATACTTTAATAAAGTAAAACATTTCAGATATATATTTTTAGACAATAATTCACTAATGTAAAGTTTCAGTATATTAAGCAACAGGTCAATTTTTCTTCCTTAGGGAAAAAATATTTTGTCAAAAACCCATAACCAAACTCTTTGATACTGCCTATTAACATCGGAGAAAGTTAACATAGTTAATTGAACAAAGATTTGTATTATCTCTCTCCCTCATTGACCATTTGGATTTATTCACCCAAATTTTGGTCCAACTATAAGTCATCCTTATTGGAATAGAATGGAATCTGGTAATAGAGGTCTAGTTCTTATGTATAATAAATAATTTACAGAATTCAACCCATTGTATTCCATCAATTTTATGGAATTAATTAGGGTTCCAGAACCAGTAAGAGGTATATATTTGTTACAGGGACTTTACCATATCCATATGTGTAAACTTCTTGGCTCTCCAATCATCCCATAAAAATCCCCATTATGGTCTAATGGAGAATTCTGGGAAATGTAGTTTACCTAGCTAAGTCATTACATGACAAAAGCACCATATGTGGTTTGAGATTTAGATAAAATCACAAGTCATTTAATGGTGGTGATATGCTCTGGGAAGTGCATCATTAGGTGATTTCATTGTTGTGCAAACATCATCGAGGGTCCTTACACAAACCTAGATGGTATAGCCTACTACAGCCCTAAGCTATATGGTATACCATTTACATGGTATACCTATTGCTTCTAGGCTACAAACCTGTATAGCATGCAACTGTACTAAATACTGTAGGCAGTTGTATTACAGTGGTCTTCATGTATCTAAACATAGAAAAGGTTCAGTAAAAATACACTGTAAGAGATTAAAAAATGATACACCCTACAGGACACTTACCTGAAGTTTACAGGACTAGAAGTTGCTCTGAGTGAATCAGTGAGTGAGTGGCAAGTGAATGTGAAGGCCTAGGACATTGTCAACTATTGCAGACTTTATATATGAACACTGTACACTAAGACTACATTAAATTTATTTTGAAAATTATTTCTTCAATAAACCATAGCTGACTATAACATTTTTTACCTTATAAACTTCTAAATTTTATAAACCTTTTGACTCTTGTAATAACAGCTTAAAACATAAGCACAGGCCGGGCGTGGTGGCTCACGCCGCACTTTGGGAGGCCAAGGCAGGCGGATCAACTGAGGTTGGGAGTTCAAGACCAGCCTGACCAACATGGTGAAACCCCATCTTAAAAAAAAAAAGCACAAGCACAATGAACAGCTATACAAAAATATTTTCCTTATATCCTGTTCTATAAACTTTTTTCTATGTTTTAAGTTGTTATTTTTATTTTTAACCTTTTACAATTTTCTGTTTAAAGCTAAGACACAAACACACACACTAGCCTAGGCCTACACAGAGTCAGTCAGAATCATCAATATCCCGTCTTCCACCTCCACATCTTGTCCCATTGGAAGGTCTTCAGGGGCAATAACATGCATAGAGCTGTCATCTCCTATGAGAACAATGCTTTTTTTCTAGAATACCTCCTAAAAGACCTGTCTGAGGCTGTTTACAGTTAATATTCTTTTTTTGTAAGCAGAAGGAGTGCACTCTAAAATAACCATAACAAGTATAGTATATAAAATATATAAATCAGTAACAGCCATTTATTACCATTATCAAGTAGTCCATACATAATTGTATGTGCTATGCCTTTATATGATGGACAGGGCAGTAGGTGTGTTCACACCAACATCACGACAAACAAGTGGGTAAAGTGTGGCGGTATGATGTTAGGACAGCTACCACATCACTAGGCAATAATAATATTTCATCTCGGTTATAATCTTATGGGACCATCCTTGTCTATGTGGTCCATCAGTGGCCAGAATGTCATTATGTAGTGCAAGACTGTACTTTAAACCTTCAGAGATTTAAATTAAAAAAAAAAAAGTAAAATGCCCCAATCTGCCTCAAGCTTCTTGCAAATGATCTTAATCAATTTAGAACTGTAAATAACACAATGTGGGAAATGACACTAACTTTTGCCAAACAAAATATTGCCTCTTAAAAATAATGATCAATAAACCTATATCAATATAAATCACACATATATTGCTTGTTGTTATTATGCAGAGCAGGCACGCCTCAGTTATTTCAGGTTCTGTTTCAGACCACTGAAATAAAACAAATATTGCAATAAACTGAGTTACACTGTTTTTGGTTTCCCAGTGCATATACAGGTTATGCTTATAGTATACTATTGTTTAGTAGCATATGTCTAAAAAAACAATGTGCATAACTTAATTTAAAAATACTTTATTGCTACAAAATGCCGAAACGGAGACACAGAGTGAGCATATGCTATTGGAAAAAAAGGCACAAATTGACTCACTTGATGCAATGTTACCACAAATCTTCAATTTATAAAAATGCAGTATTTGGGAAGGGCAATAATGTAATGTGCAATAACACAAGCTATGCCTGGATAATAGAATGAATAAGAGCAAGAGCTTTGAAATCTGACACTTGGAGAAATGTGAGTGCTGACACTTCTAAGTTGCTAAACCACCACATTCTCATATGCAAAATGAAGACAATACATGGAGGTTAGTTAATGTATTACATACATTCTTTCATCTAGCTATTTGCATAGCACCTGGGACATAGTAACCACTAAAAAATTATAACCACAGTTATTATTAATAAAATGTTCACAATTTAAAAAATATTTTTTGGCTTTTATTCATACTCTATAAAAAGGTGAATATAGAGATTCTAAGGTGCATTTTTGATACCTCATTGATTTTTCAAGTTTATGAATTTTAAATCCCTAGTGCTGAAATGAGCTTTCTGCTGTCACTCATTTGCTTCAGGGCTGACTTGTTTTGAAGCCAGTGGGCAGCAGAGAAAAGCACCAGGTAAGTGGTGCAGCAGGAGAAAACTCCTCCGTTGAGACACACTTTTCTTATCCTTGTCATTCCTGTACAAAGCTACTTTATTTGCAGATGGTCGAGAATCTGAAGCCAAATAATAAGCAAACGCAATTAGGGGAAATGTATAAAATTTTCTTATGTAAGACTGACTTTCCTTCACTCCTTAGGCTGCAGGAATTGTAATTATTTGTAGCAGGAAGTAATAAGCGCAATGAAATTTATTCTGGTCCTAGCCTATAAAGTGGGTGAAAGTGGTAATTTGTAATCCTCAGTAGGTTTGTTTCATCTGCCTGCTGAAGAAATATTGTGCTTGTACGGTCTTTTCAGACATGAGGATGAACTTAAATCCCTCTTCTCTCTGTCAACAATATCTTTTTTAGGAAAGCCATTCAACTCTTGGAAAACAAATGTAGAATTTTTCAAGATAATAATAGATTGAATAAACCTTATTCTTACATGAAGGCATTCTGAGAGTATGGGATCCTACAGCATAAAGGACATGATGAAAAGGGAGAGAATTTTATCCCTTTCTCAGCAATTCTCATCAGACATAAATTAAGAAATATTTGAAAATACAGAATAACTTCAATAGTATTGAAATTTATTAGACTTGGAGTCAAAAGATCTGTTTGAGCTATAGTTCCAACACCTGCTATTTTCTTTAGCTTGGTACTTATGATCTTGGACTACAGATTTATTCACAATAAAACCAGGATAATAACATTTGTTCTATTCACTGTATAGTATTGTTGGAAAGATTAAATATAATGAAACATTATACATACTTGTAGTAGTAGTAGTTTGGTAACTGGTAGTTTGGTAATAGAGAAAGTAGTGACATCTCTATTATCAAATAACATAATGAAACATTATACATTGTATATACATTGTGTATACATTGTGTACATTATACATTGTGTATACATTGTATGTTTCATTATGTTATTTGATAATAGAGATGCCACTACTTTCTCCATTACCAAGCTACCAATGAAGAAACATAATAGAATTAAAGAGCTAGAATATGCCTTGAAGTAAATTTTGAATAATTTTAGGGTTGTCATTTGTTAGGTCAGTATTTATTGCATATGGCTAATGGATTTAATAATTTTATTTAGTATTCTTTACATATTATATCCCAAGTAAAAATATTATTTATAATAATGTTAATTATGGTGGCATGGTTTAAATTTCAAGCCCTAGAGGTTGTCAATCTAAATAACAAACAGAGAGGCTCTCTAAAAGAAAATGATATTTATTTGGGTATAGGCATTGAAATGGGAGTATGTGTACCCATAGAAACCTATGTGCATATTCAGAAAGATAAAGGAAGGCCAAAGGTTTTTTTTTCTTTTCTTTCAATGAGAAGAATTACATAATTATTTTGAAAAAATTGTCCTTGACTACAAAGAGCAATAACAGTTAGAGGTTGGACAGGCAGTTTCTGGGCAGATGTCCTCCTAGAAGCAATTTTTTTGCATAAGGCTGTGATGGTCTTTGTGCAAGGTTGTGGTTTTGGCTAATCTTTTATGATAGTTCTTGTTATCTGGCATTTATACATGACAATCTTCCCTTCATAGTCTTCCTGCTTCTATTTGCCAGGGTTTTAAACACAAGTGACTCCATTTTTATTCTGACAACTTTCACGTTGTCTAGAGAATTCTAGAAAAGTACATGGTAGTGTGGCTGCTCTCATACTTAGTTTAGTTTGAAGGATGTTTCTGGACATATATTAGAACTTATGGGACAGGGAGGCTGGTACACATAATTTCAGCTACTGTGGAAAAATGAAATCCACATTTCCTTAGATGTTCTGTACAGCTTTATACTGTCAGTATGTTGTTTTTCTTCCTTTTTATTTAAGCTTCACCACCAGTCTGAAGTCTGTTTTGCATGGCTGTGGTTTGTCATCCTTAAGGCATATTTTCTTGTTACCAGGCCTTGTATCCCAGCTGCCTCCTTCTCCTTTAGTTTCTCTGCTTTTAGGCGAGGTGTTTGCTGTGCCATTGAGAAGGTGTAGATAAAAAATTCATCTCTTATTACAAGGTGATAATGAAAGAAAATGAATTTCAAAGATAGCAACTGAGACTAACCTTAAATATCGTGGTACAAGAATCAGTTGGCTGAGGATTAAGAGATTCAGTCAAAAAGGTATTTGGTGAGAACTGAAGATAAGACAAGCTTGGGTTTGGAGATGGAGTTACAGTGCAAAGCATAGTGCCTGTTCTCCAAGAACTCACAAGGGAGTGTAGTAATTCTCACACCTCATTCTCTACCAATCACCCAGAGGCCTTTAAAAATACAGACGCCTATGTTAAATCCTTAGAAATCCTGATTGAATTATTCTGTGGTGGGCCCTGGAGAAGTACATAGTTTTAACTGCTCCCTAAATGATTTTATCTAATCAGTTCTGGTTTTATTCTTTCATGTACTACAAAATCAGGCAAGTCTCAAAATATACTTCTAGCCTACCTATCTATGGAACATGGATGATATCATCTGCTCTTTATTAATTTATGCCATAAACATTTGTGGCATTCATATTTTATTAGACATTATGATATGTCAAAGAGAGAGGCAAGTTATAGTACTCATTGTAAAGAGGATTGTAGGAAGAAAATTTGAAGTAAAACTATAAACCTGAAAAGCAAACTTGTTCATGGCTTTTGACATCAACTCTGTATACAGCAGAGCAGACAGGAACTTCGAGCTAATTGATTGATCAAATCAGTTCCTGCACCTGAGCAGCTGGAAGCTTCTGGCAAAAAATCACCTGCTTGTGGGCTCACCAGTTTTTCTTTAATTTAATCTCAAGCACATGTCACTGACTGGTAACCTTACTAAATATGCTAGTTGAGTGATTTAAAATTTTGCTTGCAGAAACTACTATTTCACACTCTTTCCAAAACCTCCAACATCTCCTCCAGTCAACTGTTACTGACATTGTTTATTTTACTTAGAAAATCAGAAGCAATTAACAAAGAATCACATTTTTTTGAAAATGTGATTTTGGGTATGTACATACCCAAATGTTTGGCCTTTCTTTTTGTTATGGTTGTTCCTGCTGATATCTAAGTTGAATTCTTTCTGTGTTCTAAATCTACCTGTGTTTTCAGCTATGAAAGCACTTATACAATTGTCTGCACTCTCACCTGTGTCATCAATTTATCCCTGTTTGCCAGATCTTTCCCATCAACAAATAAGTACTAACAGCACCTACCTGAGAAAAAGTAAACAAGACTATCATCCAAGGAACCTCCAGCTTCCTCCAGCTCTTAATCTCATCTCCCCCTCTGCTTCTCTGAAAAACTTCTTGAAAGTATCAGTATGGGCGGTCTCTACTGCCTCACCTCACCACATTCCAGTTGAGTCCTTAATTATATCTGTATATTTTCTAAAAATGTCTTGATCTCCTTAAACTACATGTACATATATATACACTCACTGTAAATGTCTTATCAGATCAGAAGAGACAGTTGTCAAGTCTCTGTTCTCCTCTATGTCAGCCTCCAGATGGCATTTGAACATAGGCAGCCACATCTAGGAACACTCGCTTCTATTCCTTTGGTATCTACCACATTGTCTTGGTTATGCTGTTACATAACCAATTACTTACTTTTAGTCTCCTTTGATCATGTCCTCCAATGTTGAGCCTCCCAGAAATTAGTCCTAGGCCCTCCTTTTGTCTCTATCAGAACTCTTGTCCCTTCTGCTTCCACAACTATCAAGTGATAGACTATTAACATACTTAGTCTAAGAAATAACCAGCAGGTGTATATATCGACCTTTCTTATACCCTGAACTCTCTCTACACAAACCTGCTCTTTCTCCTCCTTCAATCTTACCCAACTCAATGAATAAAATTAATTGTCCTGCTTTTCAACTGCAAAACCTAAATACCAACTTCCATTCCTTTCTTCATTCTACCACATCAAATCTGTCAGGAAATTCTGTTAGCAAGATATCCAAAATGTATTCCAGTATGACCACTTTTTGACATCATCAGGTTATCCCTTTTGTTCAAGCTACTTTCATTTTTGACTTGACAGTTCTCATCAGGCATCTAAGTGGTTTCATTGCTACCACCTTTGCCTTCCAGTAATTTATTTATAGATTTGTGAGACTGATTTTAAAAAATCAGATTATGTTGCTCACTTTAATGGAGTCAATTGCGATTTGAATATAATCCATCTCCTTTAACAAATCAACTCTAAAAAGACATTTTTTGAGATTATTAGGGAAATTTGAATGAGTATTTGAGCATTTTAAGGGATTATAGTTAATTTTGTTCTACTTTTATATATGTTTAACAATTTTCATTAATTCATATAAAGATGGAGGACAGGTAAAGTTTCCAGCCCTTTGCCATGGCCCTAGAGGACTGACTATTTGGCTGAGTCCCTGGCCCTTCCTTTAACTCTCTCTTTGGTTGGTTATAGTTGAGCCACACCCACCTGCTTTCTTTTTCTGAACACTTCAAGCCTTCACACCTTCTGATCCCTCTGCCTGGGACACTTCACAGAACTGGCTTAAGTCTTACTGCCAGAGATGATTCCCCTAACATTTCCCCATCTCTCTTCTGTTTCCCTGTAAAGCTTCCCCATCCCCCACCACCTCCACACACTTTATTTTTTAAAATTAGGTGACTTTGTTTACTTGTTTATTATTTCTTTTTCTCTACTGGAATTTAAGCACCAAGAGTCAGAAACTTGGTTCTAAGATGGTGCATAGTGGGTATTCAATAAATACTTGTAAATGAAGGAATTGGGCATTACATTTTATTCTATTTTTAAAATGAGGAAACCAAGACTGTAAAAATTAAGTAATTTTTCCTAATTCCACAGATATTAAGAGGCAGAACTGAGATGTAAACCCAAGTTTTTCTGACTTAGGAGCCCTTTAAAACTCTACCACATAGTTTTCTGGTGGAATAAATTAACAGAGGACAGAGGCAGAGCGTAATCCCCCACTCAAAAAACTGAAAGAAGAATTGCCTTTATAGCTACGTTGACTTGAGATGAAATTCTATGACTTTTCTTAGATTCTCAATGGAGTTCTTGAGCCCCCAGATTTTAATCATTGTTTCTTTGGTTGCTACCATGGCAACTTAAAATGTTAGAGGCTCAATACAGTCTGGAAGATTTAAACTGCTTGCTGACTAAAGCATTATGTTCATATGTTATCCAGTCCTAAGCATCAACATTTGTCAACATTTAAATAACTTTTCTGGATTTAATGATTTTTTTCACAGGCTACTGGGCATCCCTATTTGCCTCCATACTGGTGTCTGGGATTTCAGCTGTGTCGATGGGGTTTTAATAGCCTAGATATGCTGAAAACCACAGTTGGACGTTTAAGACAAGATGATATTTCTCGTGTAAGTGTACTCAAACAGTATGGAGGGAATTGAGAGGAACAAGAAAATCAGAAAGTATAGTAATTATATGGTTATATATATATGTGTGTGGATGTGTGTGTGTGTAAGAGAGAGAGAGACATGTAAGTGGAATCATTTTCATATATTCTCAGTTTCAATAAAATAATCATTTTCATTCTTTTTTATTACAAGATAACCCAAAACTCACACTAATATTGAAATTTCTAATTGAATGCAGTCACTTATAAGCTACTTGTGATTCTTCAACAATATTTGTCTGTCTGTTTTTCTGATGTTGGAATGTCATATCTGTGTTGCTCCCTGGTACAAGATGTTCGGTACTATGATATTGACTTCACGGAACGTCTGATGGACTTTGCATATGACGAAGACAACTTTGCTGGTCTGCCTGAATACATTAAGGAACTGAAAAATGATGGAATGCATTATGTTATTGTTTTGGTAAATTTCTTTTGAAGATCAAACAAAATATTTTATATTTTCTAAGTATTTCTAAAAGTATATATATTACAATTAATTTATCAACAAGTAGAAGTCCTATTAAAGGATGATAGATTATAATTACATTATGTTATTAATGACATATACATGTCATCAAGTGATGAATGAATTAAGTTTTTAAAACTCAGTGTTCTTTCTAAAAGAAAGTTAACATATTGATTTCCCCATCGAGGTTTTTTCCACTGTTTCACAACTTTATCTCAAATAAGAAGCAACAAACAAACAAACCAGGAAAGGTTGCATGCCAAAATAGCAAGAGTATTTCCTTTGTCTATTCACATAATTTTCAAAACATTTAAAATTTTTGTGGGTACATAGTAGGTGTATATATTTATGAGGTACATGAGATGTTTTGATACAGGCATGCAATGTGTAATAATCACTTTAGGGTAAATGAGGTATCCATCATCTCAAACATTTATCCTTTGTGTTACAAACAATTCAATTATACTCTTTATTTTTAAATGTACAATTAAATTATTATTGACTATGGTCACCCTATTGTATTATCAAATACTAGTTTTCCTTCCTTCCTTCCCTCCTTCCCTCCCTCCCTCCTTCCTTCCCTCCCCTCTCTCTCTCTCCCTCTCTCCCCTCCCCCCTCCCTCCCTTTCTTCCTTTCTGATACGCAGTTTTGCTCTTGTTGTCCAGGATGGAGTGCAATGGCATGATCTTGGCTCACCACAACTTCTGCCTCCTCGGTTCAAGCGATTCTCCTGCCTCAGACTCCGGAGTAGTTGAGATTACAGGAATGTGCCACCATGGCTGGCTAATTTTGTATTTTTAGTTGAGACGGGCCTTCTCCATGTTGGTCAGGCTGGTCTTGAACTCCCAACCTCAGGTGATCTGCCCGCCTCAGCCTCCAAAAGTGCTGGGATTACAGGCAGGGGCCACCATTTCCAGCTCTTTCTATTTTTTGTACCCATTAACCATCCCCACTTCCCACCACCCCCCCACTATATTCCTGAGCCTCTGATAATGTTTTTTTCTATTTTTATCTCCATGAGTTGAATTGTTTCAATGTTTAGCACCCACAAATAAGTGGCAACATGCGATCTCCATCTTTCTGTGCCTGGCTTATTTGGCATAACATAATGGTCTCCAGTTTCATCCATGTTGTTGCAAATGACAGAATCTCATTCATTTTTCTTATGGCTGAGTAGTATTCCATCTTCATTGAGTCTAAGTACTCTGTTTTCACTATCTATTCATTTGTTGATGACTACTTAGGTTGCTTCCAAAAGTGCTATAATATTGAAGAGATTGCAGATATCTCTTCAACATACTGATTTCCTTTCTTTTGGGTGTGTACACAACAGTGGGATTGCTGGATTATATAGTAGCTCTATTTTTGGTTTTTTGAAGAATCTCTAACTTGTTCCATTATGGCTGTACTAATTTACACTCCCACCAACTGTGTGTGAGGGTTTCTATTTCTCCACATCCTCACCAGCATTTATTATTGCCCGTCTTTTGGATATAAAACTTTTTAACATGGATGAGATGATATCTCATTGTATTTTTGATTTGCCTTTCTCTGATGATAAATACTGTGCACTTTTTTATATACTTGTTTGCCATTTGTGTATGTTCTTTTGAGAAATGTTTATTCAGACCTTTTGCCCATTTTTAATTCGATTTTTCCTACAGCGTTGTTTGAACTCCTTATATATTCTGGTTATTAATCCCTGGTGAGATGGGTAGTTTGCAAATATTTTCTCCCATTCTGTGGGTTATCTCTTTACTTTGTTGATTGTTTCATTTGCTCTGCAGTAGCTTTTTAACTTGATGAGATCCAATTTGTCCATTTTTGCTTTGGTTGCCTATGTTTGTGGAATGTCACTCAAGAAACCTTTGCCTACTCGAATGTCCTGGAGAGCTTCTCCAATGCTTTCTTTTAGTAGTTTCAGAGATTCACATCACAGATTAAAATATTTAATTCAGTTCAGCTGGATTTTTGTATATGGCATGAAATAAGGGTCTAGTTTCATTCTTCTACATACAGATATTCAGTTTTCCTAACATCACTGATTGAAGAGACAGTCTTTTTCCCAATGTATATTCTTGGCACCTTTGTCAAAAATGAGTTCACTGTAGATGTATAGATTTGTTTCTGGGTTCTGTATTCTGTTCCAGTGGCCAATATGTCTGTGTTTATGACAGTACCATGCTGTTTTGGTTATGATGGCTCAGTAGCATAATTTGAAGTCAGGTAATGCAATTCCTCCAGTTTTGTTCTTTTTGCTCAGAGTAGCTTTGACTATTCTGTCTTTTGTTGTTCCATATAAGTTTTAGGATTGTTTTTTCTATTTCTATGAAGAATCTCATTGGTATTATGATAGAGTTTCCATTGAAACTGTAGAATGCTTTCAGTAGTAGGGACATTTAAACAATATTGATTTTTCTGTTCCATGAACATAGAATATCTTTCCATTCTTTTGTGTCCTCTTCAATTCCTTTCATCAGTGTTTTATAGGTTTCTTTGTAGAGATTTTCACTTCTTTGGGTAACTTAATTCCTAGGTATTTTATTTTATGTGTGGCTACTGTAAATAGGATTAATTCCTTGATTTCTTTTTCAGATTGTTAGCTGTTGATATATAGACATGCTACTAATTTTTATGTGTTGATTTTGTATCTGCAAATTTACTGAACTTGTATATCAGTTCTAATAGATGTTTGGTGGAGTCTTTAGGTTTTTCCAAATATAAGATCATATCATCTGCAAACAAGGGAAATTTGACTTATTCCTTTCCAATATATATTTCTTTCTCTTCTCTGATTGCTCTAGCTAGGACTTCCAGTACTATGTTGAAAACCGGTGTTTTAAATGGATGTCCTTGTTGTGTATCAGATATTACAGGAAAGGCTTTCCATTTGCTTCCATTCAGTATGGCATGAGCTGTGGGTCTGTTGCATATGGCTTTTATTATGTTGACATATGTTCCTTCTATATCCAGTTTTTTGAGAGTTTTTATCAAGAAGGATATTGAGTTTTATCAGATGTTTTTGAGCATCAATTTAAATGATCATATGGTTATTGCCCTTCATTCTGTTGATATGATGTATCATGTTGATTGATATATGTATGTTGAACCATCTTTGCTTCCCTGGGATGAATCCCACTTGTTCATGAATGACCATGTTAATGTGTGGTCAAATTTGGTTTGATAGTATTTTGTTGAGGATATTTGCATCAATGGTCATAGGGATATTGGCCTGTAGTTTTTGTTTGTTTGTTTGTGATGCATCTTTGTCTGTCTGGTTTTGATATTGGGGTAGTACTGGTCTCATAAAACAAGTTTGGAAGTGTTTCTTTCTCTTCTAGTGTAAGTAAGATCGGTATTAGTTCTTTAAATGTTTGGTAAAATTCAGTAGTGAAGCCATCAGGTTCTAGACTTTTGCTTACTGGGAGACTTTGTATTACCACTTTGATCTCATTACTTGTCTGTTCAGGTTTTGGATTTCTTTGTGGTTCAGTCTTGGTAAGTTGTGTGTTTCTAGGAATTTGTTTATTTCTGCTAGTTATTTCAGTTTATTGGCATATAGTTGCTCATGTTAGCCTCTAATGATTCTTGGAATTTATGCAGTATTGGTTGTAACATCTCTTTATTTATCTCTGATTTTGCTTATATGGCTTTTCTCTCTTTTTTCAGTCTGGCTAAAAGTTCGTTGATTTTGTTTACTTTTTCAAAACACCAACTTTTCCTGTCATTGATCTATTTTGTTATTTTCTATTTCAATTTCATTAATTTCTGCTCAGATACTTATTTTTTCTTTCTTCTACTAATTTGGAGTTTGGTTTGCTCTTTCTTTTCTACTTCATTAAAAAGCATTGTTAGGTTGTTTACATGAAGTTTTTACACTTTTTAAATGTAGGCTTTTATAGCTGTACTTAACTCTCAGTTCTGCTTTCACTGTATTCCATCAGTTTTGGCATGCCATGTTTCCATTATCATTTGTTTTGAGAAAAATTTCAATTTCCTTCTTAATTTTTCCATTGACCCACTGGTCATTCAAAATCATGTAGTTTAATTTCCATGTATTTGTATAGTTTCCCAAATTCTTCTTGTTACTAATTTCTGGTTTGATTGCATTGTAGTCAGAAAAGATACTTGACAATACATATTTTTTTAATTTTAAGGTTTTTGTTTGGCATAACACAGGGTCTATTCTTGAGAATAATTCATGTGCTGAGTAGAAGAATGTAAATTCTACAGCCATAGAATGAAATTTTCTGTAAATATCTATTGCATCCATTTGGTCTGTGGTTCAGATTATGTCTGATGTTTCTTTGTTGATTTTTCTGTCTGGATGACCTGCTCAGTGATGAAAGTAGGGTGATGAAGTCTCCAGCTGTTATTGTATTGGGGTTAACTCCCCCTTTAGCTCTAATAACATTTGCTATATATGTCTGAATGCTGCAGTGTTGGGTGCCTATATATTTGTAATTATTGTGTACTCTTGCTGAATAAACCCTTTATTATGATATAATTATCTTCTTTGTCTTCTTTTATAGTTTTTTTTTCTTCAAATCTATTTTGTCTGATGTAAGTATAGCTTGTTTCCATTTGCATGGACTAGCTTTTTCTATCTTTCTTTTCACTCTATTAGTGTCTTTATAATTGAAACCTGTTTCTTGTAGGCAATGGATTTTTTTTAATCCATTCAGCCACTCTCTTTTGATTAGACACTTTAATCCATTTACATTCAGTGTTACTATTGATCAGTAATGACTTACTTCTGTCATTTTGTTGTTTTCCAGTTGTTCTGTTGTCTTCTCTTCTTTCCTTCCTTCCTTCCTTCCTTTTAGTGAATGTGATTTTCTCTGGTGGTATGTTTTAATTTCTTGCTTTTTATTTTTACTATATCTGTTGTATATATATTTTGAGTGAACTTAGCAAGAAGCTTGCAAATAATATCTTGTAACTCATTTTTTCAAACAGACGACAACTTGAAACTGATTGCATAAACAAACAGGCAAAGGGAAAACTAGAAAATAGCCTCTAACGTACTGTGGCTGAACCAGCACTCCAGCACTCCATAAAAAAACTTTCTTTTTTATGTCTGAAGGATATTTTCACTGGAAATACTATTCTAGAATAAGTTTTTTTTTCCTTCAGCACTTTAAATATGTGATGCCACTCTCTTCTGGCCTGTAAAGTTTCCACTGAGAAGTCTGCTGCCAGACTTATTGAAGCTGCCATTGTATGTTATTTTTATCTTTTCCCTTGCTGCTTTTAGGAATTTTTCTTTATCCTTCACCTTTGAGAGTTTGAATGTCTTGAGGCAGTCTTATGTGGATTAAATCCGACTGGTATTCTATGACCTTCTTATACTTAAACATTGATAACTTTCTTTAAGGTGGGGGATGTTCTCTGTTATTATCCATTTGAATAAACTTTCTACCTCTGTCTCTCTCTCTCTCACCTTCTCTTTAGGCCATTAACTTAGATTTGACCTTTAAAGGCTATTTTCTAGATCCTGTATACATGCTTCATTCTTTTTTCTTTTGTCTCCTCTGTCTCTTTTCAAACAACATGTCTTCAAGATCACTGATTCTTTATTCTGCTTGATCAATTCTGCTGTTAGGAGACTGATGCATTCTTCCGTATGTCAATTGCATTGTTTAACTCCAGAATTTTTGGTCTTTCATTATTTCAATCTCTTTTTAAAATTTGTCTGGTGGGATTGGCCAGGCATGGTGGTTCACGCTTGTAACTCCAGCACTTTGGGAGGCTCAGGTGGGTGGATCACAAGGTCAAGAGATTGAGACCATCCTGGCCAACATAGGGAAACCTCGTCTCTACTAAAAATACACACACACAAAAAAATAACTGGGCATGGTGGCGTGCACCTGTTGTCCCAGATACTTGGGAGGCGGAGGCATGAGAATCACTTGAACCCAGGAGGCAGAGGTTGCAGTGAGCTGAGATCGTGCCACTGCACTCCAACCTGGGGTACAGATGAAGACTCCATCTAAAAAAAAAAAAAAAAAAAATGTCTGGTAGGAATCTCAATTCATTCTCTGTGTTATCTTGAGTTTCCCCAAGTTTCCTAGAAAAAGCTATTTTGAACTCTCTGTTTGAAAACTCACGTGTCTCTGTCTCTCCAGGGTTTGTACTTGGTAGCTTATTTTTTTCATTTTGTGAGGTTATGGGTAATCTTGATGCTTGTGGATGTTTGTGAGTGTCAGGGCACTGAAGAGTTAGGTTTATCATAGTCTTTGCAGTTTGAGCTGTTTTGTACCCATCCTTCCTGAGAAGGATTTCCAGTATTTGAAGGGATTTGGGTGTTGTAACCTGCAGTTTTCATCTCTGCAGTTGAATCTGCATTAGGAGGCAACCCAAGCCCAGTAACACTGTGGCTCTTGCCGACTCATAAAAGTACCACCTTGCTTGTCTAGGATAAGATCCAGAAGAATTCCAGGCAAAGACTCTTGTTCTTTTTCCTTACTTTTTCCCAGTCTCCACCTCCCTCCCTACCCCCATCTCTGCTGAGCTGCCTGGAGCTGGAGAAGGGGTGATGCAAGTCCCCCATGGCCACCATCACTGGGACTATGTAGCCTCACACCTGAAACCACTATGATGCTGGGTCTTGCCCAATGCCTGCTGTAACCACCACCTAGCTACCACCAATGCTCATTCAACACCCTGGGGTTCTACCATTAGCAGGTGTCAAAGCCAGATGGGCTTATGTTCTTCCCTTCCAGGTGGTGAGCTTCTTCCAGCTCTGGATGTGTCTAGAGATGCCCTCTGGGAGCCAGGGCCTGGAGTCAGCAATGGAATATACCTGGTGCTCCTACTGTGGCTGAACCAGCACTCCAGCCATAAGACAAAGTCCTTCCTACTCTTCCCTTTCCTCAAGCAGAGAAGTCTCTCTCCTGGTGACCGTCACCACGCCAGGCCCACAGTGAGTATAGCCTGGGTATGACTGATGTTCAATCAAGGCCTAAGGGCTCTTCAGTCAACCTGTGGTAAATGCTGCCAGGCCTGGGACCTTTTCTCAAGTGAAGTTGTTCCTCTCTTGCCCAGGGCAGGTCCAGAGGTGCTGCTCAAGAGCCAAAGTCTAGAATAAGGGACCCTAAGAACCTACTTGGTGCTCTACCCCACTGTAGCAGAGCTAGTGACTAAGCTGCAAGACAAAGTCTCTTTTACTCTTCCCTCTCTTTCTCAAAAGCAGTCCCTCACCATAGCCACTACAGCTGGGAATGTCCTAGGTCACACCTGAAGCCAGCACATCTCTAGGTCTCACCCAAGTCCCAGGGCAAGTACTGCCTTGGTGCCACTGCTGATAATTCTGGGCCAAGCAATCTTTAGTCAGTAGGTGATGAATCCTTCCAGTAGTGGGTCTTCCCCTTCAAGGCAATGGGTTCCCTTTAGGCCCCGGGTGTGTCTAGAAATGTCTGGAAGCTAGAGCCTAAAATAGGTGCCTCAGGACTCTGTCCAGTGCCCTATCCTACTGTGGTTGAGCTCATATCCAAGTTGCAATACAATGTTCTCTTTACTCTTTCCTCTCCTCTTCTCACACTGGGAGGAGTCTGTCTTGGAACTGTGAGCTGCACTGCCTGGGGTTGAGGGATGTGTGATGCGAGCACTTTTTGACCGCCTCAGCTGGTATCTTACTAGTCTGCATTCTCCCCAAATCTGCTGGCTCTGAGCCTCGCACAGCACCAGGAATTGCCTAGGAATTGCAATCCTTGTGACCTAGGCAGACTTTTAAGTTTGTTTAAGACCCCAGAGCACTTTCGTCTGCAGGGCTGAGGTTTGCTGGAACTCAAGTACCAATGGCTGGGATGGATGATTCTGGCTAGGGCTGGTCTAACGCTCCCTCTGTGGGTTCCAGCTGAGTTCTGTCCAGTGTTGCTTTCCACTGCGATAGGGCAGCAGAGTTACAATGCAGAGTCCCACACATTCTCTCTTTGTGCCAGGTCACTGCTGGGGGATGGGAGAGGGTTGGTGTTAGCAATTCAAGACTGTCTTTCCTACCCTCTTCAGTGCCTCTTTCTGTAATATGAAGCTAAAACCAAGTACTGTCATCACTACCTGATTTTCGGTTCTTATGAAGGTGCTTTTTTGTGTGGATGGTTGTTCAATTTTGTGTTCCCGCAGAGAGGATAATCATTGAAGGTTTCTATTCAGTCATTTTGTTCTGCCTCCTGTTCCTATACCATTTTTAGTAAAGAAAATTGGATATTTTAATTAGAAGCGACTGATTCCACTGTTAAATTAACATTGCTTGGGTTCACATTTCGCAACACTAAAAAATTTTATAGAAATAGTTCTTATATTTGTAACTATACTGAATAGGTGGGAAGATCTTAAAGTGTACAATACTAAACACTGTTTATATGAATATTAGAGATTCTTATTTTAAACATTTCTGTAATGTTTACACTTAAATGTCAATTATCAGACAGACTCTTAACCAGTGACAACATTCTTGGGAATTTGCAGGATCCCTTTTTGACCAAACAGAAACCACAAAGTACTTATAAGCCCTGTGAGCTTGAACAGGAAATAGGAATTTGGGTCAATAACTCTGATGGAGTTATGTCAGCTATTGGCAACGTAAGCAAGTTAAAGAATAGATGACAACCTCCTTTCTGTATTGAATATTTGATAAACAAGTGCAATTCACAGGGCCTCAGTGAACTGATATTGCCTGAGTTCAGTTCAAGAAAATTGCATGCAGCTTCTCCAGCTGTGTTAACTCCTGAGTATTTGGAGCATTGGCCTACATAATAAGACTTTTTAAGAAATATTTAAATCACAGAGAATTGCCAAGGAATTCAAAAGAAATATTAGTATTAGTACACTGTGTAATATCTTTTGAAAAGGCACTCTTTTATAATTATGGTAAAATTATGGATAATGTTGATTGATATTATATTGGAAATTTAGGTTTTTATAGATTGAGTAATGAGACATATAAAATACTTATTATGCAAAAAGAAGTTTTTAACTTTTTCTTTTGCCCAATGGAAATACCTTTAATGCTTTTGCCTGTTTATCAAATTAGTACAACACTGTAAAAAGTATTATGTAATACCGATTTTTAAAAAGGAGAAAGTGACAGTCCTTCTTTATCCTCAACTCCCTAAACTATCACTTTTATCAATATAGTGAATAGATTTTTTAATATATGTGATTATATTTTTAAATTGGAAATAAACTATATGTCATTTAAATGTTTAAAACTGTAAAAATATTATGTATATATATTTTCATGTTACTACATAGAAATCTATTTCATCTTTTTAAATAATTAAATGACATTCCATTGTTCACACGTAAGAAAACTTAGTTTAATCAATCCCTAATAATGAACACTTTCTTGTTTCTAGTATCTTAATATTATACTATTAATATGAATGCTGCAGTAAACATTTTTATTTCCATATAATGTATTTTTAATGAAATAATATATTTAAAAATATACATCCCAAATCTATAAAGGTATTTTCTCAATGTCCTCAAAATGTACCAATCTGAACTCTTCCCAAATAAGCCTCTTTACTCATTTACCAGCACAGGCAACCAAAAGGTGGAAGGTATTTTCTTGTCTTAATTGCAGTTTTTCTATTATGAGTGAGGTTAAGTATTTTTTTCATAATGTTTCTTGCTGCTTCTATTTCATTGTGAAAAATCACTACACTTTTTGTCAGTTTCCTACTGTGGAATTCTTTCTTTTCTTATAGATTTGCAAAATATTAATTCTGGTTTTTAAGCAGTTTATTCTGACTTTTCATAAATAGTTTTAAATTTTTTCATAGCCAAATCTGTTTTCTTCTTTGTGGTTTCTGCCTTTGGTGTCATGTTTCAAAGAGCGTTCCTTATCTAAAATTTGTAAAAACTTACCATCTCACACATTTAGATACTCAAAATATATCTGCTGAATGAATGATCTTTGTGTTCTGCTACCTCGATGGAAAGTAAGAAAACTGTTCCCATTATTACTCATTAAGTTTCTATTTTTATGTAACAATATGAATGAACCAGCCAATTTTGGGACAGGCCAGCAACCAAGATGTGAAGAGAATACTCTAAACTACCCACCTTATGTACCTGGTAAATACACTGAAAATGCTAAATGGTTTTGAAGCATTTTCACATCCTATAAGGAAAAGTCTTACTGCTGTCAGTTTGTCTTAGGAAAATATAAACTCACCAATGTAGTCTGTAGCTCACCAATCTAAAAAATAATCCCCAAAACTAAGAATATGTATGAGTACCTACTGCACTCTTTGAGTGGGAAGGCCTTGGAATGTCTCAGAATTGTGTCCTTACTTGTCTAGAAAAGAGTCAGAGAGTCTCTTCATAGACTATTCTTCCAAGCACACAGGTTCTGATGTTGCATCTGACTCTTAGATGACTAAATCCTTCCCTTTGGCTACAAGGCATGTTCACTTTATAGTTTCCACACTTTTTGCTATTTCTGTAACTAATCTACAATCAAAAATGCTACAAGAGGGAAAAGTCATGAAAATTCAATTGAGAAGTAGAGTTTTGCAGTCAGAATAAAAGAGGCTTACCCTTGGCTGAGGATTTCAACTTTGAGTATATAGTTCTTCATTTACATTTCCTTTGCAATTACAGCCATTTCAACTGTAGTGATTCAGTTCCCAGTGAAATCTTAAAAAAGAGAAAAGCAAAATAGGATAAAATTCAGTTCAGAGAACTGGTGATCCATAAAGTCCTGCTTACCTTCCTTGAATCCTGGAGACACTGACCCCTCCGTCCTCCACATTCTACTTATTAGGCAAAGAAATGGCGTGCAATAATAATTTCCTCTTTTATCTTTGTCTGAAATTTCTAAATGAAAATATCAAGTAGGAAGCAAAATATGTAAGTCTGGAGAGAAGTCATATGGGTTTGAGATTAAAAAAAAAACACTGGGAATTAGATGCATAAAAATGGCATTTAAACCCACAGGGAAGGATGATTCAATATACTAAGAATGACAGAGTATAAAAAGTTAAATCAACAAGTGGGCCTCCCAACTCTGAATTCTAAGTGAACCTGCACCCCAACAGTAAGACTTTGTAAAGAATAAAATATACAGCTAAGAAAACCAAATTGAAGCAATTGGATAGGGAGGAAGAATGGCAGGAATATGTGACTCAGTTGAGAAGATTGCATAGTCATTTCTATCAGATGCTGCCAAGTAGTGAAATACAGTGAGTGGAGACTGTGTGTAGAGTTCAGCAATATAAAGATTGACGATGTTAGTTTCAATGGAGTAGTGGGAATGGATATCAAACTGAAGTCAGTTGGAAAGTGAAAGGCGAGGAAGTAGAGACAGAGGTTCTTATTGCTGCTGGAAGAAGAAAATGCAGATGCATATAGATGGAAGGATTCAGTTTTTAATATTCGTTCATCAGTGGGAGTGATATGGGAAATATGAATTTGGGGAGTAAGACATTTGAAGAGAGAGAAAAATATGAAGGAGATATGCCACAATCATATCAAAGAATGGCAAAGTGAATTTTTGAAAGAAGCATAGTGGGATTCTCAGGTGGTATTAAGAATTCATTTGAAGTTTGCATTCTTGAAGCAAAGAATGAGGAAGAATAGAGAGAAGGAAATTTAGGTTTTTGGAAATGAAAATGTCAGTGTTGCTCTCTGAACTGCATTTGATCAACATGTCAGGGAGTCCATGAAGTCACACACAATAACTTCAGCAATAAGACATCTGTGTTCTATGGTACACAGTGGTATAGAAACATTCACCCAGAAAGTCAGCTCGCATGACACAGGAACATGACAACATGATGCAGAGAACAAGTGTGGGTGTTAGTGTCACAGTGGCTCCCAGTCCTGGCTCAAGCACTTTCTTGGCTCCTAAATTCAGAGAAGGTCTTTCACTTCTTTTGACTGTAGAATAGGGAATATGAATACCATTTGGAAGTTAAGGATTTAAAACATCATATGTAAGTAAAGTGAGTGATTGACATGCAGTAAATGTACATAAGATAGCTATGACTGTATCTATTACAAACAATTTGGGAGGACTTGCATGTAACTCCAAATACTTGGAAAAACACCACAAATAAGCAACTAATATAGCTGATGGTTATTATAACAATTCTCCTCGTCTTCATTCTCCAGAGTATGAAGACAGAATTGTCTGTCAAAGCAAGTCCTCATTTTTGCCCTGACTGGAATAATTCTTTCACAACCGATGGTCTGGTTCTTAGCTACCTTATTTCTGGTTTATATTCTTTTAAGGAACAAATCTATAACCACGTGATACTGAAAAAAAAAAAGAGAGAGAGAGGATGAATCAAAGAAGAAAGAGAATGTTAATGCCAACTTGGAATATGAAAGAAAGAAACAGGGCCAGTTAAGCTCTCAGATGCATTATTTCTAAAACAGATTATTGTAAAAAGTTCTGAAGAAATCTTTTTGCAGTCAGGGTGAACGTTATGAAGATACTGAGCCTAAAGACTATGAAGGCCTGGTGCAGCATCCGATGAATATTCTTATTCCCTGTGCTATTTTTAAACAATATTAAATTTCTTTTTATCTATTTTACAATTCAACAATCTGAGGTTTTTACTGTTTTGTGTAATCTCTTTGATTGGTAACTGTTTCTGATTGTATAAAGTTAGGCATTTGAGATAATTAGGAGTTACATTCTGGTTAAAGTACAGGAGTTCTATAATTACCCACTGTATTTCAGTGGGTAATTATCTACATTTGTAACTTTTTTCTTCCTGGCTGATCAGGGTGGCTCTATTATGATATAGTTAGTGGGAAAAATGTTTTCTCAGAAGTGGAATAATATGATGAGGTAGCTGCCTTCATCTGCTGGGAGTAAGAAAATTATTACGCAATGTCTAGATTCCTGTGTCATGGTTTTACATGTACTACGAATGGCTTTAACATGAACCAAGTATGCAGTTAAATTTAAGCCATAACTGATAGCCAAGGTAAAGTGATCCAGGTGTTCTTTACATATCAAAAATCATGGAGAGTTTCAATAGACTTATTCTCAAATATGTAGATTTGGAAGCCAAATGTCAAGAGGCCCTACAGCTCTTTAGAAATATGTTCTCTTCTAAATTTTAACAGATTGGGGGGAAAAGTTTATGGTAGAAACAGTAATGCTTGAAATGGACAAAATTCTCCCTTCTCCCCTTTCCAGGGAGATGAGCCCTTTGCATTTATGATCTTATATGTCTTCAAAATGTATCATAAATTCAGCTTAAAATGATATTAATGTCTCAATTTTACTGATACAGATCTAAAAGAGAGGCAAACATTCCAAGCCAACAAAACTAGTACTAGAATTAGATTTCCTTGTCTATGAGACTCTAATTCTTGTTGCCATGTTGAACAAAATGGAGTTTAAAAAATCATAAAATCTGAAATTCATGATTTTGAGGAAAAAAGCCAAGAAATTACAGAAAAATAAGGGGAGGGAAGCTTCCAGTGTGAATCCCTACAATGGAACACATTAAAAGTGGTGTATCAAGAGATGCCTTTGAGTAGACTTGTTTTAGATCAACCTTTTGTGATATGTATTGGATATGTTTTGAGAGATATGATTTAACATTGGGAATCTTTGGATCTAGGTACAAAGGAGATATGTGGATGAGAGGCTTTTGGAATTCTGCCACCCTTGTTTGAATATTAGGCACATGTCCATGGCTCATGCCTTCCTAGTAGCACAGCTGCTGGAGGTATATCATCTCTAGGCACATACCCTCCTTGACCTCTTCCACTGCAAGGTAAGAATGGGTCTGTGGAAAGACAAGCGTTTGACCAGAGGTTGCAACTTTTGCTTCAGTCCTGCATATTTTATGGCTTTTAGCACAGAACATATCTTTTTTTTGGAGACAGAGTTTCATTCTGTCACACAGGCTGGAATGCAGTGGCATGATCATAGCTCACTGCAGCCTCAATTTCCTGAGCTCAAATAATCTTCCCACCTCAGCCTCCTGAGTAGCTGGGACCACAGGCCCACAGGCCCATGTGCCACCACACCTAGCTAACTTTTGTATTTTTTTTGTAGAGATGGGGTTTTACCCTACTGCCCAGGCTGGTCTAGAACTCCTAGAGATCCACCCAGCTGAGACTCACCCGCCCTAACTGCTCGGATTACCGGTGTGAGCCACCACATCCAGCCCAACATAAACTTTTCATCTTGGTCTTTCCGTGGCCTCTCCTTTCCCACATTGTACTTTTTATACCCACAGTAATCTTGAGAACTGTTGAAAATATATGATAAGAAATGTCTTCATATTTTAGAACCTTGTGTATAGTAGGATGCTATTAATGTGATTAAGATCCTAGAGAAATATTATTTCATCCCATGTGTAATCTAATATACATTCAACTCACTCCAGGTGTTTAGCACAGAGATGGAGAATGGGGAGTTATTATGAAGAGGAGTTGAATTTCAACTTCAGAAAGAATACAGCAGTTAGGGACACTGGACATATACTAAGCAACAGTTCATGAAATATGGGTAGGCCTTGGAGATATTGTGGGTTAAGTTCCAAACCACTGCAATAAAGCAAATATCACAATAAAGAGAGCCACGTGAACATTTTTTGTTTTCCAGAGCATACCAAAGTTATATTTATACTACACAATAGGTTAAGTATACAATAGTATTATGTCTCAAAAATGTAAATTGTTAATTAAAAATATTTTATTGCTAAAAAAAATGCTATCATCTGAACCTTCATCGAGTTATAATCTTTTGGCTGGTCTTGCTTCAATGTTGATGGCTGCTGACTGATCAGGGTGGTGGTTGCTGAAGGTTGGAGTGGCTATGGCAATGTCTTAAATAAGAGAACAATGAAGTTTGCCATATTAATTCATTCTTCCTTTCACAAAAGATTTGTCTGTAACCTGTGATACTATTTGATAGCATTTTACCGGCACTAGAACTTCTTTCAAAATTGGAGTACTCAACCCTCTGAAACCCTGCTACTGCTTTACTAACTAGGTTTATGTAATAATTATTCTCAATCCTTTCCTGTCATGCCAACAATGTTCCCAACACCTTCACCAAGAGTAGATTACATCTCAAGAAATCACTTTTTTTGCTCATCTATAAGAAGCATATCTCATCCATTCGAGTCTGATCATGAGATTGCAACAATTCAGTCACACCTTCAGGCTCCATTTCTCATTCTAGTTTTCATTATTGGCACCACATCTGCAGTTATTTCTGCCATTGATATCTTGAACCCCTCAAAGTCATCCGTGAGGATTGGAATCAATTTATTCCAAACTCCTGTTAATGTTGATATCTTGACCTTTCTCCATGAATCATAAATATTCTTAATGGCATCTAGAATGGTGAATCCTTTCCAAATGCCTTTCAATTTACTTTGCTCAGATCTATCAGAGGAATCACAATCTATAGCAGCGGTAACTATGAAATGTACTTCTACAGTAAGAAGATTTGAGAGTTAAAATGACTCCTTGATCCATGGGCTTAAGAATAGATGTTGTGTTAGCAGGCATGAAACAACATTAATCTTGTATATCTTCATCAGAGGTCTTGGGTGACCAGATGCATTATCAATGAGGAGTAATATTTTGAAAGAAATCCTTTTTTCTGAGAAGTTGGTCTCAATGATGAGTTTAAAACAGACAATAAGTCATGCTGTAAACAGATGTGCTGTCATCCAGGCTTTGTTGTTCCACTTACAGAGCAGATTTAGGATAGAGTAGATTTAGCAAAATTCTTAAGGGCCCTAGGATTTTTGAAATGGGACATGAACATTAGGTTTAACTTAAACTCACCAGCTGCCTTAAGTCCTAACAAGAGTCAGCCTGTCCTTTGAAGCTTCTAAGCCAAGCATTGACTTCTCCTCTTTAGCTATGAAAGTCCTAGATAACATCTTCTTTCAATAGAAAATTGGAAAATAGAAGACTGAAAATCTACTGTTTGATGAATCTACCTTTATCAATGACCTTAGGTATATCTTCTGTATAACTTACTGCAGCTTCTCCATCAGCACCTGATATGTCACCTTATACTTTAATGTTATGAAGATTACTTATTTCCTTAAACCTTATGAACCAGACCCTGCTGGCTTCAAACTGTTCTTCTGAAGCTTCTTCACCTCTCTCAGCCTTCAGAGAATTGAAGAGAGTTAGGGCCTTTCTCTGGAATAGGCTTTGGCTTAAGGGAATGTTGTGGCTGGTTTGATCTTCTATCCAGATTTCTCAAACATTCTCAAATATCAACAATAAGGCTGTTTTGCTTTCTTATCATTCATGTGTTCACTGGAGCAGAAATTTTAATTTCCTTCATGAACTTTTCCTTTGCGTGTACACCTTGGCTAACTGTTTGGCAAAAGAGGCCTAGCTTTTGGCCGGTATCAGCATTTGACTTACCTTCCTCACTAAGCTAAGTCATTTCCAGCTTTTGATTTAAAATGAGAGATGTGACTCTTCCTTCCACTTGAACATTTAGAGGCCATTGTAGGGCCGCTGATTTGCCAAACTTCAATATTGTTGTGTCTCAAGGAATAGGGAGACCTAATGGGAAGGAGAGAAGGGGGAATAGCTGATCACTGGGTCAGAACACCCACAACATTTATTGAATAAGTTTGCTGTCTTATATGGGCACAGCTTGTGGCACTCCCAAATAATTACAATATGAACATCAAAGATCCCTGATCACAAATCAGCATAACAGATGTAATAATAATGAAAGTGTTTGAAATATCGTGAGAATTACCAAAATGTGACAGAGACATGAAGTGAGCACATGCTGTAGGAAAAATGGTGCCAGTAGACTTGCTCCACGCAGGGTTGCCATAAACCTTCAGTTTGTAAAAAATGCAGTATCTACAAAGCAAAGTGCAATAAAATAAGGTATACCTGTATAAGGTAATAGTATTAAGTGCCAGAGAAAATAGTATGTCTTTGTATGTTTAGCAAACTAGTTTTTAAAAAGTTACACTGAATGCAAAGCTTTTTTTCAAATTATTTATGGACAACTTAAAATAGCATATGTTTATGGTACAGAACATGATGTTTTGATACATCTATACATTGTGTAATAACTAAGTCACAGTAATTAACATATCCATTACCTCACATACTTATTTTTTGTAATTAAAACATTTAAAATCTCTCAGTAATTTCAAGTAGATTTATATTCAGCATGTTCTACAATAGATCTCCTGAATTTATTCTTCTTGTCTAACTAAAATTTTGTATCATTTGAAAAACATCTCAATTCCCCACCAGCCCCTGGGAATCACTATTCTACTCTCTGCTTCTATGAGTTTGACTTTTAAGATTCCACTTTAAAGTGAAATCATGTGGTATTTATTTTCCTGTGCCTGTCATTTCAGTTAGCACAATGTAATCCAGGTTCTTTTTCACTTGAGAACTCAGGGTGCTTCCCAACTCTGAGAGGGGGCAACCACAAGCTACTTCTCACTTGCTCCGTAATTGCTGCCATGCTATCAGTAAGAATACTTAGAATTCTTGTAGATTACGCAGTAGGAATACTTAGAACTCATTAGTGGGAATGAGTAGGAATTACATCAGTAGGAATACTTAGAACTCTTGCAGGTTAATCATGCAGGTTAGTTTCCTGTTGCTGCCATAGCAAATTGCCACAAATGTAGTGGCTGAAAAACAGCATGAATTTATTATCATCATACAGTTGTGCAAGTTAGGAATCTGACACGGGGTTCACTGGGTGAAAATCAAAGTATTGGGAGAACTGTCTTCCTTTTGGGAAGCTCTAGGGGAGAAACCCTTTACTCTCCTTTCCAGCTCCCATATTCCTTTGCTCTTGGCCCATTTTCTCTGTCTTCAATGCCAGCAATGTTTTTTGTATCTCTCTCTGACCTTCTTCTACCTTTACATCTTTCTGAATGTAACTGGGAAAGGTTTCATTCTTTTAAGGATCATATTTTTGGATTGGACCCACCTGGATCATCCAGTATATTCTTCCTATCTCAAAGGTCTTAATTTTTTTAATTGACATGTAATAATTGTACATATTTATAGGGTATAAAGTGATGTTTTGATACCTACAATGCATAGTGATTAGATCAGCATAATTAGCATATCCATCATCTCCAACATGTATCATTTCCTTTTGTTGGAAATACTCAATATGCCTTTCCAGCTGTTTGAAAATATATAATATATGATTGTTAACTCTAGTCATCCTACAGTGTTATGAAACACTAGGACCCATTCCTCTTATCTAGCTGTAATTTTGTTTCCTTTGCCAAATCTCTCCCTATCCCCTCCTCTTCGCAGCCTCTAGGAACTTCTGTTTTACTTTTTACTTCTGTGAAATCAACTTTTTCTTAGCTTCAGTATGTGAGTGAGAGCATGTAGTGTTTATCAGAGTTCTTAATCTTTATCACATCTGTAAAATTCCTTTTGCCATAGAAGGTAACATTCACAGATTCCAAGGATTGGGTATAAACAGTTTTGAAAATTATTCTGCATACTACACCATGACCACAAAGCTTTATTACCATCTAGTCTTCTTTTGCTTAATTTTGACCCAGTAGACTTTATTCTTACTTTGGTTCCAAATTGTGCACAAATCTTTTTTTTTTTTTTTTTTTTTTTTTAATTTATTTATTTATTGCATTTTAGGTTTGGGGGTACATGTGAAGAACATGGAAGATTGTTGCATAGGTACACACATGGCAGTGTGATTTGCTGCCTTCCTCCCCATCACCTATATCTGGCATCTCTCCCCATGCTATCCCTCCCCAACTCCCCACCCCCCACTATCCCTCCCCTTTCCCCCGACAGACCCCAGTGTGTGATACTCCCCTCCCTGTGTCCATGTGTTCCCATTGTTCAACACCCGCCTATGAGTGAGAACATGCGGTGTTTGATTTTTGTTCCTGTGTAGTTTGCTGAGAATGATGGTTTCCAGGTTCATCCATGTCCCTACAAAGGACACGAACTCATCGTTTTTGATGGCTGCATAATATTCCATGGTGTATATGTGCCACATTTTCCCTGTCCAGTCTATCATCGATGGGCATTTGGGTTGGTTCCAGGTCTTTGCTATTGTAAACTGGTGCACAAATCTTTTCTCAACCAGCTTACCACATTTTTTGTATTTGATAATTTTCACCAAATTCTTCCTCATTCTTTTCCTACTAAGTGTGATCACTTTCTCACTCATTAAACTGTGGACTTCTTAAGACTCCATTTTAATCTAAATCATGGCTATATGGGAAGTATTGCATTACTTTATTTCCTTTAAAACAAATCAAATGTTAGCCCCCTTCTCAGGTGGAAAAACCTTTCTCAGTGACCTTTCCACTCTCAGTGTCATGCAAAAAGCCTAAGTGTTTCAGGCAGAGGAAAGCTATTTGAGAAAGATGTTTTGGTCTTTTGTTTCTGTGGAGATGAGGCCAATTGTTCAAGCCCAAAGTCTGCCCAAATTCTTGTTCTTCCATTATTTCTTTGCATGCATGTGGGAGATCTTTGCAGGGCTCAGGAACCTCGGAGTCAACAGATAGAGATTGCCCCTAGGGTGCTCTTCATACTCATTTTCCTTTAAATGTCATTTTTTTTTTTTCCTCTAGGGTATTTGAGTGTAGACCTAAGGCTGAGCACCAAATCTCTCTCCCCCTCCTAGTGCCTTGAAACTAACATCCCCTACTCTAGCCTTGGTGAATTTGCCTCTTTTCCCTCATTGCCTTCATATACAAGCACCTTTCTTTTACCCCCTCACATAATTTCCTTTAAAAGATTAGATTTCTGGAGGTAAAACTTGGAAATAAATTAGTCTGCTGAGACCTACTGCTTTTCAGAAAGCCTTCACAAACATCTGTTGAAATAAAGGGGACATCTTGAAACAATGGGGAGAAAACATACTGCTAAAATGAAACACAAGTTAATAATTTCCTAAATGATTCCTTCTTGCTACAGTTTACTTGCTAGTACAGATTTATGTCGCTCCAGGACTATTAGTTCTCCAGCTAGATGTACACAGCAGCGTCCCTTCAAGTTGCAATAAATGCCTCGAGGTTAGACTTTATAATTTTAGGATAAACAAATAAATAGAGTCCTAGTAGGTAGATTGAAATTATACTTAAAAGGTCTATATTGTAAAAGACTGTAAATTAGAAAATATTTTATGTCATATAAAATAATTCATATTACTATTTATCTTTAGTATAAATATAAATGTTTATTAATAATATAAACTATTAAGTAATAATATGAAAAGACCTATTATTTATACTAATTATTTCATTTAATGCTCACAAAATGCCACTGAAGTAAGAATTGTTAGAACCGTTTTCCATATAAAGAAACTGAAGCTCATGAAGTACCTTACTCAAGGTCACAGTGTTAATAAATGGCTGTGCCAAGACTTAAGCTCAGATCTGTGCAGATCTGGGCTTTTACCACCGTTCTGTGCTGCTCATAGGGCAGTGTATTCACCAGTGGATTCGATCTATTCACCAAGGTGAGTAGAAATGCCACATTAGTAAGAGTTCAGGTTTAAAGCTGACCCTTGAAACGGAACTTTCATCTTTGGAGTTTGTTGGACAGAATTCAACACAAGCTGGCAGAGAGGTACACACACACCAGTCCTGCGTTTGTCTGTAATCTGTAGTCAGTTTGGAAACCTCTCCAACTCATTGCCATTTTATTTTATTCAAATAATGCAGAAGATTATAAAGCAGGACAAAAAGGCAAATCCTTTTCAGGCTTCCCTTTGCTTTACAGTCACTATTGCTGAGTTAATATTCTGTACAGCCAAAGGCATAGCGAAAAATAATTTTTCAATCAAAGGCAGTTTTCTCTAAACTTAAATAAAATGATAAAAGTTGCTACATTTAAAAATAGCTTTCTTTTCATAAGGACTTTGAAGGATCTATTCTTACAGAGTATATCTTTTATAACCTTTCTGAATCATTCTACTTTTCATGTTTTAGATTTTTATGCAGCAATGTTTTTCTTACTCATCTTGCTTCAGCTATGCAATGCAAATATGTTTTTGAGATAGGTATTGTATTTTTATGTGTGCGATTCGTTATGATATTACAAAAAATACATATATTTTGGAAGGTGCTGTGCCCACAGGGTACAAGGCAATTATTCTTGATTATTTACATTTCTTTCACTTCTGAAAGAAATGGCAGAGCAGAAGGGGATGGATTAATCCCTATTGTGAATAGTTTTTAGGAAGCAAGGATTAATCTCCAGTCCTTTATCTTATTTGTTTCAACATTCAGTTAATTTAGAGGGAGAAGTCCCTTCGTGTCCTAATCTCTCCTTTCCAGAAACTTCCAGATTCTGCCAACAGTAGATAAAACCTTTATTCCCTTCTCTGTGTATGCAGAAGCAAAGATTCTTACAGCAGGAAGGAAACATTAATGGTACCTAGTATTTTTTCCTACTTAGCAATGACAATGCTCTAATTTTTTTCTACAGTTGCAAAGTCTTCTATTCTTTAAAGTTTTCAGGAAGAAAATCATTATTTGGTCTGGTAATATTTTTCTTATGCTTTACCTAATCTTTGTGTACTACACACCTATTTCCTCTCATTCAGCTATTTGTAGGAATGGGAGATAATTTCCTAGTTATTGTGCTCTGTGTAAGAATCCTTTACACGCTTGCTAAAGAATCATTCATTTGGAAAATATTTCTTGATAATTTGCTATCTGTTATGCACAGTACAAGATGCTAGACACCACCCATCTACCCTCTCTATCAATGGGGCAGGACGTACACACCTAAAACACAGCTGTCTCTAGAAAGTTGACAGACTAGTGAAGGTGATCAACATGTAAACATATAGCCAAATATAATCAGAGGTTTCCAGGTGATAATGGCAAAATAAAACTATACTCAGAATCTCCAGTAATTAATGAAATTTTTAAAAATGGGAAAAAGCAAAATTTATCAGTAGCAACCAAAAAAGGAAAGGGAATTCTTTCTTAAGCCTTTACCTTCAAAAGTGGCAGAGGATATCACAGCATGGACTCTTTAGAAAACAAATACTGTGGAAAAGTTTTCTGGCAAATGCTATTTTGATGGGGAGGGAATCAATGCTAAGTAGAAGGGTAAGGAACAGAGGGAAATGAGGCTGAGAAGAAAAGGAAGCAAATGCAAGATTGCATGTTAACTGGTTGCTCAGTCGTCTCAATTTTGATCAAAGTGGTGAGTGTGAAATGTCAATTCATTATGTATTTAATTTGCATATCTCTGATTATAAATGAGACTAAGCATTTTCCCTCTTTGTTAGCTTTTTAGGTTTTATTGACTGGTTCAAGGGTTTTACCCATTTTTCTATCAGAACATGAGCTTTATTGTACTGATTTTTTTGTTATATGTATTAAAATATCCCAAATAATTTCTGGCTTGTGATTTCACCCTCTTTTTAGCATCTGTTGTTGAACATAGGTTCTTAACTAAAATATAGTCAAATTTACCAATCCTTTTCTTGTAACAATATTTTTGAAGCTGTGGTCATAAAGATATATTACTTTAAAAATATTTCATAGTTTTCCCTTTTACATTTGGGCCTTTAATCTACTTCAAGTTGATTTTGACAAGTATATGATAACAATCTAGATTCATTTTTTTCTATATGGAGAAAGAGTTGTCCCAGAACCAATAAAAGTCTATCCTTTCCCTGCAGTGATCTGCACTACTTATTTTTTCTCATGAGAGATATCCATTTATACTATGTGTTGCCTCTAGACTTTTTTTGTTCATTGGTTCATTTTTCTTTCCCTTCACCAATTTGCCACTGCCTTTTTTTCTATTGATTTATAATAAGCCACCAAATAAGGTGGAAGATAGGTCTTCCCATCTTGGCCTTCTTTAAGAGTATTTTGGCTGTGGTTGCCATTAAATCCATATAACAATTTAAAAAGAATCAGTATCTTCTTAATACAGAGTTTCCACAGCTATGGTATTGTTCATCCTGTATTTGTCTTTAAAATTACTTTTCATAAAAGTTTATAATTTCTTTGTGAAGTTTTCTACTCATTTGGCTGACCATATTTCTAGGTTCTCTATATTTTTGATGTTATTTTAAATGCCCTCTTTTAAGGCTTTTCACTTACTATTTGTTGCTGATTTATGGAATGTAACTGTGTTTTTATATTGTTTTTTTTTTACCTGGAAAACTTGCTGTACTGTCATATTAATTCTCGTAATTTATCTTTTGACATTTTAGGATTTTCTGTGTAGATAGTCTTACGTGTGAATTATCCATAGCATTGGTTCCCATTCTAATTTTTTTAACTTTGGCTTCTTTTTCCTTGAGTTATTCCTAGATGAGAACTCCAGTTCAGGATTGAATAAAAGTGGTGACAGCAGGCACCCTCTTGTTCCCAATCTCAATGAACAGTTTTTTGTTTTGTTTTGTTTAAATTTTAGAGACAGGGCCTAGTCAGGAATGCAGTGGAGGGATTATAGCTAACTGCAGCCTTGGATTCCTGGGCTCAAGAAATTCTCCCATCTTGGCCTCCTAGTGTTGGCATTACAGGTGTGAGCCCCTGTACCTGGCTGAAGTGTTTTTAATATTTCACTGTTATATGTGAAATGTACTATAGATATTTTTGTAGATAACCTTAATGAGGGTAAGAAAAATTTATTTTATTAATATTTAAGAAACTTTTTATCAATAATGAAGTTGAATTTATGATTTTTATAGCTCTTGATATAATTATATTCTTCCTTTAAAATATATTCATATATTAATCATGTTGCTTGATTTTTTAAATGATAAATTAGTTTTATATTTCTGAGACAAATGCGCCTTGGTCTTGATATTAATATCCAACTAAGTCTCAGGTTCAAGATACAATTTAGGCCAGGCGTGGTGGCTCATGCTTGTAATTCCAGTACTTTGGGAGGCCAAGGTGGGTGGATCACAAGGTCAGGAGATCGAGACCATCCTGGCCAACATAGTCAAACCCAGTCTCTACTAATATACAAAAAATTAGCCAGGCTTGGTGGCGCGCGCCTGTAGTCCCAGCTACTCAGGAGGCTGAGGCAGGGGGATGGCTTGAACCAGGGAGGCGGAGGTTCCAGTGAGCTGGGATGGAGCCACTGCACTCCAGCCTGGTGACAGAGCAAGACTCCATCTCAAAAAAAAAAAAAAAAAAAAAGCTACAATGTAAAATTTTTGTCGTGTCAAGGTAACACTGTTTTCATTATTAAAAAGACGTTTAATGTCTCCAAAGAGCTCATAGACTAGTGAGGGTGACCAACTTGCAAATAGGCGAATAAAATACAATAATATTTAAATTATGTTAAGAATGAATATTTATTTTATTTAATCTTTAGATATCACAGCTTAGACTTTTGGCTCAGAAAACATTATGCCCTGATTCCAAGACTTACCTGGGATATCATTAGGTCATACATTCTCTGTTTGGCTGGTCACAAGCAGCACCTACTTTTAGTGCATGGCTTGTAAATCTTCTTGAAATGTTTTCGATGTTTTAATACCCAAAAATTATTATTAAAATATCATTTAAGAAATAGAAAAAACTGTTTACAGCAGATGTTACATTTTGTTATATCATTTCTTAATTTGTAAAGGACTAGTAAACAATCTTCCTTTTTCTAAGGTTTTACCTTGCTGATTTTACAAGTATTTCTAATAACCCACCGAAACAGCACAAAAGCTGAGTAAAATGGCCTTAGTAGAAGCATAAAAACTTGTCTAAGACAGGCAAAAATGGAATCAAGATTTCGGAGAAATGTTGGAGAAAACAGAATTTTGGAACAATTTTATAATGTAGAATGTCATTGTTAACAAATGCTGCAGTTTTAAAGGTTGCGTGCACTAATGTTGCCTTTATCTTGCTTCAACTAAATTGTCTCTTATGCTATTAGCTCTGAATAGAGCCATTTTAAAACCTGAATAAATATTGATATGTAAAGTCCCTACCATTAGAGTCGTAAGTCAGGATTTACGCATGTTGTTACACGGAGTGCAGTATACCCAAGCTTGGCAGATAAAACCTTTTCTCTCCTGGAGTTAACAATTCCAGATCTTGAAGTACCTTCTCCGTGACCACCTGATTCATGCTGTTCCTCTAATGAGGGTTTACTGTGCTGCATTATTTCTGTCTTTTCCTGTGTGTGTCTATTGGGAGACACTCCTAGCCTGCATTAGTAGAAATAGGCTTATGGGCTCAGGGATAGAAGACTGTGTTTCCATTTACTGCATCCTTGTCTGCTTAAAACAGGTCTTCATTTCAATTCAGGTTTATTACAGTACTTTGACAAGATATCATAAACATGGGTAAAATATACATGATTGATAGAATCAGCCTGTCTGATTTACAGAGTGAGTTCTCAGAAATACCAATTTTGAAGGTATGAGAATCAAGATAGAACTGCTTATTTAGGTCATATCCAAGTATATGCCATATTAATGTTTTGGAATAGAGTCCTTTTTCTAGACCATTACATTCAGGAAATGTAATGAAATTTGTCTGGTGAAAATAATAGGTAATTACAGAGCTAAAGATGAACATGAGACATTTAACTGGGCTCTCTTAACTACTACTGAAAAATTCTTAGGTTTTGGTTTGACCAAAAATAAACTGAACAAACTGTCTAGTAAACTTGATGGACAAAGTTCTGAATATAAATTTTTAAAATATGGCAATTAAATATATCTGCCAAAAATATTACTCATGGACTGGTAAAAGAAGTTACCTTTAAATATAAAAGTAACAATACCTAGATGAACCTGGAAACCATCATTCTCAGCAAACTGACACAAGAACAGAAAATCAAACACCACATGTTCTCACTCATAGGTGGGTGTTGAACAATGAGAACACATGGACACAGGGAGGGGGAGCATCACACACTGGGGTCTGTTGGGGGGAAATGGGGAGGGACAGCGGGCGGTGGGGGAGTTGGGGAGAGACAGCATGGGGAGAAATGCCAGATGTAGGTAATGGAGAGGAAGGCAGCAAATCACACTGCCACGTGTGTACCTATCCAACAATCTTGCATGTTTTTCACATGTACCCCAAAACCTAAAATGCAATAAAAAATAAAAAAATTAAAAAAGTAACAATACATTAAAAAAATAGAATCATACGTCAAGGCTATAAAACAGAGAGTGGTTTATAGCTATTTTAGGTTTATTTATCCTATTTTAATAAGGATTCTAGATGTCTAATCAGTTCTTCAGAATTTTAGAACGTACCACACATACCTAGGTTGCCCAAGAAACTGCTACTTGTGTCTAACTCATAAAGGAATTTGAGCAAGGGGGAGAATGGGAAGGGGACGGGATAGAGGAGGAAGAAATTTAGACATGTATTGCTTCCCAGTATTGAGAGATATCTAGCTGAATGCTTTTCATATCTCCGAGATAAAGTGAACATGACTTCTGAACTTCACTAAAATCAAACAATGAAAATTTTTCCTGAAGGACATAACAATTTTGAGTGGAAGCACTAGCAAGATTCACCTTGATAAGGCCAATAGGAGTATCTACTGAATTTATTAGTAGAGCTTCTATCATTCAATGTCATCAATCAATTCAACTTTTCTTTTTTTCTCATTATTTTATCCTTGAGAGACAGAATAATTGGTCTGAAGTTCTGGGTAAATAATGGCTAAAAATGATATTCAAGTTTTTTAGCTAGGATGAATTAGATTTGCAGCTATAACTGCTCAGCACAATTTACTTGTTAAGTACTGTTGTGATATATATATTCTTTTAAACATTACAACAAGTACTGTTGTGATATATATATATTCTTTTAAACATTACAACATTTAAACATGTGAAGTTAAGTACTATTAGCTTCATTTTACAGTAGTTAAGTAACTTGCTCAAAGTTAAAAATATTTTTCATGGACAAGATAGTGGAGTTTAAACTGGATCTGTAGATTGCAATGCACATTTCCATTTTTTCTTGATTTATAGGTTTGATTTTAAAATTACCAAATATACGAGTTAAATTCAAACAAAAAATAACCAAAGCAAACACTTATAATAAAATAATTCTGATAAAAATAGGTAAACATTCTTTTTCATATACATGTGAAGATTCACTGGGTAAATATAATCAATTATCAAAAGAAAATTACTAGCATTTCCAACATTACTATGACAGGCAACGTGGCAGTCATATTGGAATCACAGAATTTTTTAAAATGTTGATTTCCAAGTCCCAGTCCTAGATATTTTGATTTAATTGATTAGGAATGGAGCCTTGGCCTTGTTCTGCTTTGTTTTTTAAAGCTTCTAGAAGTTTTTTATATAAAGCCATGGTTGAAAATTCTTGAACTATAGGATAACTCACAAAAGAGTTTAGTGCAAGAAAATTTGATTTGGATAATTAGCATTGGCTTTTAACAGCTTTTTTCCCCATAAAATATGCATAATAGCTTAAAAATGATAACTTCTTTTTTATTAACTTTATTTCCTCCATTTCATGTTTGTACCAATTTACGCTTTTGAGAAAATATTGGAATTACATGAATATTAGGGTCTCCTTAATATATTTTAAAACCATGTGTTTCTTTAATTAAAAAAGGGTCATTTTAGAATAATACTGAAGACAGCTTTTCTGATGTTTCCTCCAGGGCTTCTTAGAATACTACAAAAAAGCGAGCATTTGTTTTGATTGTTCACCATTTGCTGAGAGTGGGAAATACCCTGGCCATTAGCTGGGTGATAACTTCTCATGTTGGAGAGACATGCATTTGTCAATCATTGGAATGCTAGGATTTAATCTCTTTGGATTTCCATATATGGTTTTAAAATTAAACAAGTAGATTACATATTTTCAGGAAGTTGCAAATAATACACTTCATTTTGTCACTGTAGAAATTCTCTTAACCTATGTAGATCTCAGGAGTACCACATCTTTCTAAATTATTTTTTGTTCTTTATGTCTTAAGTCACTAAAGTACTTGGTCGTGGTAAAACTGGTAAAGTTTTTTTTTTTCTGCCATTCATTTTTTCCCCTACCATATCCATGACTCTTGTACAACCTATTATTATAAAACTCACAGATAATGGGGAGAAAGAAAGGGACGGATTATTTGGATAGAAATTCCTGCCAGGAGTGTCTCCATCTTCTGTGAAAGGAGGAAGTGCAAAGAAGCTAACAAAATGCTCCAAATACATGGTAAGATACTCCCTTATCTAGAGCCCTAGTAATAAACAATTGAACTATTAAATAATTTCCTGCTATGTTACCAAATTAGAACATTTTATCATAGCAGTTTTTCCATATCTCAATGACATTTTTAAAATAAAAACTATAGGGTATTATTTGCTTTATTTTAGAAAGCTGCAAATACGATTGTCTACTCTGAAATTTAGTGTTTGTTCTAGATAAACAATTGAACTATTAAATAATTTGGTGCTATATTACTAAATTATCTACTCTAATATTTAGTAAAAATTGTATTTGTTGTTCAAATGATGAATTAGCTACATTCAAAGAAGAATTGCTAAAAATTGAAAAGGAAATAAAGCTTTAAGTTGTGTCTGGATCAGAAACTGACAGAAGCCAAACTTTTAATAAGCAGCTTCAGAGAGAAAGGTAACATGAACTGTTTTTTCTCCAGGGAAGTCCTTATACTTTAGTGGAGTATATAGTACACCCACTGTGGTTTGAGAACTAACGTTTTATTGCAATCAACATATTGTATGCCTCCATACTCTACTTCTTCATGACTTTTTAACCTGCAAGCTTTGACATTAACCATAGCTTTGGGGTTAAAGGTTATATTTCTGAGAGAACAAGAAGAGCTCTGAAATAAAACAATTTGAGCACTGAGAGAGGCCATCATTAGATGTGAGGAAGCAAAGGATCTATAATTTATGATTTACAAAGAGAGCATCGTCAGGTGCAATAATCCTGTGCTCTTTTTGTCCCAGCTGGAGTAGTCAACTCCTAAGGCTCCTGGATTAGCTAAATACATTATGAACATTTTGTGTCTTTTAATTTATATTGATACAGGATATTTACAGCACTGCACTTGAAAATAAGCATTTTTATTAAATTTGATTACCCAAAAGCCTCCTTGCTTATACCACGATGTAGCCCACAGTTTTCTTTCAGTCAAGGCTGGATAAGTGGGACTTGTCACTATTTTATTTCATATGCTCATCTCAAAGAACACATTTACACTGTCAGATTCTACCTGAATATGATATTGATATCCTTGTGGGCTTAAACATATTTGCCAATTCAAAGTAGTGTAACCTTAAAGATTTCAGAGTGGCTTACATGACAAAATAATAACTGATATATTTTGAAGTCAATATATTTTTTCCCCAGAATGGAGCATATATATACAGGTTTAATGAAGAGACAACTATGAACTTTCCCTGCATTGGATGCAACTTGGGGCCTTTTATCCCTTTTCCAGAAACAGTAAGGCCATTGGAAATAAGGCAAGTGGCAGACAATCAATTTAAAATAACTACCATGCTTGATACTAATCTGTAATTAGAAACTTGGTTTAGAAAAAATATATGAAATCATTAAAATATAAATAAAAATCAAACTGTTCTTTGACAGCTTTCAAAAATATGTGATTATTTTTTAAAAAATAATTTACATGTCATTCATTTTATCAAGAGAGAATGCCACGAAATACATCTTGGAGAGATAGCTTTTGTAAAATTGTTTTTGAAAATGCATTGTTTATCATTTCTAAGAGAGGGAGCATATTACATCATTTTAAATAACCTGTGAAAAATCATTTGCTTTATGACCTAGGTAGCAGCATACAAATGTATGATATCTGAAATTATCCTTAGTAGATCAGTAATTGACCAAATTGCAAGACTTTATTTTGTTGGCAGGAAGATTATAGTGTGATCTTGTGCAAGATTCTCTCTTCAGTCTGAAGGCAGAATTATTTCTCAGTCAAGTGACTGAAATCACCCCACTCCCTTAAAGAGAAGTTATAGTAATGGTCTTCCATCAAGAAATTATTTGAGGCTTTGCTGGGAGCTGGGCATACAGACTATATACTACACACTATAATATATGAACTTTACTGAGTACATCTAATGTACATTTAATTGAGAAACAACTCTGTAATAGTGTACCTTGGTGAAAGGCTTTCAAGTAGAGAGAAATAATATTCAAAAATTGTCTGCTTCTCCTTAACACACCCAAAAAGAAAAAATGCTTTACAAATTCACACTTTAGTTAGTAAGTGTATTAAAATGTTTCTTTTTAATAGGAACAAGACCCTGGAGTGTTTGGAAAAGAGTTTGCTGCAATTTCTTGTTCTGCATTAAGGATTAGATACTTATTGCTGCCTTAATTATACTTCTCATGTCAGGGGACATACAGTGGTCAGAGGATTGATGCATGGGTAAGTAATATTTAATAGTTATTCAGGTCTTATATTTTCTACCATTTAGATCCTGTAAGTCTGAGTTTTTCTACTAAGGCAATTGTTTTGGAGGTTAAAAAAATCAGTTTGTCTCCTTTATGACTACGACTAGAAATGATTTACAAGTTTGGAGAATTTAGTTAAGAAAACCATCAGTTATCAAAAAAAGGAAGGCTGTATCTTGTTGCCTGAATAGTGTGTGTAATATATAAAAAGGATGAAATGATTCTTCACCATAGAGAACTGGGAGGATTACAATAAATTTGAAAAAAAAATGATTACAATATAGAACAATATATATTTATATCCTGAGTGTGTGACACAAGCTATAGAATGCAGTAAAAATTCGAAAGGTAAAGTTAACATGAAACAAATAGGAACAGCAAGAAATAGGAAGAGCTCTGTGAAGAACGGAGGAATTCATGCTCAATACTTGAAGGATGTTCAGAATGCAAAAAAGGAGCAACAACAACAAAAAACGGACAATTTGATTACTTGACACTACTTTGACCTTAGTTTTAATAACCAATTATTGTTGGGTAAGGGAAGACAACTTATGCCAATTACTTCACTTGCTGACTAGATTTTTATTTCTAAAACACTGCTTGTACCCAGACCTTTCCCTGTCGTTACCTTTTTGGTCATTTTGGTATTGATCACTATGAACAAAAGTCGATTGAGTAAAACTTTAATTATTTATTCAAAGATGTAAGTTTGATTAAAGTAATGGGTTTTCACTCTAAAAAAATCTAGATTTCCATCAGATCCTAGAACCCATGAAATCAACAGAGCATTTTTCTGGGGGCCAGCTTTGAAGATTGCTCCATTTCTTGAAAAGGTAAGTACTAGAATTTTATATTATCACAATATAGTTATTTAAAGCAATTTACACAGTGGCCATTTTTTTTTTACTTACAACCAGTCTAGGCTTATCACACTTCCCTATTTTTCTTATATTAGTTTTATTCTTATATTTGAAAACAATGCATTTTACCTCGTAAATGCATTTTACCTTATATTTGAAAACAATGACAATTTTGCCTCATGTCAAATATACTTCACATTAAGTAAATGTGAACAAAAATGAAAGATACATTTCTGTTACTCAGAAATTCTGAGATTGGTCTCAAGATAATTCACAGAAGTAGAATATTGATCCCAAAGTATATACTGCATTAAAAGCAATGAAGGTAGAAGTCCTTTTTTACTTATGCCAATTTAATATCAAGAAAACCTATGCGAAGAACATGAGTAGCTTCATTTAGCCTTTCCTAAACAAAGCCAAAGCCAAACTGGTTCAATTTTGCTCTTTCCTTCTCCTCCAGATGGTTGTCTCACCCATATTTAATTACAAAGGAGAGTATAGATCATGTTGAGTCACAAAACAAGTATTAACAAATTTAAGAAGATTGATATTGCACCAAGTGTCTTCTTGCACTACAATGGAATGAAACTAGAAATTAATAGCAGAAGGAAAATTGGAAATATGTGAAAATTAACCAACACATTTTTAAACAATGAGTGGGTCAAATAAAAAATCAAAGGGCAAGTGAGAAGATATCTTAAGATATGGTATAATTTCAGTCTTCTTAAATTTGTTACTATTTCTTTGGTAATCTAACATGTAATCTATCCTAGAGAATGCTCTATATATGCTTGAGAATAATGAATATTCTCCAGCTGTTGGGTAGAATGTTCTGAATATGTCTGTTAGGTACATGTGGTCTATAAGGTTGCTAAATTTTTTTGTTTCTTTGTTGATTTTCTGTCTAATTGTTCTATGTATTATGGAAAGTGTGGGTATTGAAGTCTTCCACTATTATTATATTGCTGTATATTTCTCCTTTCAGTTCTGTCAGTGTTTCCTTTTATTTATTAAGATGTTCTCATTGTGAATGCATATATATTTATAATGGTTATATCTTCCTAGTTAATTGACTTTTTACCATTATATAATGTTCTTCTTTGTCTCTTATGAGAGTTTTTGACTTTGAAATCTATTTTGTCTGATATAAGTATAGCTACCTCTGCACTCTTTTTCTTGCCATTTGTATGGAATATCTTTTCTATCCCCTCGTTTTTAATCTTTAATTGATTTCCTTAAATTGAAAGTAAGTTTCTTGTAGCTAGCATATAGTTGGGTCTTGTTTATTTATTCAGCCACTCTCTGTCTTCTGATTGGGGAATTTAATTCATTTACATATAAAGTAACTATTGATAGGGAAAGATTTACTATTGACATCTTAATAATTTTTTTGTTTGTCTTATAGTTGTTTTGTCCTTCTTTTTTTCTTGTGATCTTTCTTTGTAATTTTTTTGTGATTATTTAAAAAAATTATTTTCTCTCTCCCCCACCTCTCCTTTATTTATTACTTTTATAGGTATTTTACTTTTGATTGATATAGGGCTTCAATAAAATATAATTATAATAATATATTGTAAGCTAACAACTTCATTCCCATAGAAAAGTCTGTTTTTATTACTTCCCACCCAAACTTCATATTACTGATATTACAGTTTATATTCATTTATATTGTGTAGGCATAAGCATACTTTCTAAGTTGTAATTATTTTTAATACTTTTGTCTCTTGACTCTTTTACTAACAAGTAATTTGCCCAACACCCTTCAATAGTAGTTTTTTGTTTGTCTATTTATTTACTTTTACTGACAAGTTTTATAATTTATTATGCAGTGTTGCTTTTCAGTGTCCTTTTATATCAACTAGAACACCTCTCTTTAGCATTTCTTGTAAGGCAAACCTAGTGGTGGTGAATTTCCTCATCTTTTGTTTATATGAAAGAGTCTATGTCTCCTTTATTTTTTGAAGAACGGTTTTGATATAGTATTCTTGGTTGGCAGATTTTTAATTTTTTTTTTTCTTTCAGTAGTTTAAATAGATCACTCCACTCCTTTTATGGACTACAAGGTTTCTGCTGAAAAATCTACTGATAGTTTTATAGGTATTCCCTTATATGTGGCAAGTTGCTTTTCTCTTGCTGTTTACAGCCTTCTGCTCTTGACTTTTCATAATTTCATTATAAAGTGTCTTGATGTGGGTTACCTTAGGTTCACCTTCTTTGGGACTCTTTTGGCTTCCTGGAGCTACATTTCTGCTTCTTTTCCAGATAAGAAGTTTCAGCAATTAATTTTTTGATCATGCTTTCTGTTCCTTTCTTTCTCATACTTCTTCTAAGACTCACATCATGAGTATATTGGTTGCTTGATGATATTCCATAATTCTCTTAAGCTTTCTTCACTCTTTTTCATTCTTTGCTTCTCTAATTGAATACTTTCCAATTGCCTGTCTTCGTATTTTACTAATTCTTTCTTCTGCTTCATATAGTCTACTATTGAACCCCTTTAGTGAATATTTCCAATATTCACTAATAATAGTTCTAATATTCTCCAGCTTTATTATTTCTATTTAGTACTTTTTATATTTTTCATTTCTTTGTTGAAATTCTCACTTTCTTCTTGCATTATTCTCCTGATCTTGGTGAGCCTCTTTATAAAGTTTATTTTAAATCTGTATCAGGTAGATTTCCTGTTTTATTAGGGTTGATTTCTGGAAATGTATCTTGTTCTTTAAAGCATGTTTCTCTGTTTCTTTTCTGTTTCTTTCTTTCTTTTTTTTTTTTTTTTTTTAACTTTCTGTGTTGGTGTCTGCACATCAGACAGTCATCCTTCTTAGTCTTCATGTAACTGGACTTGTGTAGGAGTCTTCTCACCCATCAGTGTGGCCTGATTCAGGTGGCCTCTCCATTCCTGAAGGATCTGCCCCTACAATCCAAACATCTCCCACTAAGCCCCACTTCCAATACTGGGAATCACATTTCAGCATGAAATTTGGAAGGGACAAACATTCAGACTATATCAATAAGCATTTCATATTTTACATGTTTTTTGTAACTATATGACAATTGTCATTGAGTTAAAATGCCACAAAGTAATTGTGTGGTATTTAATAATCTATATCTACATTACAATGAGACATTAATATTTTGATATATAGCAAATTCAATTAGGTATTTTTAGAAGACATTACACATATTATACACTAAAATTCCATAATCTAGACATAAAATATATTTTCTGACAGAACATTAATGTTTCATGTAGATTCTCCAGCCCTACTGCATAATCTTCTGTGAGTTCACTGGGATTTGGTTTGAATGCTAACTAATATAAGATTAAATATGTATACAGTCTAATGCATTTTAACTGGAATATTTTAATTCAACAAAATAATTTTATAAGTCAAATATTTCCTTTTTTCCAAAGGGGAAAGATCTGTGTATATGTATTTTCCTGAAGCAACTTGGTTTGACTTTTATATAGTATGTGCTTTGTAGATATTTTTTAGAAAAAATTGTAAATTTTTTACATTTTGGGATTTTTTTATTGTTTTCATATGACTTCTAGATTCTTGGTCTGTATGAATCTGATGACTTGGTTCTTTGTGAAGCCCTATGTTTAGAACTGTTTACTTTTCTCAAAATAGTGGAATTGGCCATATATAGATAAGCAAATATTTAAGATAAAAGATGTGATAATTTTTTTAAGAAGCAGTCTGGACTTACTTATTTCATGCAAACATTTAAATTCTTAAGAGCAAATGGGGCCACATACAGTGGCTCATGCCTGTAATCCCAATGATTCTGAGGTCAAGGCAAGAGGATTGCTTGAGGCCAGGAGTTCATGACCAGCCTAGGCAACATAGTGAGATCCTGAGTCTACAAACAAAACAAAACGAAACACAAACCCAAATATTAGCCAGGCATGGTGGTATGCACCTTTAGCCTAGCTCCTCAGGAGGCTGAGGTGTTTGAGGCTGCTAGTGAGCTATGATCATGCCACTGAACTCCAGCCTGGGTGACAGAGTGAGACCCCATTTCTAAAATAAATAAATAAATTCTTAAGAACAAATGAATCCCTGCAATGAGGTTTCTTTATAGTAGAGTGTAATAGAGATTACATATAATCCATAGGACAGGTGCTTTATCTTGCAAAAAAGTAGAAACCCATTATAGCTAGCTTGAGTAAGAGGTTTGTAGTAGGATATAGATGAACTGACCAAAGAAATTTCATGGAAATTCAAGAACAGTAACTATGATAGTGCTGAGTTTTATGCAGAAATCCAGGGTCAATTGCAAGTGTTGGTGAAGTTTCAACCTGGTGTTGTGCCATTCTGAGGGCTCCACATTCCATTGGACTGTTTGATTTTACTAATAACTGGCTTCCAAAGGGGCCTGAGCTTGTCATGAACTCTTTGGGCTTAGTGAGGCAGGCCAGTAGGGTCTGGAGGCAGGGAACCTACAGCAGTTTCATGCTGACTTCCTAGAACTAAATTGAAAGGAGAACACTACTTTTCTATGCCTAAGTAACAAAAGGACCAGAAGCTTCTCCCTTTGACCTTATCTGCTGGCAGATGGAAAATCAGCTGTCTACAACAGATCAGACTGCTTGCAAGTCCAGTCTTTGTTTGCAACTTTGTGACTTCACTCCAGCCTCTGAATGGTTGCTGTCCACAATCAATCAGACTGATTCAGGTGGAGTCTTCATTTGCATAGAAGTATAACTTTGTAACTTCACATCTGATTGGTTGCTTTTTGCAACCTGTCAGATGTTTGCACAGGAGTGTGACCTTTGTAACTTCACTTCAGCCTCTGGTTGTCTGCTTTCTGTAACCAATCAGATTGATCTCGTTTACCACTTCATTTACATGAGATGAGCATAAAGTGGCCAACAGGAAACTTCTAGGGGGCATTTGAACCCAAGCAGATTCTGTATTGGGGCCCTTGAACCTCTGTTCAGTCTGCTCCCACACTGTGGAGTGTACTTTCATTTTTAATAAATCCCTGCTTTGGGTCTTTTGTTGCTTCATTCTTTCATTGCTTTGCTGGGTGTTTTGTCCACTTCTTTGTTCAAAACACCAAGAACCTGCACAACTTGCAGTCACGACTGTCTATCAGTTATACTAACAAGAGACTTATATTTATATAGCCTTTGTGCTTCTGTGATAAGTGGCAGTTTCTTTTCCACATTTTGTAGTTCAAATTATCCCCCAAGCATAATATTCTTGATTCAACTCTTCTTTTCATCCAAAATATACCTAGTCTCTTATAGTTGTGATGATCAAGCAGGGTGTGGACTGTGCGAGAGAAGCAATATGTCATCTCTATGACAGAACAGTCACTGAACTAATGAGTTCATTTTCCCCATTCTTTTAGTGTGGTTTGATGAACACTGGCTAATCTTTCCCAGAAATGTTTCAACAAATCTTTATGGGAATGAGTTTTGACTATAAATGTAGAAATAATCTCAAATTGGAAGCAAAGATATGTGACCTATATTTTTTGTTGTTTTTTTGAGACCAAGTCTGATTCTGTTGCCCAGGCTGGAGTGTAGTGGTGTGATTTCGTCTCACTGCAACCTACGCCTCCTGGGTTCGAGTGATTCTGGTGCCTTAGCCTCCAGAGTTGCTGGGACTACAGGTGTGAGCCACCATGCCTGGCTAATTGTTGTGTTTTTGGTAGAGATGGGGTCTTACCATATTGGCCAGGCTGCTGTTGAACTCCTGACCTCAGGTGATCCACCCGCCTTGGCCTCCCAAAATGCTGGGATTACAAGCGTGAGCCACCATACCTAGCCATGACCTATTTTTAAATTACCAATTAGTTATGACTAATTATAATTATTATTATATTAAATTTTAACACTTTTTAATATGAAATGTGGTTATAAAGTTAAATTTTTGAAATAAGTATATGCTATTATAATAAATGCTACTATTATGTGTTTTACGTATCGAAGTCTGTAAGATTTTTTTTTTTATGCAGTGAATTAGACATTTCAAATCATCCTTCCTGTTAGTGAATTCTATGGATGCTTTGTGGAATTTAAGCAGAAGTTTGGATTTCAACTTCCCATGTCTCTTGAAATGCATGACTTCTTACCAGTTATATAACTGGAGCAGTTACCTCTCACTTGTTCTATACTGGAGGGTCAAATATCACCTTCTTGGCAAAAGAAGTTTGTTGAAGTTACTGCTCCTCTAAATGTAATTCCTCTTTTCATTCGTGGAGGATACATTCTGCTTACACAGTTTCCAGCCAGAACAACAAGGCTGAGGTAATAGGCACATCCTGTCACATCCTGTTGGGAGACTTCACAGGAGGCATGATCAACCCTCCTGCTTGGAGAGTGTCCAAGGAGGGGCTGTTGTGAGTAGGGGGCCAGCAACGAGAGATTGGCGCTATCAGCAGTTCAATTAGTTGTCTTTGTGTGAGTTCATACACATGTCTCTGCATACGTGTGTGTGTGAAAGAGAGAGAAAGCAAAGAGGAAGAAAAGAAAATAGGAATGAGAGAGGTAAGTAGATAGTGTTCCACTTGAGCACTTGATTCAGTTTCAACATATCCTTCTCTAAATATATTTCTATCATCACTTTTAAGTTACTAGTGATTTCAGATAAAAGAATTATCTCCAAGGTTTTATATAAAGACTAGGTCAGGTTCCAAAGCTTTTATTTCCACTTAGGTTTTATTTGATTAATCATTTTTGCTCCATAGACCCATGTAATCAAAGACTTTGTCAAGCAAATAAGCAGATTTTTAAAAAAGCAATAATTCGCTCATACTCCTATTTTACATCAAAGATACATAATAGCAACTCAGAACTTTTAATCAGCATTAATTGAAAATTAAAAATTAGTTAAAATTATACATCATTAGAGAGTTTGACCAGACATTGAAAAATACTGAAAACACACTGTCCAGCTTGGGCAACATGGCAAATCCCCGTCCCTACAAAAAATACAAAAAAATAGCTGGGCATGGTGGTGCTCTCCTGTAGTCCCAGCTGCTTGGGATACTTTGGAGGCTGATGTGGGAGGATCACTTGAGCTTCGGATCCTATGATTGCACCACTGCACTCTGACCTGGGTGACAGAGCAAGACCCTGTCTTAAAATAAAAAGTACTTGGAGGAGCCAAGAACCAGGAACTAGAACTAGATCCATAGTTTGTTTCTTTCTCTTGTCCTCCCTCCCGCCCTCTCTCCCTCCCCACCCGCCCTCCCTCCCTCCTTCCTTCCTTTCTCTCTCTCTCTCTCTTTCTTTCTTTCTTCTCTCTTTCTTTTCCTTCCTTCCTTCCTTCCTTCCTTCCTCTCCCCCTCCCCACCTTCTCTCTTTCTCTCTCTGATGGCGTTTCACTCTTGTTGTCCAGGCTGGAATGTAATGGCACGATTTTGGCTGACGGCAACCTCAGCCTTCTGGGTTCAAGCAATTCTCCTGCCTCAGCCTCTCGAGTAGCTGGGATTACAGGCATGTGCCACCACACCTCACTAATTTTGTATTTTTAGTAGAGACGGGTTTCTCCATGTTGGTGTGGCTGATCTTGAACTCCTGACCTCAGTTGATCCGCCCTCCTTGGCCTCCCAAAGTGCTGGGATTACAAGCATGAACCACCTCGCCTGGCCTAGATCCATAGTTTCTAAAGACTAACTTGAATAATAAATCCATTTGAACTTCAAGTTATTATATTATTCATTGCCAAGAAGAGCAGGTTTCATGTCTAACTTTCATTTCAATAGGAAACATATATTGACATAAGTTTATTTTATATAAAACCAAAACATGTTTCTTAAGGAATTCTCACTATAACTCAAGTTCTCCAAAAGCAAGTTTGTTTAATCACTTGCATTGTGTAGTTCTTTTCTTGTTATGTATGTTTCTGTTGTCAAGTGGTTAAAATCAAATTCTTGAGTCCTGTCTCCAGTGTAAAATAACAAAAACGGGGCTCATGGATTCTGGCATTTTTGCTCCTGAGATATTAATAAAACTCCCAGCTTTGTAGACTTACTAAGTTATTCAAGCCTTATTCGCCCTGTAATTCCATTGCTCATACCTTAAAATCAGCATCCAAGACCTCTAATCCAACAACTTTGGGACAACTTTCTCTTGTGGTAGATAAGCCAAAGAAACTGAGGGGATATACCCTCAGTCAGCATGGTATAATAATTATATCATTTTGTTAATCATAAAAACCTTTCCTCTTTTTCCAGTGGAAGGCTCTTTGGTAACTGGATTTGATAAGAGGTCTGTGCCATTGCTACAACTTTTTTTTCTGATTGAGCTATTCAGAGGTAGAATAGATTGCTTAGGGATATTTTAAGTTTCTTATCACTGGAGAAATTCAAAGATTAACTTGAATATTTGGTAAAGATGGTAAGTGAAGATTGGGTAAAGATGTTTCAGAAAGGACTCAACAATTTTCTGCATAGTTCTATAGGATGACTGGAGATAGACATTTCTAACCCTGAAACTATGCATTTATGAAAGAAAATTAATATCAATTTCACTCTTCCTCTCTAGCCATCTGAATCCCTTTGGCCTCATAATTGCTCTAGACAAACAGGGAGAAGCATCTGGCTCCCTTTTCTGGGACGATGGTGATTCTATTGCTAAGCAGACTAACAGCACAATAGTTGAAATTCTGGATTTCAACATGACTTTATTTAACATTAAATATTGGAGACCTAGGCCAACAAAGTAAGAATGAGGTAATGAACATCATAGCAAGATTCTGCTTTTTTCAACATTACTGTACAGGAACATGAAATTTTCCTAATCTCTGGCACTCCTCTGGATTAAGCAACAAAGGTGTTCCAAGGTGATTTACATTTAACTATAATGCCAGGCTTGAAGAGTCAGTCTGTGTGCTTTTGAACACCCTGTATAGCCTCATTAAATAATGGTTATTGGAGAATCCATACAGGAGATGCTCCTGGTTTTAATTCCACTAACCCCAGTGCCTGATTTATAGCTAACCCAGGTGGGTTATCTTCTGCCCATATTTTAAGAATTTTGATAAGTAATCCAAACATTACAAGAATTCCTGGCTCAGGTGGTGCTTCTGCATACAGTCTCCATTCCTCAGCCCTTGGGAGGGTGAGGATTAACACCATAGACTTAGGCTGACTTAGATCTAGAGTCATGTTTTCTTGCAGCCCAAAGGTGATATGTGCCTGCAATTTTTGGAGTAAGTCTCTTCCTAGCAAAGGGACTGGGCAGTTTGGGAGGTAAAAGAATTCATGCTGCACCCCTTGTCCTCTAATAATGCACCTCCTTGACTGGCAAAAAGGTCTTTTCTCTGAAACTCCGATTGCCTCAATAATAGTAGTATAATTTTTAGATAACAGCCCAATGGGTTGGGTTACCACTGAGTGTTCGGCTCCAGTGTCTACCATGAAGCCCATCTGTTGGCCTCCAATCTCTACTGTGACCATAGGCTCCTGGGGGCCTAAAGAGATGGAGCCCGGTCTGTGTCAGTCCTCATAGCCCTCAACCCCTGCCAAAGTGACCAAGTCAGAGTCCTGCTTCTCTAAGGTGCAACAACTTGTGGCCAGAGGCTTTTGCAAAGCCTCTCTGTGTTGACTATTGCCCTTACCCTTTTCTGAACATTCATCCTTCCAGTGTCCTCTTTTTGCATTGCACACACTGGTCCCTCTCAAGTCTAGGTTGGCTCTCATATCCCCATCTACCTTGACCTCTTCCACAATCATGACCATGTCCTTCTCCCCCTCACAATGCCAGTCTTTCTTTCAGCAAGGGCTGCCAACAGCAGTTCTGAGTTTTTCTTAAGCCTCCATTCAGCCTCTTTCTTTTCCTCTTGCTCATGATTGACATATACCTTTGTAGCTATTTCTACTAGCTGGGTGGCATTCATGCTTGGGAAACCTTCCAGTTTCTGAAGTTTTTGCTTAATGTCTCCCTGTGCCTGACCAACAAATGATGTATTTACCATGCACTGATTCTCAGTAGCCTGAGGGTCAAATGGGATATAGAGCCAGTATGCCTCACAGAGCCTTTCACAGAACTGACTTGGGTCCTCATCGGCCTTTTGGAGTATCTCTGAAGTCTTTCCTATATTCATTGCCTTTTTCTCACCGGCCTTTATCCCATTTAGGAGCACCTCTCAATACGTTTGCAGGCGTTGAAACCCTCCTGCCTCATTTGGGTCCCAGTTAGTATCTGTCTCTGGGAACTGCTCCTGGGCATATTGCCTGACATCATTTGTGCCTTCAGGCCGTTGCTTTCTAACAATTGGAGAGCCGCTTGGGTCACTCTCCGGTGCTCCTCTATACTGAACTGCATTAAAAGGAACTGTTGGCAGTCTGGCTAGGTAGGGGTATGAGTCAAAATGATGGAAGGCATTAAGTCTATAGGAGCCTGGGGCTTCTCTGTGTAGGAGGGAGTATGTTGTTTCCAGTTTAGGAGGTCCGTAGTGGAGAAACACTGATAGACAAAAAATCGCTGCCTTCCCCAAACTTGGTCCTATTTATCATGGTAGATTTGTGCCCAAGTTTCATGGAGGGACATTTGCAAGGCTTGGGTGTGGCCAGATTGGAGGTGGCTCACTGCATTGTCTTGTTTTCTACCCTGACTTCCATGGGCGGAGGTCCTGGTTTTCCTCTGTGGGCTGATGTTTTAGGCTCGCCCCCTTCCAAGTCTGACTCTTCAAGGACCATTTGCTTGGTATCCTGTCCTAATCCTGTCAAGGACGGGTATATTGGAACATAAGCGGTGGGTGGTGGGGGGATGGGGGGGATCTCTCTTTCCTCAGGAGGTACTTGTAGGACTGGCTTTTCCTGGCTCCCCTGCTGCTTCCTCTTTCTTCCGGGGGACCCTGGCAGTGTTGGCACTCCAAGCCACTAAGGTTTTACAGTAAGTCGCCAAACAAGGCTGCAGCCATTTTGGGTGCATCTGGACCACAGTTATCCAGGAGTTAATGTATGGAAACTGGTCTGTATGGAAGCTGTCCTCCGACCCTGGTCACTAGCCTATATACACGGCCAATTATTTTCCTATTGATTGTTCCTTCCGCCGATCACCTGACATTGAAAGAAGGCCATTCCACCTCACATAGAACCCTTAACCTTGGTGGGGGAAAACTTAATTCCATAATCTTCTCCAAAATCTTTCTAAAAATTCTTTAACAAACATTCCATTGGGGTGGGTTTTGATGACTTCCCTCCCATTCCTCCCTTTATGATCCACAGTCACTCTGTCTTCCCCTCTGGACTGACCAGGCCATTTCCTATTACAGAAGTTTCAGAGCCGATTAGCTAGGAGAGTACCTTATTCCCACTACTACTGCTGCAGTCGTAGTGCAGCTCCTATTAGCCATATGCAGAATCGCCCTAGCCCTGGTAGGCCCCACACTCACTTTGTGGAGCACAGAGTCCACGCTAAGAGATCTGTCTCCCCCGTGTCACTCCCCGTGTTGGTTCCTCCGGGAGCCATCTCTTTCACACACATTCACTCATCTCCTCACTCCCAGTTCCCGTTCTTTAGTTGGGGTGGCAAGAATGCTACCACTGAACTGGCGAGCTACTCTCACCTCCTCCAGTTTCCTTTTCCTTAACTGACTTAGCGAGCCACCCTCATGTCCTGCGTCAGCTGGGGTGTAAGTTTAATCCGAATTGGTGAGCCACTGCTGTAGCTCCCAGCTCCTCTAGGTCAGATTAGTAATTATACCCCAGGAGGTGATCAGGCTCCCCTTTCGTCCTCACAGGATGTGTCTTGTCCTGGGCCCAAAACCTTACCGTGGCTCTGAAGACAGCACGCTGCTCTTGTAATCATCCTGTAGCCCCTTTGAAGGTTCCATTGTTCTGTCAGGCAAGGGCACCAGGATGTGGGAGAGCCAATGTCTTCTCCAGGCTGAAGTTCTCCCATTGGCGCCGAGGGTCTTGGGTCTCCCCCTGGCCTGGGGCTGCAGTCCCACAGGCAAACGAGGCAGTAAACTTGCTGTTTCCAATCCTGGACAAGCCCCCAGAAAATGTGAGAAATTAGAGAACTGGAGAGAACGTAGAGGTCACAGGAGGGTTTATTTAAAGTGTACACCGGCGTAGTGGATTCATATCCAGAAATTCTGAACACCGGACAAGAGAGCAAGTACCTTTTATGCACCCAAGGACTCGAAAACACAAAGCAGGAAGCAGGCTTACTGAAGCGAGAACAAAAACAGTTAATCAAAACAGTGGCAGGCTTACATATGACTCTTGGTATGTGGGCCAGGTGTCCTTTATCTTAGGCTCAGGCCAGTTTGGGCAGAGCCTTGCGCGAACTTTTCTCTTAGCCTTTTGCCTGTCACCGTGGTGTCTGCAGTTTGGCCGCTTAGTTGTTTCTCGTGGCCTTCTCTGTGTTACTTAGATACAAAACAGACTGCATGAAGTTATAACACACAGAAAGCAGATACCTATAAATTCCTAAGTTTACTCATATGATCGGGGTAAGGGTATAAGGAAAATTTATATTTTCCTCCTTATGTTGCAGGAGTACTGGAAAAGTCTCTAGAGTACATTTCTCCAAGCTCTGGCTTCTAAGATAATGTTTTCATGGTTTTTTTCCTGGGCCTGGGCCCCGCCTGTTAACTGCCTTCAGCCTAACACAGAGAACTTCTTTTTCTCTTTTTGATTTTAATTTTCTTTCTTTCCTTAATTTCTCACCTCATTAGAACAAGAGAATGTGAAGCCAGATAGGAAGATACTCTTTTAATCTTACATATGGATAAGATGGCTGGTTGCTTCTGGTTAGAAATTAAGGGAAGGTACAGAAGTCCCCCAGGGTCTGGATTTGCATGATAATCAGAACTCTTTTAGGTCCCTTTTAATTTTCTTTTCTCTCAGTGAATTATCTCAGGATTAACTGATTAAATATCTAACACTTGAAAGAGATTGTTTCTGAATTTTAGAGGCAAGAATTGAAATCAGAAGAGTATTGGTAGTGGGAGAGAGAGATGCGGATGTCTGTCTGTGATTGCGTGTTTACATATACAGACAACACAGAGAAATCAGGAGGAGGTGGTCCACAATGTCATTATACTATATCCCTCCTTGCTAAATGAAAGTGTTGAAAACCTGTCTAAAACAAATCTCCTTTTCTCTTATTTTTTCATATAAAATAAAGGAAGAAAGTGAGGAAAAAGTGGAAGGCCTGGTAAGATGATAAAGTCTACTTTACCAGATTAACTTTATTTTTTGTTTTCCAAAGAGCATCATGAAAAATGTATGTTGGAGGCCAGTGATCAATTTAAAAAAAATTTCCCCAGAGGATTCTAAGTAAACAACCTAGGACAAGACCTTTGGACTTGGAGCTTAGTTGATGAAAATCTAAATTTTAGATTGTTATTGTTATTTTAAAAAATAACTGCCATTGACCTTTATTTTCTAAAGTTAAAGTTTGTTTTGCAGATTCTGTTGAAAGAAGGGAGTACTTCTATGTCCAATACAAATTCCGTGATGTAAGTTTAAGCATTCAGTATTTGTAACATAATAGTTCATTTTTCTGAAGAAAAATATGTACGAAGAGATCTTAAAAATTAGTGTTTCAAAGTATTGGTAGTTCTCCAAATTATATTTCATGGTACATTTCTGTATATGTCATCATTTGTTTAAAAATGTTTTTCTCCCCTCTGTAACAGCAGTGAATACTGAAAACCACTGTGATTAAAAATGTCTACCTTGGAATCAACAGGCTGGCATATGGCACAGTTCAGATCCTTGGTATGACTTCAAAGCCAACTAGTATTTCTTTAAATCTGGAAGCAACAGACTACAGTATAAGTCTGATAATTGGGTAAAGTTTGAACACTATTGACTTAAATGGCAAAATTTCCTTAATTAAGTCGTAAGTGCCAATAATTGAATTTTCCCTGAATACTGCCTCTTTGCAAAAGCCACAGGAAATCACATTTCTTAAATAACATATTGCATATTTCTGAAGCACAAGATAAGCATAGAGTTATGTTTCCAGAAAGAAGAACTGTTCCCATATCAGGACTAGAAACTTTGTTGGATTAAATGTCATAGACAGTATTGTGCAAGGCTGATGCATTCTCTATAACATTAAGGGAGGATAAATGAGGATCTAAAATAAGTGGAAATTAAGTTTATAGAAAATTGAAAGTGGAAGGTTTGGAGGGACTATATTTCAGTTCCTTCATTTAACAGATATTCATTTAACTGAGCACCCAGGGAGGAGAAGTGACTTATCAAGGTCGTATATTCTTAATAACGAACAATACTGAGTCCTGATTTTGAAACTCCTGACAGCTCATGCCTCTTTCTTCTACTCCATTCTATCTGGAAATTAAGCATATTTAGTGAGCTGCTACTGAGAACTTGGAAGCTATGCTATAGATACATCATGGTTCCCACTCTGGACAAACTCAATGAATAGCAGGCTGAATAGACACCACTTCCCTACAATTATAAGGAGATCTAGAGATTTTAGAATCTCTGAAGTCCCTGTGTCTAATACCTTGTTACACAATACAACATAATTGTCTTTATAAATACAGAGAAATGGCATGGAGCTCAAAATACTAGATTTGCTTTTTTATAATTAAAAAATAATTGATAACAAGGTCATTTGACTTATAATTTATTCAAAATGTACCCTTCTCTAAATTCATTTCTCTCTAATTGGGAATTTTTTTTAGTAAGTTCGATATCTTAATCATAACAATTGTTGACTTGAAGTTTTATAATTTACAAAGGATTTTTAGCAACGTGACTCTATTTGGTTCTCAGCATGCCCCTGGGAGATAGATCTCCATAGCTGACATCATCATGCAGATTTTAGAAAGGAAGAAATGCTGTCTTGAATGATCTTGTAGTTAGTAATGGAGTGGAAGGAAACATTGTCTGCCCTCCCTGCTCTCTCTGTGTTCTTTCTCTTTCTAAGCTACCTGACAAACTAAAGGTGGTTGTTCAGGTCAAGAAAAGAAAAATACTTCTTCTGGGAAATTAGTTTCACAAACTTTTGTTTCCTGTATGTGTGTGGCTGATCTTGAATTTAAAAAAAAAAAAAAAAGGAAAAACTTGATAAAGATCTGTAGGATACAAAAGTCACTTTCTAATGAAATAAGCTATTGAATTGGAGGGGTCCATAGACTTATCATCTTAGGGTCTGTAAGTAATTTAGTCCAGTATGTGTGTGTGTGTGTGTGTGTGTGTGTCTATGTGTGTCTCTGAATACATATACATTGTATATATGATATATTGTACCATATACACATTATTACATATAAATGTGTAAAAGTTTTCCCTTGGCCCTTGATAACATTTCATTTTCTTTATGTCATTATAAGTTAATTCTGATGACTTCAACTGTAATTAAATTTATGTCAGTTTACTTTCATTAATTTATTTCCTTTCTCGTCTGTAACAGAAAATTATTTTATGGATATTTGCACCCCTTTCCCAGGAGCTGACCATTTTATTTCATTAGTTCGAAAGTTTTCAAGATAATAACCAAAATGGTAGTGAAAAAATATCTATAAGTTATGTATAACAGCTACAAATTATTTGAATAATATGGAAATTGTTTAAATACCAATACAATTAAAATAATTTAACCTGTGTGTTGTCTGTGTTTATTACTCAAATTATCTGAGAGTATCTCTTACAAAAGCTGGAAAAAATGCTAAATAAACTTTCTCTGCCTTATAGGAACTAATATATGTTGAAGTGCTGTGCTGATAAATAAGATTGTTTCTTGGCTCTCAAAGCAAGCCTCTAAAAAGTACACTGGAGAATTTTTAGTTCAGTAGAAGTCTTGTGAACCCAATAAAACTTGGTAGATCTCTGGTAAAAAGTAGCATTTTGCACTAACTCTTCAGTAGAAAATGATTTTTATAAAAAATTGGAACATATCTGATTCTCATTTTATATTAGCTGAATTTTTTCTTAGGAGTAAAATAATAAAACACAATTTCTGATTTTTGTGACTCAGAGATATCTCTGAGTCCTAGTTTCCTAGTGAGAGTCAGGCATTTAAAGAAAGTATTTATTTATCTTTTCAGGACACTGGCTTAAGTATTTATTGCACCAAATTAACTACTGAATGATGACTATGGTATTGAGGAGTGGCCATGAAGTAGGAAGAAACCAAGAGAGAATAAGGGTCCAAGAACCAAGTGAGGAAAGTCTTTCATGAAGGAGAGAGCAGACCTCTGGTTAAAATGCTATGGATGGGTCAAGTAAATAGGCACTGAGAAGTGACCCATCAGGTTGGTCAAAGTGAGTGTTGTTAATGAACATGACCAGAGAGGATAATGTGAACTGGAGCAGGTCTAAGAGAAAATGAGGAGAATGAGTGACTAGAGAACACTCTTTAGTGGAACTTAGTTGTAAGGGGGAACAGAGATTGGGCAGTTGTTCGAGGAAATGTGAGTACGGAGTTGAAATTTGCCTTGCTTTGTTTTTGCTTTTAAGAGGAGAGATTTTACAGCATGCCTGGTATGAAAAATAAGATGGATAAATACAGGTAAAATTGACAGGGATAAGAGAGGTAAAAACTTCGGGGGCTAAGTCCTTAAAAAAAGTGTGAGTGGAAGGAATCTAACATACGAATAAAGATTTGGCATTAGATAAAAGCACAGAGAGTTCATACATCCTAATGGGATCGAAATAGATGTGTGTTGGTAGAGATATGGACTGATTTGTAAATTTGGTGGTGGGAAGATGGAATTTCCTCTTTAATGGCTTGTCTTTTTCAGTGAAATAAATAATGTTATCTAAGAATGAGAATAAGAGGTGTTAGGCATCTGAGGAAAGAGAAGATGGGAGAAGAAAAATGAATTGATGAGAAAGATTAATGAGATTGTTATTTAGCACTAAGGGCCCACTTAAAGTTACATCAGTTAGCATGATTTGTGATTTCTCCAGCCAGATTCAGCTGTTTTGGTGCAAATGGGAATTAGATGGAGAGTAGAATTTAGTCAAGTTGGAAATTTGGCCATGGGAATAAAAAGGAGGGAGAGAGTAGAAAAGAAATGGAAGGATGAAAGAAAATAATTATAATAATGGAACATGGAATTTGAGCTGAGCAAGAAAAAAAAATGACATGCAGGTTGTGAGGGACAGAAAAAAATTGATAGGGTCAGTAGCTCGGAAGTCTCAGTGAGCTGGAGGTATTGCTGGAGTGAGAGAGAAGGTTGGGAAGTTGGCAGTAGAGGAGTGGGATTCTGGAAATTAACTTTATGTAAGCAGTGTCTGTTCAATGACTACCACTCATAAATGTTTATGTGTATGTGTATGTTTGGTTGTGGGTTCTTTTTTGTATGATTTAAAAATAAAGTGTAGGCAATAATTTGGTGATGTCTAGTATCTATGTTTAGGGGTACTCTGTTTGAGCTTGGAAAGACTGAGTCAAACCTCACTGTACACCTGTTAGAATGGCTAAAATCTTCTAAAAACCTGGCAAATACCAAGTGGTGGTGAGGATGCAGGACAATAGGAACTCAAATTCAGAACTGCAAAATGGTACAGCCACTTTGGAAGACAGTTTAGCAGTTTTTCATAAAAGTAAACATAGACTTACCATAACTTATGCCCACACAAAAAGAGCACACAAATATTTATAGTGGGTTATTCATAATTGCTAAAAGCTGGATGCAACCAAGATGTCCTTCAATAGGTGAATATATATGTAGCAACAACACTCCAGTAGCAACAAGCACAATTAGCACTCAGATCTTGGTGTCTAAAAACATTCTCCAATATAAGGAACCAGGCCAAGGATCCCTGGAGAAATGGCTTTTAGGGATGAGACAGGAAATATACAAGATAAGTCTGGAGCATAGCATAGTTCCAAATTTTATGGAAGTGTTCAAAAATGACATGATGGGAATATGTCAAAGGGACACAGGAGCCAACATAAAGAGCTCCCAATGGTTGAAGCTGGAGTCGGATTTTACCCTAAGTATAAAATAAATATCTAGGCCGGGCACAGTAGCTCATGCCTGTAATCCCAAGACTTTGGGGAGCCAAGGCACACAGATTACAAGGTCAAGAGATTGAGATCACCCTGGCCAACATGGTGAAACCCTGTATCTACTAAAAATAACAAAAATTAGCTGAGCGTGGTGGCATGCACCTTTGGTCCCAGTTACTTGAGAGGCTGAGGCAGGAGAATCACTTGAACCCAGAAGATGGAGGTTGCAGTGAGCCGAGATCATGCCACTGCACTCCAGTCTGGCGACAGAGTGAGACTCTGTCTCTAAAAATAAATAAATAAATATCTATAGGCCCATAATAATATGACTAAATGATTGAAAATAAGTAAATGTGGGGAAAGAGATACATCTCTCTTAAAGAAGAATTCTAAATGATTTATAAAAAGACTTGTCCCTCAACTCTGGGCTACACTTAGTGATTTTCTTCCAAAGAGTACATTGTACAAAAGGGGAAAAATAAAAAAGTAACCATACAGTGGAGAAACCTGACAAACACTACCTCAGACTGGTGGTCAAGGTTAATATCATACATAATAAATTGTGTTGATAGAATGTACTCTTGATCTGTTGTGTTGAAAGTGACGCTTCACCCATTATGAGCTTCCTCTCAAAAAAGTCATAACCCTAGTCTAATGATGAGAAAACATCAGACAAACTCAAATGGAAGGATATTCTACAAAATACCTGACCAATACCCTTAAAAACTCTCCAACTTATTGAAATCAAGGAATGCTTGAAAAACTTACATTCATAGGAACCTGAGGAGATATGATGATTAAATGTAATGTGGTACCTTGGACAGGATCCTGGATCAGAAAAAGGCCATTATGGAAAAAAAATCTAATGAAATCTGAATGAATTTAGTTTATAATTATGTATAAATATTGAATGATTAATTATTGACAAATATACCATAGCAGTATGTTAACATATTGTTACCAAGATGTTAACAATAGGAGAAAGTAGATGCAGCTATATGGAAACTCTGTACTATCCTTGCAACTTTTCTGTTAAGTCTAAAATTGTTCTAACGTAAAAAAGTTTATGAAAAAGAAAGCATATGGAGCTTCATAAAGGTCCATATTTTTGCCTGAAATTTAGCATTGACTTCCCAGCAGGAGTCATTGCAGTCACTGTTAAATTATCTTTTAGGTCATCACCATTTCAACTTCCCATTCATTATGACTTCCTCCAAAGAAAGTTGCTGTGATACCAATATGGTACTTGGAACAAATGGGCTGGTTATCTTAACCCTGTACATGCTGTAAAACAATTATGGAAATATAATTATCTTTTTAATTTCAGAAGAGCTTGCAGCCGTTTACACTATTTTAATGAAAATGTTATTAAAATCCATATCGCTCCCAGTATTAAATTTATGGTTGACTCAGGATTAGAGAGATGCAATAAATATCATGTGGATATACTTAATGATTTTCACAGTTTGTGACCCCTAGTATTATCAGCATGAGACAAATAAATTAATGTCTTTATTGAATAAATGTCTGTTGTGGGCTTCCTGCGTGACAAGCATTGTGCTACCCGCTGTGGATGCCGTGAAGGAACAAGACATCATCTCAGGCCTCTGACACTGATATCCTTCTGTAAGGAGCTATGTTAGGGACAACTGGGAAAGAGAGTAACTTGTGGCAAAGACCAAGAATCTAGCCAAACTGTTTTAAAATCTTGAATGTTGATACTGATTCCACATCTCTAGGTCTATCTCCATGGGACAGAATAAAATGTTGACTGGATAAACCATGAAATAAAGGCAGAAATAAAGATGTTCTTTGAAACCAACGAGAACGAAGACACAACATACCAGAATCTCTGGGACACATTTAAAGCAGTCTCTAGAGGAAAATATATAGAAATAAATGACCACATGAGAAGCAAGGAGAGATCTAAAATTGACACCCTATCATCAAAATTGAAAGAGCTAGAGAAGCAAGATAAAAAAACCTCAAAACCTAGCAGAAGACAAGAAATAACTAAGATCAGAGCAGAACTGAAGGACATAGAGACACAAAAAACCCTTCAAAAAATCAATAAATCCAGGAGCTGATTTTTGAGAAGATCAACAAAATACACCACTAGCCAGACTAATAAAAAAGAAAAGTCAGAATAATCAAATAGATGCAATAAAAAATGATAAAGGGGATATCACCACAGATTCCATAGAAATTCAAACCATCATGACATTATTACAAACAACTCTATGCACATAAACTAGTAAACCTGGAAGAAATGGATAAATTCCTGGACACTTGCATCGTCCCAAGCCTAAACCAGGAAGAAGTCGAAACCCTAATAGACCAATAACAAGGTCTGAAGTTGAGGCAGCAATTAAGAGCCTACCACCCAAAAAAGCCCGGGTCCAGATGAGTTCACAGCCGAATTCTACCAGACATACAAAGAGGAGCTGGTACCATTCCTTCTGAAACTATTCCAAACAATCCAAAAGAGGGAATTCTTCCCAAATCATTTTATGAGACCAACATCATCCTGATACCAAAACCCGGCAGAGACTCAGCAAGAAAAGAAAACTTCAGGCCAATATCCATGATGAACATAGATGCAAAAATCTTCAATAAAATACTGGCAAACTGATTGCAACAGCACATCAAAAAGCATATCCACCATGATCAAGTAGGAGTCATCCTGGGGATGCAAGGCTGGTTCAACATACGCAAGTCTATAAACATAATTCATCACATAAACAGAACCAAAGACAAAAACCACATGATTATCTCAACTGATGCAGAGAAGGCCTTTGACAAAATTCAACAGCGCTTTATGCTAAAAACCCTCAATAAACTAGGTATTGACGGAATGTATCTCAAAATAATAAAAGTTATTTACAACAAACCAACAGCCAATATCATACCGAATGGGCAAAAACTGGAACCATTCCCTTTGAAATCTGGCACTAGATAAGGATGCCCTCTCTCACCACTCCTATGCAATATAGTACTGGAAGTTCTAGCCAGAGCAATCAGGCAATACAAGGAAATAAAGGGTATTCAAATAGGAAAGGAGGAAATCAAATTGTCTCTTATTTGCAGACAGCATGATTGTGTATCTAGAAGACCTCATCATCTCAGCCCAAAATCTCCTGAAACTGATAAGCAACTTCAGCAAAGTCTCAGGATACAAAATCAATGTGCAAAAATCACAAGCATTCCTATACACCAACAACAGACTTAAAGAGAGCCAAATCAAGGACAAACTGCCATTCACAATTGCTACAAAAGAGAATAAAATACCTAGGAATACAACTAACAAGGAACGTAAAGAACCTCTTCAAGGAGAACTACAAACCACTGCTCAACGAAATAGAGAGGACACAAACAGATGCAGAAACATTCCATGTTCATGGTTAGGAAGAATCAATATCGTGAAAATGGCCATACTGCCCAAAGTAATTTACAGATTCAACGCTATCCCCATCAAGCTACCAATGACCTTCTTCACAGAACTGAAAAAAAAACACCTTAAACTTCATATGGAACCAAAAGAGAGCCCACATTGCCAAGTCAATTCTAAGCAAAAAGAACAAAGTGGGAGGCATCACACTACTGGACTTCAAACTACACTACAAGGCTGACAGTAATCAAAACAGCATGGTACTGGTACCAAAACAGAGATATAGACCAATGGAACAGAACAGAGGCCTCGGAGGCAACACCACACATCTACAACCATCTGATATTTGACAAACCTGACGAAAACAAGCAATGGGGGAAAGGATTCCCTGTTTAATAAATGGTGTTGGGAAAACTGGCTAGCCATGTGCAGAAAGCAGAAACTGGACCCTTTCCTGATACCTTACTCTAAAGTTAACTCCAGTTGGATTAAAGACTTAAACATAAGACCTTAACACCATAAAAACCTTAGAAGAAAATCTAGGCAAAACCATTCAGGACATAGGCGTAGGCAAGGACTTCATGACCAAAACACCAAAAGCATTGGCAACAAAAGTCAAAATAAACAAATGGGACCTAATCAAACTCCACAGCTTCTTCACAGCAAAAGAAACAGTCATTAGAGTGAATGAGCAACCAACAGAATGGGAAAAAATTTTTGCAGTCTACCCATCTGACAAAGAGCTAATATTCAGAATCTACAAAGAACTAAAACAGATTTACAAGAAAAAACAACAGCCCATTCAAAAGTGGGCGAAGGGTATGACCAGACACTTTACAAAAGAAGACATACATGAGGCTAACAAACATATGAAAAAATGCTCATCATCACTGGTCATTAGAGAAATGCAAATCAAAACTACATTGAGATACCATCTCACGCCAGTTAGAATGGCGATCATTAAAAAATCTGGAGACAACAGATGCTGGAGAGGATGTGGAGAAATAGGAGCACTTTTACACTGTTGGTGGGAGTGTAAATTAGTTCAACCATTGTGGAAGACGGTGTGGCGATTCCTCAAGGACCTAGAAATAGAAATTCCATTTGACCCAGCAATCCCATTACTGGGTATATATCCAAAGGATTATAAATCGTTCTACTATAAGGACACGTGTACACGAATGTTCATTGCAGCACAGTTTACAATAGCAAAGACCTGGAACCAACCCAAATGCCCACCGATGATAGACTGGACAGGGAAAATGTGGCACATATACACCATGGAATATTATGCAGCCATCAAATCCGATGAGTTCGTGTCCTTTGTAGGGACGTGGATGAACCTGGAAACCATCATTGTCAGCAAACTGACACGAACAGAAAATCAAACACCGCATGTTCTCACTCATAGGCGGGTGTTGAACAATGAGAACACATGGACATAGGGAGGGGGAGCATCACACACTGGGGTCTGTTGGGGGAAAATAGGGTAGGGACAACAGGGGTTGGGGAGTTGGGGGAGAGATAGCATGGGGAGAAATGCCAGATATAGGTGATGGGGAGGAAGGCAACAAATCACACTGCCATGTGTGTACCTATGCAACAATTTTGCATGTTCTTCACGTGTACCCCAAAACCTAAAATGTAATTAAAAAAAATTTTTTTTTAATTACAAAAAAAAAAAAACGTCCCAAAGCTCCTTGAAGGCATTCCTGCAGATCAGGAGAGACAGTAGATTTTTCCAAAACTGTATTCTTCGTCTTTCGCCACCAAGGGAAGAGGCATGAAACGTTTCTCACTGTTGAGGAATGTCTTACCCCATAACCTGACCCCCAGAGATGTTTTAAATTTTCAGATGAATGTTTAGCTACATAAAACAAGTGTTTTCTTTCAGGAGAGACAGCTCTCATTACATGGCAGTGTGTCTCACCCTATCCAAATGTCATGACTCTCCCTGCCAATGGGCCTCTTCTGCGATAAGGATCTTTCAGGTGACTCCATTGAATTCCTAGCTCTTTGAGACTATCCAGGATCTTTCATGTGGTAGTTTTAAGAATACATGTGATTTTATAAAGAAATGATTTCAAAACATATTAAAACTAATCACTTGACTATCACCTTTAAGATATTTCTCAACAATTTGTTTTCTTTCTTTTCTTTTCTTTTTTTTTTTTTTTTGAGGCAGTCTTGCTGTGTTACCAGGCTGGAGTGCAGCGGCTCCATCTCGGCTCACTGGAACCTCCGCCTCCTGGGTTCAAGCCTCCCGAGTAGCTGGGATTACAGGTGCGTGCCACCACATCTAGGTAATATTTTTATATTTTTCGTAGAGACGGGGTTTCACCATGTTGGCCAGGATGGCCTCAAACTCTCGACCTCGTGATCTGCCCCCCTCGGCCTCCCAAAGTGCTGGGATTACAGGCATGAGCCACTGTGCCCGCCCCCGTCACACTTTCTTAAACCAATATCTTGAACTTTTTTAAACCTGAGGTCTTTGAGAACTGAGACACAAAATCCTTCATGCAGCTTCCAACAACAAAAATCTATAAATTGGACTAAGCATGATGGTTCATGCTTGTAATCCCAGCACCCTGGGAGCCTGGGGAGAGGGAGGATTGCTTGAAGCTGGGAATTTGAGACCAGACTGGGCAACATAGAGAGACCCAATCTCTACAAAAAATAAAAATTAAAGGTTAAAAAAATTAAAAAGCTATATATAATTTCCTTGACTTTTTAATTCTTCATAGTATGTAAGCCTAGTGGAATTCCTTTTATGAGAATAAACAATATTCAAAACAAAGTTCAATGAAGAGATTACGGTTGTCAATTCTAACCTACTTGGGAAACATGCAATTATTTTCAAACATGATAAAAAGACCAAATTTCTGCCTATTTCTAACAGAAAATGTAAACTCAAACAAAACGTATATCAAAATAATATTACCTCACTCCAGTTTCAGCCTCAGCTTATGTAACAAGTGGGCAAGATGGAGGCTTTCTCACAAAATGTATTTCATATATTGATTATGAATCAATTTTTCTTATTTGCAAGCAAAACAAAGCCCTCTTGTTACTTTCCTCAGTGTATTGATACAGAAAGCAAAGTCACTCAGCTTTTTCACACCAGGAAAGCAAATGATACTGAAATTGGAAGGAAATTAGTGCCAATTAAGATGATTGTGCAGCTGTGAAAAGGGGCATGTTTATACTTAGGTTGCTGCCCTTATGGTATGCTTAATAATGGAAAATCTAACAATGTGATGTATAAATCAAGGCTTATAATTTTTAACAAAGTTTTAACTTTTATTTTCAAATGGTGCTATCTCAATTCTGGCTCACAAATTAGAGTATATTTGTGTAAATTACTTAAAATGCATGCTGGAGCGTTCATTGTACCATCACATTTTTCCATTTGCATTCCCCCATTCCATCTGTCTTTTTTTTTCTGTGAGAATTCTGTACATGTTAAAATAGATTATTTCTTGAGGTGTTATGTACAAGAGAAAACCTAACTGTGAATGGGTTGTCATCATCAAGGGCTTCACAGTTTTACTCTTTATATGCTTTCTTGTATGTGGTAGTAGAGCATTCAGAACTAGGCAGATGCAATAATATTAGTAGCAGCAGCCTACAATCCTCAGACATTTGTAAATGAGTTCGTAGGTGACTTACAGACATACAAGTGAAGAGGCTCCCTAGCACTGAGCAAATAGACATGAAAAGAAGTATTCATACTCTATAGAAGGCAACATTTCTTGAGGGAGCATGTAGGTTTTTGTGGAAGACTAAGTTAATACAAAGGTGCTCCTCTGGTTGGTGGAAGATTTTGTACATAACAAAGATTTCAGAAGCTTCCAAATAAAGAAAGAAAGCAATCTTCTTAAACCTAAGAAAGGTATTTTGAGGGGTTACACAAAGTGGGTGTCCTTGTGTGTCCCCTCAAAATGCCTTTCTTTGATTCAAAGTGGAAAGCATTAAAAAGCTTTTCAAAAGGAGGGAAATTTGCTGACCATAGGGAAGAAAAAAGAAACAAGGGAGTCCAGGACATTGTTTATGGTGGAGGTATGCATAAGTATGTGCGCCTTTGCGGGTATATGGGAGTATAGAGCTATATACACAAACAATTCACTCCCCCCTCACACAACACACACACAAATGCAGGTATTCAGTGATATACCTAGGAGACTAAATAAGTATGTACTTTTAACTTGTGGATTCTCTAAAAAAGATGATGTAGGTATAAACATAAAGCAAAATGGAAAATATTATGTAAAATAGAAAGTAGGGAAATAACGCCGGGTGCGGTGGCTCACCTCTGTAATCCCCACACTTTGGAAGGCCGAGGTGGGTGGATCGTGAGGTCCTGGCTAACATGGTGAAAACCCATCTCTACTAAAAATACAAAATTTAGCCAGGTGTGGTGGCGTGCATCTGTAGTCCTAGCTACTCGGAAGGTTGAGGCAGGAGAATCGTTTGAACCCAGGAGGTGGAGATTGCAGTGAGCCAAGATTGTGCCACTGCACTCCAGCCTGGTGGCAACAGAGTGAGACTCCATCTCAAAAAGAAAGAAAAAAGAAAGTAGGGAAATAACCAAAGAAATCTTCTCACTACGTTCAAAGCTGTATCCTGGTGAAGAAGTATCACAACATAGACTAAGCATGGGAGTGAGTTCAAGAGTGAGTCTGTCATTTGATCATGGTAAATGCTGCCCCTTTCGAGGTTATTTCAAATCAGATTAAAAGTACATTGAAGGCATTCCTCTTCTACTGAAGGTGAATAAAAACAAGATTGTTTCTGGATAGAATATGATCACCAGGATTGCATTTACCCTCCCACATTAAACAACTAAAGCAAAAACAAAACAACAGCAGCAACAACAACAAAAATAGAAATAAAAAACGTAAGAAGCAAGAGTTTTCTGGCAGTGGATAACAGGTAGTAAAGAGTCCAGGACAATGAGAGACTGGATCAAATGAGGTAAGAGTACTTCCCAGTTTCCTGTCTGGAGAGAGCTCCCAGGCCATGGGGCAGACAGGGAACCCAGCAATAGCCTGGCTGACTCCACAGTTTTAAGAGAAGAGTTTGGAGTCTGAGGAGGCCAAGGCAAATAAAATGTGCAGGGTAGAGGAACAGAGAGGAGAGAGCTGCCCTGCATTACTATTAAAGCAGCTTCAAATTGCTGGAGTGAAAGAAATCAAATACTATAGAAATTGAGTTCTTACCTACTAATCTACTAGTCTAATCCACCAGTCAATTCTAATCTAATTATAAAATGCCTTCATTTTTTCCAATGACCATTAAAATATATAATTTATAATCCATAATAGCTCTTTCTAAAATTGAATTCTGTCACCCTCTGCAGCTGAACTTGTAGGGTAACTTCAGTGCTCCAACTTCCCAAACCCCCTCAAGAAACCAGAACTGTCCTGGTCTTTGCTCTGTTGCCTCCCCCATTTGCTCACATCTCTAGACTTTCCTTACCAATTCTCCATATTGCCATCACAAAGGCCCAAGGACTCATACCTAAAACTCTCCTAAGGAAGAGGAAGCAAAGTGGGCTGAGAAAGATTCTTCTGAGCAGTATTGGTGGAGGAGAAAATAGGGAAGACAAGAGACATCTGCATGTGCATACACTTGCTCTTTTTATAAACAGATAAAAGCTCAGATACTTCAAATTCTCCTTTTGCAAGACTTAAATAATCTCTCCAGTGGTCTTCCCTAAGAGCAAAATAACTGCATTCTGGGTATTCTTCCGAACAGGCAATGCTGATTTGCAGTTTGTAATATTTAATATGAATCCACGAGGACAAAACTAATAATTCAACTCCAAGTATCCCCACATTCTTCATTTGGGAAAAACAAAACTGCTAGAAAGGGTTTGGGTTTTTGTTTTTGACAATTTTCTGGCAAAACCTAAAAGTATTGAATTTATTTGAAGGACAAACCAATTTAGAAGCCAAGAACAGTATTTCAATCCTTTATTGTTTTTGAATAATAAGTCATCTATTTTAATCAGAATCTAACACACACACACAGAAAGCGAGAAAGAGAGAGAGAGATGCCAGATCCCTTTCACATGGATTTTTATCAGTAGATGCAGAACATTCAGTTTGCTCTCAACGAGTGCTAAATAAAATTTACAAAGGTGATACTGAGCAGATGGACTTATTAAAATAACTCTAATAATTCATGAAATGTGTTAATCTCTTGAAAAGAAGGATAATCAAATGAGATTATTGTACATTCATGTACTGTAACCACCAAGTTCTGAGTAAAATCACTTGATTGCAAATTTTGAAGCACGAATTTTAGGCTAAGTGTTATAACTGTGAATAACATAATCAGAATTTTCCAAAGAAAAAATATTATTGAAAGAGAAATACAAAACTGCATTAACATTTAAATTCTTCGATTTAAATGCTACCAGGCAAAGATGCTTATAGGATAAAAATAACCTATAAATAAAAATCTTTTCTCCTCAGAGCCTTGATTTTTATTTCAATACCAAACTCAAATGTAAGTTTTGCTTTCATCTACAAGTTTGGATGAATTGCATAACCAATATCTTGTAGAAATAAAGATAATTTATCTGCATCTTTTTAGGCATAATTAAAAATAGGACAGAAATAGGATTTCTCAAGTCGAGGATACAAAGATGCTCTTAATTTGAGGTAGTCTATTTACCTATAGTATTAAGCAATCTATGTCTTGGGCTTTGTATAAAGGTACAAATCTGTACTGAGAGAAGTCATGGCATCATTGCAATGAGGAAAATCTAAAAAGGAGATAAGTAATTGCACTATTGGAACTCAATGGAGACAGGAGAAGAGGGTTGAATAGAGTGTCAGTATCTTTCCTTGCTTCTCACATGGGCAATTAGTGCTGTAAATTTCCCTGTAGACACTGCTTTAAATGTGTCCCTGAGATTCTGGTATGTTGCGTCTTTGTTCTCATTGGTTTTGAAAAACATCTTTATTTCTGCCTTTATTTCATTTATTTGTCCAGTTAGTCACTCAGGAACAGGTTGTTCAGTTTCCATGTAGTTGTGTGGTTTTGAGTGAGATTCTTAATCCTGAGTTCTAATTTGATTGCACTGTGTCTGAGAGACTCTTTGTTATGATTTCTGTACTTTTGCATTTGCCCAGGAGTGGTTTACTTCCAATTATGTGGTCAATTTTAGAGTAAGTGCTATGTGGTGATGAGAAGAATGTATATTCTGTGGATTTGGGGTTTAGAGTTCTGTAGATGTCTATTAGGTCTGTTTGGTCCAGATCTGAGTTCAAGTCCTGGATATCCTTGTTAATTTTCTGTTTCATTGATCTGTGTAATATTGACGTGGAGTGTTAAAGTCTCCCACTGTTATTGCGTGGAGTCTAAGTCTCTTTGTAGTCATTAGGAACTTGTTTTATGTATTGGGTGCATATATATTTAGGATAGTTAGTTCTTCTTGTTGTATTGATCCCTTTACCATTAAGTAATGCCCTTCTTTTTCTTTTTTGATCTTTGTTGGTTTAAAGTCTGTTTTATCAGAGACTAGGATTGTAATCCCTGCCTTTTTTTGCTCTCCATTTGCTTGGTAAATCTTCCTCCAACCCTTTATTTTGATCCTATGTGTGTCTTTGTATGTGAGATGAGTTTCCTGAATGCAGCATACCAATGGTCTTGACCCTTTATCCAATTTGCCAGTCTGTGTCTTTCAGTTGGGGCTTTTAGCCCATTTACATTTAAGCTTAATATTGTTATGTGTGAATTTGGTTCTGCCATTATGATGCTAGCTGCTTATTTTGCCCATTAGTTGATGCAGTGTCTTCATAGCATCAATGGTCTTTACAATTTGGTATGTTTTGCAGTGGCTGGTACTGGTTGTTCCTTTCCATGTTTAGTGCTGCCTTCAGGAGGTCTTATAAGGCAGGCCTGGTGGTGACAGAATCTCTCAGCAATTGCTTGTCTGTAAAGGATTTTTTTTTCCTCCTTCACTTATGAAGCTTAGTTTGGCTGGATATGAAATTCTGGGTTGAAAGTTATTTTCTTTAAGGATGTTGAATATTGGCCCCCCACTCTCTTCTGGTTTGTAGGGTTTCTGGTGAGAGATCCACTATGAGTTTAATGGGCTTTCCTTTGTGGGTAATCTAGCCTTTCTCTCTGGCTGCCCTTAGGATTTTTCCTTCATTTCTTCCCTGGTGATTCTGAAGATTATGTGCCTTGGAGTTGCTCTTCTCGAGGAATGTCTTTGTGGTGTTCTCTGTATTTCCTGGATTTGAATGTTGGCCTGCCTTGCTAGGTTGGGGGAAGTTCTCCTGGATAATATCCTGAAGAGTGTTGTCCAGTTTGGTTTCATTCTCCCCATCGCATTCAGGTACACTGATCAAATGTAGATTTGGTCTTTTCACATAATCCCATATTCTTGGAGCCTTTGTTAATTTCTTTTCACTCTTTTTTCTCCAATCTTGCCTTCTCACTTTATTTCATTGAGTTGATCTTCAAGTCTCTGATATCCTGTCTTCTGCTTGATCAATTCGGCCGTTGAAACCTATGTATGCTTCACGAAGTTCTCATGCTGTGTTTTTCAGCTACATCAAGTCATTTATGTTCTTTCTACAGTAGTTATTCAAGTTAGCATTTCATCTAACCTTTTTTCAATGTTCTTTGGTTCCCTGTATTGGGTTAGAATATGCTCCTTTAGCTCAGAGAAGTTTGTTATTACCCACCTTCTGAAACCTGCTTCTGTCCATTTGTCAAACTCATTCTCCATCCAGTTTTGTTCCCTTGCTGGTAAGGAGTTGTGATCCCTTGGAGGAGAAGAGGCATTCAGGTTTTTGGTGATTTCAGCCTTTTTGTGCTGGCTTCTTCCCATCTTGGTGGTTTTATCTACCTTTGATTTTTGAAGTTGGTGACCTCGAATGGGGTCTCTGAGTGAACATCCTTTCTGCTGATGTTGAAGCTCTTTCCTTCTGTTTTTCAGTTTTCCTTCTGACAGGCCCCTCTGCTGGAGGTCCACTCCAGACCCTGCTTGCCTGGGAATCACCTGTGGGGGCTGCAGAACAGCAAAGATTGCTGCCTGTTCCTTCCTCTGGTAGCTTCATCCCAGAGGGGTACCTTCCTAATATCAGCCACAACTCTCCTGTATGAGTGTCTCTTAGTCAGGTTAAATGGAGGTAAAGGAGCCACTTGAAGAGGCAGTCTCTTTCTTAGCAGAGCTCAAGTGCTGTGCTGGGAGATCTGTTGCTCCCTTCAGAGCTGTTGGGTAGGGATGTTAAAATCTGCTGAATCTGAACCTACAATTGCCCCTTTTTCCTGTTCTGTATTAGGAAGGTGGAGGCTTTATTTATAAGCCTTTTTTCAGAGATGCCCTGCCCAGCAAGGAGGGAGTCTAGTCACAGTCCACCTGCAGAGGCCTTGCTGAGCTACTGTGGGTTGTGCCCAGTTGCTGTGTAAACTTCCAGGAGACTTTGTTTACACAGGCAAGGTTAGAACCACCTACCCAGGCCTCAGTAATGGCAGGTGCCCCTCCCTGCACTGAGCTCAAATGTCCCAAGTTTCAAGCCAGTGGATCTTAGCTTGCTGGTCTTCATGGGTGTGGAATGTGTCTAGCCAGATCACTTGACTCCCTGGCTTCAGCCCCCCTTTTTTTTCAGGGGAGTGAGCAGTTCCGTCTTGCTGCTGTTCCTTTTCTAAAGAGGTAAAGCAGAGAAGCACAAAGGAAAAAAGGAAATAAGTGAGAAAATGCTTCTCTAAGCATTGGAATAACATTTCCAAATAAGGAAGGGGATAAGCTATGACCTAAGATTTGCCTGGGCTTGTCTTGGCTTGTCAGGGCAAATATCTAGGTTAAAATGAAAGAACTAAGAACACAGGATACACTTATTTCTTTATTATGACTAACAGCTACTTTAAGATTATTAGCGAAAGCTTTAAAGTAAATTAAGCTTTGAAGAAACTATTTATTTGTAATGAACTAAGAGGAAAGCTTTGAGGAGGAACCTTTTATTTATTCTTATTTTCTACAGAGTAGCGATAATGAGGAAAAGAAAGAGATATGGAGGGACCAGTGGAATTATCATTTGAGAGAATAGGAGTCTATTAAAAGTTAGAGAACAGGAAGAATAAAATTTCCAGGAAAGGGCAGAGTAAAAACAAAGATTACAGGCTAAGATGTTTAAAGTTCTTGGTTTTCAGGAGCTTATTCCTCAGCATCATGTTACTGAATAAAATCTTCCTTTCTCACTGATTTTTAATATTATTTTAGTCATATTTTAACTTCTTAGATGGACCAGTTTATCCAGTGTGATTTCTAAATTATGCTATTGTACGTATTTGTCTATTTGCTTTAGAGAATCTCTACAAAACTAAATGCTATTAATAGCATGTCGCACACGTTAGTAATCTGTTTATCGAAATCAGAAGTTTTGTCCGAGAAAACTAACCAAGAGTATGGGCTGGGCACGGTGGTTCACACCTGTAATCCCAGCACTTTGGGAGGCCAAGGCGGGTGGATAACTTGAGGTCAGGAGTTCGAGACTAACCTGGCCAACATAGAGAAACCCCGTCTCCACTAAAAATACAAAAATTAGCCAGGCATGGTGGCAAATGACTGTAATCCCATATACTCAGGAGGCTGAGGCAGGAGAATTGCTTGAACCTGGGAGGCAGTGGTTGCAGTGAGCTGACATGCCATTGTACTCCAGCCTGGGCAACAGGAGCAAGACTTCATCTCAAAAAAAACAAAAACAAAAAACCTAACCAAGAGCCTGTTATTCACTATTTTAAAGAAAAAACAAACACATTATACTTCATCCCAAATTAATCAGCAAATTTTCTGAAATTCAACTAAAATTTAGTAAATAAAAATATAATAGGCTACTGCAGTGTTAGGATCTATAGTGCTTTAAACATAGCTTCTACAGACCATCATTCATTGTTTTTAAAAAACACAACTTTTACTTTTTATATAGTAACATGTAGATTTTGCATGCTGTACTCTGGTAAACATGCAGAAAAAAACAATAAATTTATTAGAAATAATGTGTACAAAAAATAATGAAAAACAGGAACATTTTCTGTGATAAATAAAACTTATAAATGGAGGGGAGTTTAAATGCATATTCACTCAGTATCCTCTTCAAAATGTCTAGCAGATGGTCCCAACAATGTACCCAGTTGTATACAGAATGTAATTTAACAGTTTTTTGCACTTCCTTTTGTTTAATGTTGAATTGAATTTGGAAGAAATTGCAGTGCTCTTTCTAAATAAATATTGTCCAATGAATCATGGACTGATAGATACTTGCCTAACTATACATTTGGATACTAAAAACTGAGAAGCATGAAAAAGTAGGTGAAATGTGAATAAGGATTTATATTTGAGTTAATGGTATTGTGCCAAAGTACAGCATCAATATTGTTGTACCAGTATTGATTTCCTAGTTTTGACAGTATATTATAAGTTGATTTCCGTGGGGGAAGCAGAATAAAGAATAGCCTCTGTACTATTTTTTGGCAACTTCTTATAAATCCAAAGCTATTTCAAAATAAAATGTAATTTTTAAAAAAACATTAACTGAGAATATTATGTGGAAGATGCCTGTACTTTGTTCTTATTGTTGATTTATTGTATCAGTTTACACTAGGTTCACAGAATTAGTTATAACTATTCTTTTAGGCTTAGGCTGGGTACAGTGGCTTACACCTCTAAGCACTTTGGGAGTTTGAGGTAGGAGAATCACTTGAGGCCAGGCGTTTGAAACCAGCCTGGGCAACATAAGGAAACCTCATCTTTGCTAAAAAAGAAAAAAAAAAGAATTATTCTTTTAGCATATACCGATGGTATTTCACTTTAGAGATGGTTAGAATATATTGCCATGATTTGATTACATTACTCTGAGTAGGTACTAAACCACTTGTGGTAAAAAAGAACTTTGATAGCATTTATATAACTTGTTGGTAAATCAGAGTCCATACAGTGAATGAATTAATAGCTTCCAGCTGAAGGAATTTCTGTTCTATAAAATGTGATGAATTTATTCTAGGTTTTTAAAGTTCAAAGTAATAATTCATACAGAAATTAATCAGATTTGTGTTTCCATATTTTATAACAGCCTTGCCATCTCTAATTATATGCCAAGTTTTAAGACTGTGGTTTTTGGGTGAGCAAAGAAGAATGGAGTAAAGAAATTCATAGTTACAGAACATCAATTGTGTATCAACCTCTGTGGTAGGCATTTTCATTTTCTCATTAAACCCTAATGACTCTGCAAGTCAAGTGTTACCAATCCCACTTGAAAGATATGAAAGTTGACTACAATAGATTAAGCAATTTTTCAGAGGTTTCACAGCTAGTAAGTGTTTGGAGCCATGATTTAGCCTCAGATCTGCAGCTCTCATTCAGCCCTCACTCTCCTCCACTGAGAGCGCAGGATGATACTGATTTGCTACTAGCTCAGTAATTGCACTTGTCTGTAGAGATAATAAATCTTTGACTGATCTCTGCTTTGCATGGTATTCCGTATTGATCATTATGTCCTCCTAATCTTCCTGTACTTATAGAGAATACTTGCTCAGATCTGGGCTAAACTCTGTTCCTGAGCACTTCTAATTTCCTACAGTGTTCGATATAAATGATTCAATAAGTTATTTTTACCCTAACAACAGAATATACTCCTATCACCTCCACAAAGAAAGAATTTATTTGAATGATATTAGGTAGGCCAGGCGTGGTGACTCATGCCTATAATCCCAGCACTTAGGGAGGCCAAGGCGGGTGGATTACTTGAGGTTAGGAGTTCAAGACCAGCCAGATCGACATGGTGAAACCCCATCTCTACTAAAAATACAAAAATTAGCCTGGCATTGTGGTGCATGCTTGTAATCTCAGTTCCTTGGGAAACTGAGGTGGGAGGATCACTTGAAGCCAGAAGGCGGAGGTTGCAGTGAGCCAAGATTGTGCCACTGCACTCCAGCCTGGGCAACAGAGTGAGGCTTCATCTCAAAAAAAAAAGGTATTAGGTAGATCACAGAATCTTCTGATGAGGCAGATCTTCTCATGAGGCAGAGAAGCTAAACAGCCAGAAAAAATCTCCAACCATATTGTAGACATAGGTAGCTAAAACGTCATCTCCTACTGCTGTATGGTTTCTATGACACTCAGAACTGATCATCAGAAACTCTGATAATGCTTTTTTCCACAAACCAGTGCCTGTATCACACTAGCCAGAAAAGCAATTCTCCTCAACACAACTATGGCCACATAATGCACATTTTCACACCCAGAACACACGCATACATGTATCATTGGCAAAATCTAGGAGATCCATTTGAGGTCCACTTGAGGAAACACCTTTCAACAGTACCACAAGTAAAATCTTCTTCCTGGCCTTCATCAAAATAACTTCAGCCATTTATCCAGGTGACTATGCAATGCAGAAGGAGAAATGTCTGGGAATTTCCGGGATAACTACTCACTGGCTCTGAACTGACATGAATTCCGTAAGTCCTAAAATGCCTTCATGCTTCATTAGAGTGGGGATTTATGGAGGCCAGAAAATAAGTGAGGTTTTGACTTAAATTCCTTTCAAAATGGGTTCCTAGGTCCATGAGTTTACTCTAGAGTTATTTCCCAAGTTTCTGAATTCATAATTGGGGTAGATGATTTAGCAGTTGCTGAATAGCATTCTTGCCAGCAGCAAAGACCTACACTGAGTAGATGATGCAGCACCATTTTCTACAGAATCATCTAACCATTTCTCCTTCCATTATGGAAATGGCAGAAATTTAACTTTCACTGGGTGCTTCATTAAACATTCTGGTATCCAATGACAATGTTACTTCTAATCAAAGAACTAGTTTTATAGCAAAATAACTAAAGCTCTTCTCTTAGTCTTGTATTCATGAGAATCAAAAGTATTACCACATACACTGTCAACAGAAGCTGCTAACATGAAATAACTGTGAATAATATATTAAAAACTGATTTAGATTGCAGATTTAGTAATGGACCATGAGGGGTTGATATGCTGTCCCAAAGGTTCACTAGGTACTCTAAACCAGTACCCAGTTTATGGTGTTTTATCTCCCATATTCAGTATATATGGGTCTGGGAACTGAGGATGGAAAAGAGATTAAGAGTTTTTTGTGCTTTAGTACCCTCAAATTTCTGCTCTGTTAGTTTGAAAGAGTTGTTTCTGAGGGAGACAGGAAAGGGAAGGGAGAATTATACTGGATAAAGTGACTGGTTCCAATTGTCATTGAAAAAGAAGGCTGGTGCTACACAGTGGGGATTGGAAGTGTGGAAGTGAGAGGATTCTATACCCTTGGGCACTTTTTATCATTTCCATACAATGATAGAACAGAAAGACGGTATCAGTCTAATGCAGTTAGGAGCATTAATGACATCCATTTGGAATAAAGGTTTAGGTAATGAAACATGGTGAAACAAACACAAAAACTAAAGTAACTTATGATCAGTTGAAGGACCAGGTAACAGGTATTAGAAGAAGAGAACAATGAATATCAAAATGGCTTCACAACTAGTTACAGAATTAGGAATGGATAAGCTACAGATATTTTCTACCTTTGTTTGTTATGTATTTGTATATGTTAATATTTTCCTCTTCACTATCCTACCTTTATATAGGAGGTGTTGGTGATTTTTATTTTTATTTTTATTATTTTTTAGACAGAGTCTCACTCTGTCACTCAGGCTACAGTGTCGTGGCGCCATCTCGGCTCACTGCAACCTCCAACTTCCAGGTTCAAGTGATACTCCTGCCTCAGCCTCCTGAGTACCTGGGATTACAGGCATATGCCACCATGCCCAGCTAATTTTTGTATTTTTAGTAGAGATGGAGTTTCACCACGTTGGCCAGGCTTGTCTCAAACTCCTGACCTCAAGTGATCCACCTGCCTCGGCCTCCTAAAGAGCTGGGATTACAGGTGTGAGCCGCTGCATCTGGCAACTCTAATTCTATAGTTGATTTACAGAGTGTCAAAAAGAAATCATGACTGCTAAAAAGATAATAACCATTATCCACAAGTGCACTTGATATTTTATGGGAATTTGTGTTAACTTTTGCCTACAGGGCTCTGGTTAGATTCCGCAATGTGAGGCAATCATGAAAAATTCATAAGGAGAGAATGAAAAGCCATCATTCTCTAGTAGCAGCTGCAAGAGTATTCATGAAGATCAACAGACAGCAATGTCAAGAGCAGTGAAGGGTTGGAGGTCTTACTCTGCTTGCATCAAGTTAGCCTATAATAGGTTCATAAATTCTGGCAGAAGACATGAACCGCTGGGTCAGAGACAAAGAACTTTATTATTCATGGCACATCAGGCAGCATGAGTTTCATGTTCACATCAGGTCCCCTTGCCCAAGTCCCATAGGAGTGATGTGAAGCAATATAGGATAGTGGCTTTGTGTCATAGCTGAGAAATCCTGAATTTAGCCTTCCTCAATCTTAAAAGGCAGCTGCTAGAAAACTTGAGCAAACTTTGTACAGGGGGAAGGACATTATCTTTATTATCCTGATCAGGAAACACATCTGTTCTTTGCCCCAGAAGGAAACACTATTGCTATATTTCAAGGCTATTTGCTATTGAACAACCTTGGGATGGAAGTCCAGAACAAGAACTAATACAAGATATATAGAAATGCCATGGTGAATTGTCTTTTAATAAACTTATGTGGCTGCGTGAAATCCCTTCCTACTCAATTACTTGTTTTTCTAACCAAACACTGACAAACACTGTTGTTTTTGAAAACTCTAGCCAAGAAAATAAAATACAAAACAGATAAAACAAAAGGGGAATAAAATTACTATTTAGATATCACATAATTTTATTCCAGGAATACACTATGAAATTCCATAAAAACATTACAATTACTTGAAGTCCATTAAAGTGACTGGAAAAGTATATTGTATATAAAAATATAAAAATTACTAACTCTCCTATGTATCAGTAATAGCCTGTGAAAACACCTGTGTCAAAAAACCCAAACTTATAACCAAGGGTGAGTTAACTGCACAGCATCCAGGAATGAAATTAACGAAAAGAATTCCGTGAAGATAACGAAACATTCTTATTATTAAATGTGGAAGAGTGATTGGAACAAGTGAAGAGAAATAGAGAGCTCTTGGGTCATATAACCTAATGATATATTTACATTCTTTCAAAATTGAAAGCTATAATGCAATGTTTATCAAAATTCTAACAGCATAAACAAAGGGTCAAAACAGTGAAAAGTGAAACTATGTGTGATGGTTAATATTGAGTGTCGGCTTGATTGGATTGAAAGATGCAAAGTATTGTTCCTGGATATGTCTGTGAAGGTGTTGCCAAAGGAGAGTAACATTTGTCACTGGACTGGGAGAGGCAGACCCACCCTTAAGCAGGGTGGGCACAATCTTATCAGCTGCCAGCATGACCAGAATAAAAGCAAGCTGGTGAAAGATCGTGAAAAGACTAGACTGGCTTAGTTTCTGGCCCTATATCTTTCTACTGTGCTGAATGCTTCCTGCCCCTGAACATCAGACTCTAAGTTCTTCAGCTTTGGGACTCTTGGACTTTCCACCACAGACTGAAGGCTGCACTGGAGGCTTCCCTACTTTTGAGGTTTTGGTATTTGCACTGGCTCCCTTGCTCCTCAGCTTCCAGATGGCCTATTGTGGGACCTCACCATGTGATTTTGTGAGTCAATATTCCTTAATAAATTCCCCCTTTGCATATACATCTATCCTATTTGTTCTGTCTCTTTAGAGAACTCTAACTAATACACTGTGGGTAAGGAATGCATCATCAAACATTCAGGAAGAAAAGAAATTGAGGTCTAGATGAGTTCAATAGGCATTAGAACAGAGAAAATAAGTCAAGATCTCCTGATTCAAAGTCTGTAGTTCTTTCATTCAAAGTCCATATATTCTCATACAGTGTACCGTAAGTTTAAATTTTGTATACATTTCTATCACATAGCAGATTAATGAATAATTTTATTGTTGGCCAACAGAATTTCTTCGATTTAATCCCAGTATTTTAAATGTAAAAAACTCTCAGAATAGTAAATGTTTTTATTATATATGAATCTATCACCAAAGACAACAGCCATGTTTGGAAGACTTCCCAATGTGCTGTGATTTTTGTTATTCAGCACCTCTGCTCCACCTTTTTGGTAATAGTGCTGCTATTCTTTAGGGAAATGCCCCAACCCCATTCTCATTCCATGTGTATTGATGCACCCGTTCTCAGCAGTCAGGAGTTTGCTTGAAAGAGGAAGGAGTGGGGGGTGGAGAGATAGCATCACATCTCCCCTGGCCACCGTGATTAAATCAAGGTTGTGCATGGGCCTCACTCATACCTAATGAAATGTAGTGAGATGGCTTTTTACCAGGTTCACCTGGAGAGAGGGCAGGTTTTCCTCCTCCAGCGTAGCTGCTGGTATTCCTAATGATGTGAGACCAGAACCGATGGAGTATAATGAAACCAACGGAAGGAAGAAGAATCGTTTGAACTCCTGGGTCAGGCTCTGCTTTAAAAAATCAAATACTATTCCTGGGACTTTTTAGTTTTTTATTGAATGATGTTTTTAAATCGACCGATTGGGTATTCTGTTACAGTCAAAACCAGTTCTAACCTATTCAACCATTTTAAAGTGAATATGGTAGTCCTCCTTTATCCTGGCTTTACTTTCCACAGTTTTGGTAACAGTGGTCTGAAAATAGTTTTAGTAGTCAGAAAAAAATACCTTACAATTAGATATTGAGAGAGAGGGAGACAACATTCACATAATTCTTATTACAGTATATGATTGTAATTGTTTCATTTTATTATCAGCACTTGTAAATCTCTTACTGTGCCTAATTTATAAATTAAACATTATCATAGGTTTGATGTATAGGAAAAACACATATACAGAATTTGGTACTATATGCAGTTTCTGGCATCAACAGGATAAACTTTGTATATTAATAGAACAACACAAAATATAAATGTAATAAAGGAACACTTCAATGTCAGTATTTTTTTTTTTTAAATTTAAGCTCTATTCATAAAATACCTATAGCTTTTGTTTTGAGTTAGGCAATCCTTTGGAGAGACACTTCCTTTTGTATGCAAATTTCCTTAATATTTAAGGAACTCCATTTGAGGAAGTGATGTGTGGTAAATGATAGTCAAAATAAATGTGTATTTAAACTTAATTTTGGGCCAGGTGCGGTGGCTTATGCCTGTAATCTCAGCACTTTGGGAGGCCGAGGTGGGCAGATCACTTGAGGTCAGGAATTTGGGACCAGCCTAGCCAACATGGTGAAACTCTGTCTCTACTAAAAATACAAAAATTAGCCGGGTGTGGTTGCACATGCGTGTAATCCCAGCTACTTGGAAGGCTGAGGCAGGAGAATCACTTAAACCCGGGAGGTGGAGATTGCAGTGAGCCGAGATTGCACCATTGCACTCCAGCCTGGGTGACAGAGCAAGACTCCATCTCAAAAAAAACAAAAAGCCAAAAAAAAAAAAAAACTTAATTTTGAACAGAAGTGTGAATCATTTGTAGGAGGAAAATACAAGTATATGAGATTTTACAAGATTTTGCTTGACTACTGAATTAACCAATAACAAACATGGATATAAAAATATTTTCTTCCTAATTGCTGTCTTTTATGTATGTCCCTATCACTACCACATAACTGACAACTTTTGTCCAGGTTGGGTGTGGTGGCTCACACCTGCAATCCTAGCACTTTGGAAGGCCAAAGCAGGAAGATCACTTGAGCTCAGGAGTTCTCAACCAGCCTGAGCAACACTGAGACTTCATCTCTATAAAAATAAATACATAAATACAATTTTAAAAAACCACAACTTTTGTCCAGCCCCTAAGAGACCTCAGCATCCATGTGGTCAACCATTTCAGTTCCTTGATCTCCTGATCTCCTACTAACAATTATATAAAATAGTTATCAAACTCCTAGTCATTGCTTATTGCAGTAAACCAAAATGGTTAATCAAATTCCTAGTTATTACTCATTGCAGAAAACAAAAATAATTTTTTTCTAGCTGCAAGGGCTTACATTCCATTGGAAAATAATAAATAACTGTGTAATACAATGTCAGGTAATTAAGTGCCATGAAATTAAACAATGCAAAATTAAATAACAAAACATTGTCTGAAACAATGCTATTTTAGAGCAGTCAGGAAAGGATTCTGAAGAGCGTTGTTTAAGCAAAGATTGTGATGACCTAAAGATGATCTATGCAACATCTTGAGAAAGAACTGATAGAACAGCAAGAATATTCTCCCCAAGGTCGAGTTTGTTTGTTAAGTTGGAGAAAGAGCAAGAAGCTCGCTGGCTAGACCAGAGGAAAATGAACCTGGTAAAGTGGCTAGAAGCCAAGTACATATGACAACTTTTGTAAAATAAATTTTGAATTTAATTCTAAAAAACCATTGAAGGATTCTGAACAGGAGCAGATATTAGATGACTTGCACTTTAAAAAGATTACTCCAGGCTGGGTGCAGTGAGTGTCTTACACCTGTAATCCCAGCACTTTGGGAGGCTAAGGCAGGCGGATCACGAGGTCAGGAGTTCGAGACCAGCCTGTCCAATATAATGAAACCACATCTCTACTAAAAATACAAAAATAAACCTGATGTGGTGGCACATGCCTGTAATCCCAGCTACTAAGGAGGCCGAGGCAGGAGAATGACTTGAACCTGGGAGGCAGAAGTTGCAGTGAGCTAAGACCAGGCCATTGCACTCCAGCCTCGGTGACAGAGCAAGACTCCATCCCAAAATAAATGAAAAATAAAAGATTACTCTGGTTGATGTACAGAGAATAGGGTATTCTCTGAGATGACGGATAAAAATTGTATGAGGGGAAGCAGGGAGAACAGCCAGAATATTGCGTTAGGCCAGGAGAGACATGGTAGAGCTTTAGCTTAGAGTGAGAAAGTGGAGGAGTTTGTCTTCTTGGTCATATACTCCTGAGGTCATACCTTCCTATCTTGTCACCTTTATATCAAAACTTGTTCTACAACCAAAAGTTTATAACAGTCCAGCTTGCTGGATTAAGTTTTCCAATTATGATCTTGCTTTGGCATCGATAGTGTATACAGACCATTGATCCCTCTGCTTTATCCAAAATGCCTTTTATCTTTCTGATCCTATTCAGCTTGGATGGCATGGTTAAGTAACACTATGCTAACATCCCTAACAGCCTTGCTCTTCAGATTGTTCATTACTAATTTGGAAAAAATGCAAATCTAGATGACTCCACGATCTGTTTGTTCTATTTCTGCACCACAGCTTTGTGCCATTACTCAACACACACACAGACAAATCTGGGTGTCATTCCTAATACCTCTTGCCCTTCTCCCTTATCTCTGATATGCATTCCAAAATATCCTCAAGTTCTCTCAAGCTCTCCAGTGGATCGGCTTCTTGCTATGTGTAAGACGTCACTCTTGTCCTGAACTTCTTCAAGATCCTCTAACTAGTGGCAACAACCTACCACCCACTACAGTACATTGAGGCAACCAGAGTGACTTTTAATTTTTTACAATAAGTCTAATTATGATTTCTTTGTTTAAAATTTCAATGAGTTCATCTTGGGATAATTTTTTATAAAATGGCCTGTAGAAAGGGTGACTGTATAACTTATACTTCAGAATGAGACACTTTAGAAAGTGTAAAGGGGAACTATTAATAGATGTGTTAGGACAACTGGCATAAACCTGAATACCCTGGGAAAGCTGGAACATATGGCCAGACAACATAATGTCCTATGATCCTATTGATCCTGTTACTCTCTAACTTTCCTGTCTCATCTCAATTCCATTCTCATCATTTAAAAACATTCCAGCCACGATTTCACAATTTCTACTCATCCTGTAATTCATGCCAATTTGGCTTCTCTCTCTTCCAGGAAAATAGCTTCTGATCTTCCAGTCTAGGTTAAGTCCTTCTATTATATTCACTTAAAATATCAAGTACCTCTCCTTCTTGCAATTTTATATTTACTTGTGTTATTTAATTGTCTCACTTTCTAGACAGTTATTTTTGCTTACTACATAACTAAAGTTTCGGTAAAATGTCCACTACATACTGATACTCAATAAATATTTGTTAGGCACAGAATAAATATTTATTAGGCACAGAATAAGTAAATGAAAATTAAAATCATGTTGCAAAGTGAGTAATTATGCTTATCACTCTGTTTTGATGAGTGGTAGATCTTAGTTACTAAGTCCCTTTCTGTGAGTTAATTCCAACATGGTTTGAATGGAAAAAATACAATTTTTTCCAATATGCTCCAAATATTTGCAACTGCTTTTCAGAGATTGTATAGCTTTGCTCTGTCCAACACTGAAACCAGGTTGAAATAGACACAGCTGTAGGGCATTTTTCTTTCTTTTGTTTTGTCTCTTACGCTTGCTATTGTTGTTACCAATAAGTATGGCATAATGGGATGTAAGAATAAACACGTGTATATGCACAGTAGAAATTGCCTGTGCATATATTTTTACCTATATCATGTCCCCACTCCCCCTACCATCTTCACCAGGAAATAAATTTGGGAATGAGGCAGAAAATTTCATACCTAAATGAATGCAAACAATTTTTTTTTTCAAAAAAATAAAAAAATAAAAATAAATGTATTGAGGGAGTAGAGTGGGATGTCATAATCACCTTTTTGCTATATTCATGAGCTGGATGAATTCTTTGGGTTCATTATGACTCTACATTCCCATAAATGAGACAATTATTTCCTCAGTACAATGTAGACACTAGTACCAAGCCAGTCAACTTATAAGAGCAAATTCCATGACATAACAGCTTAAATCTTTTCAAAACTTGTTGCGGTCTGAGTGTTTGTCCTCCCAGAAACCCCAAATTCATATATTGAAATTTAATCCCCAATGTGTTGGTATAAAAAAAGGGACCTTTGGGAGGTAACTAAGTCATGAGGGCTCTTCCCCCATGAATGGGATTAGTGTCTTTATAAAAGAGACCTCAGAGGGCTGTCTTGCCCATCTGTCATGTGAGGACACGTGGAAGGTGTCATTTATGAGGAGTGGGCCTTCGCCAGATACTAAATCTGCTGACACCCTTACATTGGACTTCTCCAGCTCCAGAATTGTGAGCAATAAATTTCTATTGTTTGTAAATTATTTACTCTAAGTTACTTTGTTATAGCAGCCCAAACGGACTAAAAAAAAGAAGAAAAAAACTATAAATCTCTCAAGAGTCTGGGCTATGAAGATTTATGGCCACTAGAATCACAAAAGTGACTAGTCACCTGTTGTGCTATCAAACACCAGAACTTATTCATTCTATCTAACTATATTTTTGTGCCCATTAACCATCCTCACTTTCCCACTCACTACCCTTCCCAGCCTCTAGTAACTATCCTTCTACTAGCTGCATGAGTTCAATTGTTTTAATGTTTAGCTCCCATGAATAACTGAGAATGTGTGAAGTTTTTCTTTCTGTTCCTTGCTTATTTCACTAACATATTGACCTCCAGTTCCATTCTTGTTGTTGCAAATGACAAGATGTCATTGCTTTTTATGGCTAAATAGTACTCCATTGCGCAAATGTACCACTTTAAAAAATTTATTCGTCTGTTGATGGACATTTAGGTTGTTTTCAAGTCTTGGCTATTGCGAATAGTGCTACAATAAACCTGAGAGTGCAAATATGTTTTTGATATAAATTTTCCTTTGATATAAACATACCTCCTTATATAAACTAATTTCCTTTTTTATTCACATCTTTGTCAGCATTTTTTATTGTCTGTCTTTGGGATAAAAGCCATTTTACCTGGGGTGAGACGATATCTCATTTAGTTTTGATTTGTATTTCTCTGATGACCAATGATGTTGAACACAGTTTCATATACCTTTTTTCTATTCATTTGTCTTCTTTTGAGAAATGCCTATTCAGGTATTTTGCCCATTTTTAATTGGATTATTGGATTTTTTCCTTCAGAGGTGTTTGAGCTCCTTATATATTCTGGTTGTTAATCCTTTGTCAGATGGGGAGTTGGCAAATATTTTCTCCTACTCTGTTGGTTGTCTCTTCCTTTTTTGATTGTTTCCTTTGCTGTGCAGAGCTTGATAAGTTGATTGTGATCCCATGTGTCCATTTATGCTTTGGTTACCTGTGCTTGTGGGGTATTAATCAAGAAATCTTTGCTCATTCCAATGTCCTGGAGCGTTTTCTCCAATGTTTTCTTGTAGTAGTTTTATAGTCTGAAGTCTTAGATTGAAGTCTTTAATCCATTTTAAGTTTTGTGTAAGTGAGAGATAGGGGACTAGTTGTATTCTTTTAAATATATATATCCAGTTTTCTGAGCACCATTTATTGAAAAGGCTGTTCTTTCCCCAGTGTATGTTCTTGGCACCTTAGTCAAAAATGAGTTCACTGTAGGTGTTTGGATTTGTTTTGGGGTTCTCTATTCTGTTTCATTGGTCTATGTGTCTGTTTTATGTCAGTACCATACTGTTTTGGTAACTATAGCTCTGTAGTATAATTTGAAGTCAGGTAATATGATTCCTCCAGTTTTGTTCTTTTGCTTAAGATAGCTTTGGTTATTCTGGGTGTTTTATGATTCCATATAAATATTAGGGTTGGCTTTTCTATTTCTGTGAAGAATGTTTTCAAGATTTTGATTGAGATGACATTAAATCTGTATACTGCATAGAGTAGTATGAGCATTTTCACAATATTGATTCTTGTAATACATGCATGAAATATCTTTCCATTCTTTTGTGTCCTTTCCAATTTCTTTCATCGATGTTTTACAGTTTTGTCATAGATATCTTTCAATTCTTTGATTAATTCCTAGGTATTTGATTTTATTTGTAGCTATATTGTACATATGCTCTATGTTAAGCATGCTCTGAATGAAGAGACCACCTAAATAGGCTTTTTGTGAGCAACAAGGCTGTTTATTCACTTGGGTGCAAACAGACTAGGGATTGAAGAGTTAGGTATTTATTGTAGTGACTGTATTGCACTCATTAATCTTGGGAAGGCTTTCCAAATATTCAAAGGGACATGTGTTGTAATTTAAGTTTTTGATCACTGCATCCATGTCACATTAGTGGGTACTTCAAGCCAAGTAACACTGTGGATCTTGCAGACCCGTAGAGGTACTGCTTTGTTAGTCTTGGATAAGATCCAGAATTCTATGTATTACCAGGCAGAGACTCTTGTTCTCTTCCCTTACTTTCTCCTAAACAAATGGAGTCTCTTTCTCTGTTCTGAGCTGCCTGAATCTGGGAGATGGGTGACACAAGCTTCCCTGTGGCCCCCACCGTTGGAAATGCATGGGATCAGATCTAAAGCCAGCAAAACACTGAGTATTACCTAAGGCCCACCGTAAGCACTGCCTTGCTACTTACTATATTCACTCAAGGCCTTAGAGCTCTATAACCAGCAGGTGTCAAAGCCAGCCAGACTTGTGTCCTTCGCTTCAGGGTGGCAAGTTCCCTCTGGTCTCTGGCATGTCCAGAAATGCCATCCAGAAGCCAGGGCCTGACGTTGGAAACCTTAGGCATCTGCCTGTTACTCTATTCTACTGTGGCTGAGCTGCCTACCAAGCCACAAGAAAAAGTCCTTGCCATTCTTCCATTTCCACAAGCAGAAGAGTCTCTCCCTGTGGCTATCACCACCCAGGCCCCCAGCAAATACTGCCAGGCTACTGCTGATGTTTACTCAAGGTCCAAGGGCTCCTTAGTCAGTCTGTGATGAATGCTGCCAGGCCTGGGATTCTCCATTCTGGTCAGTGGGCTATCCTCTGGCCCAAGGCAGGTCCAAAAATGCCTTCCAAGAGCCAAAGCCTGGAATCAGGGATGCCAAGGGCCTGCTTGTTTCTCTAGCTCTCTCTGGCCAAGCTAGTGCCTGTGCTGAAAGACAAAGTCCCCTTTACTCTTTCCTCTCCTTTTCTGAAACAGAAGTACTCTCTTCTCATCGCCACCACAGCTGGGAATGTGCTGGATAACACCTGAAGCCAGCATGTCTCTGAGTCTCCACCAAGTCTCAAGGCAAGTACTGCCTGCGTACTGCTGCTGATTATTCAAGGCCCAAGTGCTCTGTAGTTGGCAGGTGATAAAACCTTTCAGGTCTAGGTCCTTCCCTTCAAAGAAGTTAATTCTCTTCTAGAAATGTGAGGGCTAGGGCCTGGAGTAGGTGCCTCAGGACTCTGCCCAATGACCTATCCTACTGTGGCTGAGTGGGCATCCAAGTTGTAAGACAAAGTCCTCTTTCCTTTTCTCTCTCTTCTCCTCAAGACGGGTAAGGAGTCTCTCCTGGACCTCCCAGCTGTGCTGCCTGGGGTTGGAGGAGGGGGTGGCAGGAACACTTTCTTGACCACCTCTGTTGGCGCCTTACTAGGCGCATGCCCCGCCAAGTGTAGTTGCTCTAAGCCCAGTACAACATCAGGACTTGCCCAGGAATTGCAGTCCTTGTGGCCTTGACTGCCTTTCAAGTTTATTTAGGACCCCAGAGTCTTTTAGCCCATAGTGGCAAGACTTGCTTTAACTCTGGATCCAACTGCTAGGATGGGCAATTCCTGTCTGGCTAGGGCTGGTGTAAATGCTCCCTCTCTAGTGCCACCTGAGCCCTGCCCGGTGCTGCTTTCCACTCTGAAGGACAGCACTGAGTTCCAATGCAAAGTCCCACAATCACTGTGCTCTTCCTCCCTCCTTATCACGCAGAAACTGCCAGGGCTTAGAGGGCTTGGGGTGGTGTCAGCAATTCAAGACTGTCTTTCCTACCCTCTTCAGTGCCTCTTTCAGTGATATGAAGTTGAAACCAGTTACTGTGATTGCTTACCTCGTTGTTGGTTCTTATGATGTACATTTTTGTGTGGATAAATTGTTTAATTTGGTCTTTCTGTGGAGTGGATGACCAGTAGAGGTTTCTACTCAGCCATTTTGCTCCACGACAGAACTTCACCTTTTAGATCTACCTGCCAAGGTATTATGTTATGTTATGATTGAAATGATGTGATGTCTGGCATTTTCTTCAAAATAATCTGGGAGAAAGGTGGAAAGGAGTGGGGTATAGGGAAACAAGATGGTTTTGAGTAGATAATTACTTAAAAAAGGTTACGGGTATAGGGGTTTTTATTGTACTATTTATATATTTCAAACTTTTTATAATAAAATCTTAAATTAAAAAAAATACCTAATGAAAAGAAGCAATTCCTTTATCCTCTTCTTCTCCTCTTCCTAATCCTTTTCTTTCTTTCTCTCTCTCTCCACTCTGTCTCTCTCAGAAATGGAGGCTTGGAGAGATAGGTTTATCTAAGCCACACTGAGTTGAAAACTTGCAGTTTATGATATTATTAATTTTACATTCCTGCAATAAACATCTCTGTGTGCATGTGTGATGTCCTTGTGTATTTTACTCCCTGTAAAAAAACCTTTTCATTGTAATCTCAAAGAAATGTAGCATCTGATGTGGATACACAACTGTACAGTACATATACTGTATGTTAAGCATGCTCTGAAGAGACCACCTAAACAGGCTTTGTGTGAGCAACAAGGCTGTTTATTTACTCAGGTGCAAATGATATGAGTCCAAAAAGAGAGTAAGCAGAGGGTGATGCGGTAGGAACTGCTTTATAGGTTTGGGGTAGGCAGTGGAAAGTTCCAGTTCAGGGTGGTTTTTGCAAGCCAGGGGGTGTGGCCGGGATGGAGGGAGAGTCACAAGGTCCAGTGTCACAAGGTTGGCTTATCAATTGAAGCAGGAATGGTTGAGGCAGGAACAAGTGGTATGTTGCAAGGTTGGTTAATCAGGCAATGCAGGAGCTAGCTATTCTTCTTTTGTGGTTTTCCCATTACTTCAGACTTTCTGGCTCCTGGAAGCCATCTGGAGTTACATGTGGGGGTCACAGGGTCACCATGGCTTGACTCTGGTGTAGTCCATGGTGCAGTCAGTTCCAAGGATGTTACACTTTATTTCTTATAGTTTTCATTGAATGATTATTCTTGTGTATATAGGTGATTTTCAATTGATTTACTATAAATGGTAAAGTATATACCTTTTGTACCTTTAGTCCTGACCAAATTGAAGGTGTAAAATAATTGTAAGCTTCATCTCTGAGCATTTTTATCAAAAAGAGAGAAAGTTTTGTTTTTATTTCTAATTATTCAAGAAATAGATGATTCTGATTGTCAATAAACCCTCCAATAATAAGTATAGAGAGCAAAAAAGGACATCTTATATTTCTGGCAAAGTATTTCCTTCAGAATATCCACTATTTACAATTTATTTTTATTCATTCAGAAATTGCTATGGATTTACACATCTTTATGTTTGCACATATATAGGCTTTTAAAAACACATAAATGGAACATCTTGTATGTTTTTTTCCTGTGACTTTCTTTCCTTAACAAGAATTATTAGCATGGAATTCTTTGCAGACTTACGTGGATTACTTCATTGTTTAACCACTTTGCTTTGGTGAATAGTATGGATGCAGCATATTTTAACTATCTTCATAGTGATAGATGTTTGTTTTCAGTGTTGGTGTTACAAACAGTATAGTGGCACACATCCTTGTATGTGAAACTTGGTGGCATGTACAAGTATTTCTGTTGGACAAATACCTTCTTATATAGATAAATTGCCCTGAGTGAAATTACTGGGTCAATCGTCTTGTTTAAAATTATATTCAAAACTCCTAAATTGCCTTCCGAAAAGCTATATGAATTGCTTGCTCACCAGCAATGAATTTCAGAACCCATTCCCCTATATCCATGGTAATAATGGTTATTATCAATTTACTTAATTCAATTTTATGTATAAAATGTAGTCACTCATCTTTTTCTGATTACTAGTCAGTTTGAATGCTATTTACAGACTTATGAACCGTTCTATTTCTTTTATGAATTTCTCTCTTCAATGTATATTAAAAACTTTCTTGTAGACACACTTTCTATACAACCAATATTAAGTTTTTCTATTACATTAACTTCAGATATCTTTTTCAGTCCTTTGCTTGTGTTTAAGTTATTTTATTTTATTTGTGTGCTCTTTTATTTTTATTATGCTTTAAGTTCTGGGTTACATGTGCAGAACGTGCAGGTTTGTTACATAGGTATAAATATGCCATGGTGGTTTGCTGCATACGTCACCCCATCATCTACATTAGGTATTTCTCCTAATGCTATCCCCTCCCCTAGACCCCCACCCCCCAGCTATGCCTCCTCTAACCTCACACTCCTCGACAGGCACCAGTGTGTGATGTTCCCCTCCCTGTGACTACTAGTTCTCATTGTTCAACACCCACTTATGTATGAGAACATGTGGCATTTGGTTTTCTGTTCTTGTGTCAGTTTGCTGAGAATGATGATTTCCAGCTTCATTCATGTTCCTGCGAAGGACATGAACTCATCCTTTTTTATGACTGCATAGTATTCCATTGTGTATATATACCAAATTTTCTTTATCCAGTCTATCATTGATGGGCATTTAGGTTGGTTCCAAGTCTTTGCTGTTGTGAACAGTGCCACAACAAACATATGTGTGCCTGTGTCTCTGTAATAAGAACGGTTTATAATTTTTTGGGTATATATACCCAGTAATAAGATTGCTGAGTCAAATGGTAATTCTAGTTCTAGATCCTTGAGGAATCACCACACTGTCTTCCAAAATGGTTGAACTAGTTTACACTCCCACCAACAGTGTAAAAGCATTCCTATTTGTCCACATCTTCTCCAGCATCTGTTGTCTCCTGATTTTTTAATGATCACCATTCTAACTGCTGTGAGATGGTATCTCAATGTGGTTTTGATTTGCATTTCTCTAATGACCAGTGATGATGAGCTTTTTTCGTACATTTATTGGCCACATAAATGTCTTCTTTTGAGAAGTGTCTGTGCTGATCTTAGTTATTTCTCATCTTCTGCTAGCTTTTGAATTTGTTTGATCTTGCTCCTCCAGTTCTTTTAATCATGACATTAGAGTGTCGATTTTAGATCTTTCCTCTTTTCTCTTGTGGGTGCTTAGTGCTATAAATTTTCTTCTACTCACCTTTTTAAATGTGTCCCAGAGATTCTGGTACGTTGTGTCTTTGTTCTCATTGGTTTCAAAGAACATCTTCATTTCTGCCTTCATTTTAGTAGTCATTTATCCAGTTGTCATTCAGGAGCAGGTTGCTCACTTTCCATGTAGTTGTGTGGTCCTGATTTGGTTTCTTAATCCTGAGTTCTAATTTGATGGCACTGTGATCTGAGAGACTGTTAGGATTTCCATTCTTTTTCATTTGCTGAGTAGTGTTTTAATTCCAATTGTGTGGTCAATTTTATAATAAATGTGATGTGGTGCTGAGAAGAAGGTATATTCTGTTGAGATGGGGTGGAGAGTTCTGTAGATGTCTATTAGGTCGCTTGGTCCAGATCTGAGTTCAAGTCCTGGATATCCTTGTTAATTTTCTGTCTCATTCATCTGTCTAATATTGACAGTGGGGTGTTAAAGTCTCCCACTATTATTGTGTGGGAGTCTAAGTCTTTTTGTAGGTCATTAAGAACTTGCTTTATGTATCTGGGTGCTCCTGTATTGGGTGCATGTATATTTAGAATAATTAGCTCTTCTTGTTGCATTGACCCCTTTACCATTATGTAATGCCCTTTTTTGTCTCTTTTGATCTTTGTTGGTTTAAAGTCTGTTTTATCAGAGACTAGGATTGCAACTCCTGCATTTTTTGCTTTCCATTTGTTTGATAAATCTTCCTTAATCCCTCTATTTTGAGTCTATGTTTGTCTTTACACATGAGATGGTTTTCCTGAATACAGCACACTGACGGGTCTTGACCCTTTATCCAGTTTGCCAGTCTGTGGCTTTTAATTGGGCCATTTAGCCCATTTACATTTAAGGTTAATATTGTTATGTGTGAATTTGATTCTGCCATTATGATGCTAGCTGGTTGTTTTGCCCATTAGTTGATGCAGTTTCTTCACAGCGTCAATGGTCTTTACAATTTGGTATGTTTTTGCAGTGGCTGGTACTGGTTGTTTCTTTCCACATTTAGTGCTTCCTTCAAGAGCTCTTGTAAGGCAGGCCTGGTGGTGACAAAATCTCTGAGCCATTGCTTGTCTGTAAAGGATTTTATTTCTCCTTCACTTATGAAGCTTTGTTTGGCTAGATATGAAATTCTGAGTTGAAAATTCTTTTCTTTAAGGATGTTAAATATTGGCCCCCACTCTCTTCTGGCTTGTAGGGTTTCTGCCAAGAGATACTCTGTAAGTCTGATGGGCTTTCCTTTGTGGGTAACCCATCTTTTCTCTCTGGCTGCCCTTAGGACTTTTTTCCTTCATTTCAACCCTGGTGGATCTGACAACCATGTGTCTTGGCATTGCTGTTCTCAAGGAGTATCTCGAGGAGTGTTTCCTAGATTTGAATGTTGGCCTGCCTTGCTAGATTAGGGAAGTTGTCCTGGATAATGTCCTGAAGAGTGATTTCCAACTTGGTTTCATTCTCCCCAACACTTTCAAATGTAGATTTGGTCTTTTCACATAACCTCATATTTCTTGAAGGCTTTGTTCATTTCTTTTCAGTTTTTTCTCTAATCTTGCCTTCTCATTTTGTTTCATCGAGTTGACCTTCAATCTCTGATATCCTTTCTTTTGCTTGATCGATTCAGCTATTGAAACTTGTGTATGCTTCACAAAGTTCTCCTGCTGTGTTTTTCAGCTCCATCAAGTTGTTTATGTTCTTTTCTACACTGGGTATTCTAGTTAGCATTTTGTCTAACCTTTTTTCAAGGTTCTTAGCTTCCTTCTGGGTTAGAACTTGCTCCTTTAGCTCAGATAATTTTGTTTTTATCCACTTCCTGAAGCCTGCTTCTGTCAATTCATCAAGTTCATTCTCCTTCCACTTTTGTTCCCTTGCTGGTGAGGAGTTGTGATCCCTTGGAGGAGAAGAGACATTCTAGTTTTTGGAATTTTCAGTCTTTTTCCCTGGTTTCTTCCCATTTTCATGGATTTATCTACCTTTGGTCTTTGAAGTTGGTGATCTTTGAATGGGGTGTCTGAGTGGATGTCCTTTCTGCTGATATTGAAATTATTTCTTTCTATTTGTTAGTTTTCCTTCTAACAGTCAGGCCCCTCTGCTGTAGGTCTTCTGGAGTTTGCTGGAGATCCACTCCAGACACTGCTTGCCTGGGAATCACCAGCAGGGGCTGCAGAACAGAAAAGATTGCTGCTCTTTTCTTCCTCTGGTAGCATAGTCCCAGAGGGGTACCAGCCAGATGCCAGCCAGAGCTCTTTTGTATGAGGTGTCTGTTGACCCCTACTAGGAGGTGTCTCCCACTCAGGATACACAAGGGTCAGGGAGTCACTTGAGGAGGCAGTCTGATTCTTATCAGAGCTTGAATGCTGTGCTGGGAAGTCTGCTGCTCTCTTCAAAGCTGCCTGGCAGGGATGTATAAGTCTGCTGAAGCTGTACCTACAACCGCCCCTTTTCCCAGGTGCACTGTCTCAGGAAGGTGGGGATTTATTTATAAGTCTCAGATGCACTGCTACCTTTTTTCAGTGAGGCCCTGCCCAGCAAGGAGAGAGTCTAGTGACACAGCTGCCTGCAGAGGCCTTGCTGAGCTGCTGTGGGTGCTGCCCTGTTCAAATTTCCTGGTGAATTTGTTTACACAGGTGAGGTTAAAAATGCCTACTTGAGCCTCAGCAATGGTGGACGCCCCTCCCCCCCTCACTGAGCTTGAATGTCCCAGGTCAAGTTCAGACTGCTGTGGTGGCTGCAAGAATTTTAAGCCAGTGGATCTTAGCTTGTTGGTCTTCATGGGGGTGGGACCCACTGAGCCAGATCACTTGGCTCCCTGGTTTCAGCCCCCTTTTTCAGGAAAGTAAAAGGTTCTATCTCGCTGATGTTCCAGGAGCTACTGGGGTATGAAAAAAACTGCTGTGGCTAGCTTGGTGTCTTCCCAAACAGCTGCCCAGTTTTGTGGAAACCTGGGGCCCTAGTGTTGTAGGCACCAGAGGGAATCTCCAGGTCTGCGGGTTGTGAAGACCATGGGAAAAGCACAGTATCAGGCCTTGGTACTGGGAACAGTCCCTAATGGCTTCCCTTGGCTAGGAGAGTGAGTTCCCTGGCCTCTTGCACTTCCCAGGTGAGGCGATGCTCCACCCTGCTTTGCTCACCCTCCTTGGGTTGCACCCACTGTCCAACCAGTTCCAGTGAGATGAACCATGAAACTCAGTAGGAAATCACCTGTCTTCTGTGTCGTTCTCACTGAGAACTGTGTACCAGAGCTGTTCCTATTTGGTCATCTTGCCAGCAGTCCTGTTTAATTTTAATTGTAATAAACTTTGACATACAGGAATGATTTTTATGAAATTTTTTAGTTGTTCTGTAGTGTTTCTTATTAAGAAAGTCTTTCTGCACATCAAAATTTTTTACAAATGTGTATATTCATATAGATAGATTTTTAAATATATTTGACCTATGAACAATTTGCAATTTATTTTTTTGAATAGGGTATAAGGTAGAGATTTTTTTTTCCAACTTCATTGCTAATTCTCTTAATAGCATTTTGTTTTTGTGTTTTTGAGATGGAGTCTCGCTCTGTCAGCAGGCTGGAGTACAGTGGCATGATCCCATTTCACTGCAACCTCTACCTCCTGGGTTCAAGCAAATTCTCCTGCCTCAGCCTCTTGAGTAGCTGGGACTACAGGCACATGCCACCACACCCAGCTAATTTTTGTATTTTTAGTAGAGATGGGGTTTTACCGTGTTGGCCAGGATGGTCTCAATCTCTTGACCTTGTGATTCTCCTGCCTCAGCCTCCCCAAACTCTGGGATTATAGGCGTGAGGCACCATACCCTGCCAGTAGCATTTATTAAATAAATGATCTTTTCCTTATTGATTTTAATTGTTAATTTAAACATAAACTATTTTCATTAAGACAGATTTTTTTAATCCAATACTTTTGCCAACACAATGTTTTTTGTTGGCTTTAATTAGCAGAGGCTTCATAAACATTGACAATTATTATTGGTATGTATTATACATATAACATAATAATATAAGTAATATACATTTTATGAATAATTTTTATAAGGCTCAGGTATTCATGCACATCTCCTCTTCTTTGTGAAATTTAGAATCACAAGTCCCTGCTGGTATTTTATTAAAATTTCATTAGATTCATAGAGTAATTTCAAAAATTTTATTTTAATTTATTGGCAAAAGTAAAATGTATCTAGTTAGTTGGGGCTTCTTTTACATCTTTCGGCCAAATTTGATAGTTTTATTCCCATAGTTATTAGATGGTTCTTATCATGTTTCTTCTAGTTCTGGGAAAGGAAAATGTGTAAGATGAGCCTAAAACATGTTTTTAGACCAGAAAGCAAAGAAACCAAAGACTACTAGAGTCATGTCAGAAAGAACTCAGGAGACAAGTTGAATAAACACCTAGGCAAAAGATGAGAAAAAGCAGTTACAAAGCCAGTGCCTTCAGTAGATTGAATTGAGAATGTTTCAATCCCTGTGTATATAGTGACACACACAAAATTACTTATTAACTTTGGAGATTGCTAAGGAACTCATTATTTGAAAAAAAAAACTGGCAAATAAAGAGAAAAAAAAGCATTTATCATACCTTTTCTATCTAAACTGTACAGTAGGGTAATCAGTCTTTGACATAGGAATGTTTCCTTTTATTTATTTATGCATTTATTGATATACATACTTCCAGTAACAAAAAAATTATTGCCATTTTGAAAAACTTTATTAATTAAATACAGTGGGTAATGTAGTAAATGCTCAAGGAATGATAGCTATTATAATAATTATCATGCAAGTAAATCTTTTGGACATTGAGAGTTGAAGTGGTTGTAATCATTGTTTGCTAACGTAAGAACAGACATGTATATCCTAATGGAAATCTACAGTATCACTTACCAAGTACACTTACCATAAAAATGAAAAATGAAAGTGAATCTGATCAAGTTGCTAGATCCAACTATGAATTTATAAAAAAATACAGGGACAGAGAATATTTTAACAGATAAAGCAGAGATGCATTTAATGAAACAAACCCTGTGAAAAACTCTACAGGACAAACAACCCAGTTCTTTCAATAGCAAGAACTCCCCCTCCCCACGGGGAAAAAAATCACAAGAGAAAATATAGCGGGGGAAAACTATAGAACACAAGAGACTTAAGAGGCTTATCAAACAACTAAAACACCATTCTGTTCCTCATCCCAGCAAATCAAAGAAAAAACAAGACAATGGTTAAATGTGAACTAACTGGAAATAAGATAATATATGAAAATTATCATTACTTTTTTTTTTTGAGACAGGGTCTCACTTCATTACCTGGGCTGGAGTGTAATGGTGCCTTCTCGGCACACTGCAGCCTCTGCCTCTGGGGTTCAAGTGATTCTCCTACCTCAGTCTCCTGAGTAGCTGGCGTGTAACACTCTGCTAAGCTAATTTTGTATTTTCAGTAGAGATGGGGTTTCATCATGTTGCCCAGGCTGGTCTGGAACTCCTGAACTCAAGTAATCAACTCATCTCAGCCTCCCAAAGTGCTGGATTATAGATGTGAGTCACAGCTCCCAGCTGATTGTTATTTTTTGTATAATGAAATTGAAATTATTTTTTAAACTGCATTCTGGGGGGGATTCCTTTTATGCATCTTGCATCTTAAGAATGTAATCTTTACTGATAATTATATTGCTATTAAGTCAGTTTGTTGAATTTCTTCTATTTTAACAATCACTTTTTATAGTTCCCTAAACTCCCTTTCCTAAAATGTCATTAATGTTTTATGATTGTAACAGCTTTTTATGATTTATTTGAAGACATTATTTTTTAATGTATTTAAATATATTATTCTGCTCATTCATTTTTTCCCATGAATGTTGTTGAGTGCTGGATGTTTTGTTGACTGAATCTAGTGATTCATCAGTTGATTTCCCTTCAATTTTTACAACTCTTCTTTATATCTTCATATTTTTCAATAAGTGTAATATCTGAAGTAAGACCTGATATGTATATGGGAATTACCTAGATAAAGGGTACGGCAAGGCTGGGAGTGATGGCTCACACCTGTAATCCCAGCACTTTGGGAGGCCGAGGTGGGTGGATTGCTTGAGACCAGGAGTTCGAAACCAGCCTGGCTAACATGGTGAAACCTTGTCTCTACTAAAAATACAAAAATTACCTGGTTGTGGTGGCATGCACCTATAATCCCAGCTACTCAGGAGGCTGCAGGAGGAGAGTGGCTTGAACCTAGGAGGTGGAGATTGCAGTGAGCCTATGTGGCGCCATTGCACTCCAGCCTGGGCAACAGAGTGACACTTTGTCTCTCAAAAAAAAAAAAAAAAAAGTATGGCAGGAAGAATGATTAAAGTGAGAAAATACTAAGAGCTAGAATAGAAGTGCACATTGCTTAGTATGGCTGAAATAAAATTGCTAAAGAGATGTGATTATAATACAGTAGACAGAGAGTTAGAGAAAAAAAAAAACATGTCAGGCAAGGCTTTTTGTGCCACATAGGACATTTTAGACTGTGTTCTAGAATCAGTGGGTAGTAATATCAGATTTGTGACTTATAAAGATCACTATGGGGGAGTGGTTTCCAAGGAAATAGAGAGCAATCCCTTAAGAAAATTCACTTTCGAGATAGAGGCTTTGTTTAATAGCTGGCTTAACAACTTACAAGCTTTGTATACTAGCGCAAGTTATGTTACCATACCTTTCTAAATTTCAGTGCCTTTCAAAAATTGTAGCTAATAATATCTACCTTGCAGGGTTGTTGTAAGAATTAAATTAGATAATCTTGCATTGCACTTACCATGATAATGTATGTAGTAAATGCTCATGGAAGGATAGCTATTGTGATGATTATCATGCAGGTAAATCTTCTTTCAGACATTTGGAGTTGGAGTAGTTGTAGGATATTTTTAAAAGCCAAGCAACTGGCATCTTAATCTGGGCAAAGATTCTTAGTGCCCAGCATCTATCCTATATTTTCTCACCTTCCTTGCAGTAAGTTTGGATCATAGAATTAGTTCTGGCCAATGAAATATGAGAAGTGACATATGCCCATTCCCTAAGAAACTTGTAAGTTGTGTGTTTCAGATGGTGTGGATAAAATATAGAGGTGGGATACCTGTATTTGCACCGGATTGTGGTATGAGGGGAAAGTAAAACTTTACCGTGTTAAGTTACTGAGATTTGAAGATTTACTTGTTACTGCAGTCTATTAGATCTTATTAATATTCAAATTGACCAAAATGATAGACGGTAGAATGGAGAACATAGAAAAACTTTTTAAATCACTGGAATATAGCCAAATGTTTTTAAGAGAGAGCTTATGATTTGGCTATGGATAAAAGGAGAAAATTTTTGGACATCAAGAATAGTAAAGAGTAGAATAAAGGGGGCATACTGAAAGGGCAGATTCCAAGGCCCCCCCCACAACAACATGGATCTTTTACAGGTGACCCAGATGATAAAAAATTTGAGAATCTCTGATCCATAAGAAGGCTTCAAGATTTTACCCAAATAACTAAAAAAGAAGATCGAATGCTTAATAAGTATCATGTCAAATGTAAAAATAAAGTGTTAGGACAGCTGACAGTGTATTTCTAAGATATGTCTGTACCTAAGTCTTTATTAGCACTAGGAAAAGTATGAAGAAGGTGGTATTTGAGATGGAGGATAAAAGGATAAGATTTTGGTGGATGAATATAGGCATTTCGGATGCAGGGAATGATACAAGCCAAAGGAGAGTAGACATAGGTCTGAACCGATACCTAAGGTAATCTGATAGCTGATATTTATATAAAGTGCCTAAGAAGCTTTAGGCAGAAGATTCTTTTTTTTTTTTTTTTTATTCTTTTTTTTTATTTTTCACATTGGACAGTTGTACAAAGAAGATTCTTAAGTCTAGGTTTCCAGTTGTAATTTCTCCCTCAAGATCCTAACATGGAGACAAATTTAGACTTTTTTGGTTTCATGTATACTCCCATACTTGACTTCACGCTACAAAACCTTAGTCATACTTTTTGAAAACAGTAATTTCATGATTAAACAAGTAGCATTTTTCTGTGACTATAGGCTGACGTTGTCATAAATTTATAATGCTCTGATGACAAGACTTAAATTTATTACTTGTTTAGATTTTTTATCTGTAAATGGATGGATTACTAATCCTTCTTACCATGACAACTGTTGGATTTTCTTAGTCCTTCCACCAAATAATAGTTTTTAGGACTCTCCTTAGATTCTGAGTCATAAAAGATCTCTGAAATGGGTTAATTAATGACTTCCAATGGAAACAGAGAAGGAGGCTGTGGGGGGAGTGATTGATATTTACATCCTGTGGTAATTGAGTTCAATTATACCATTGAAACCTAGAACAATGCGAGGCTTTAAAAATCAACTTCTCCTATTCTTAAATGTGCTGTGTCTACTTATTCTAGAGAATTGTAGGTTACTTGCAGGCTCTGGAAGAAACAGCTTTTTGTATTTTAAGGTGGGTGAGAAATCAGCAATTTGAGTCTATTGTTTGTGATGCTACCTTGTTCTCTACAGTACCGCTATGGCACTTACACAATATTTCTCCAACTACCGTTTAGTACATTACTGTACAAACACACGTTCACATACAAATATCTCTTTTGATTCAAACATTAATTTTATCCCAATTTCCTCCTCATAATAAGTGGAATAAGTGTCATAACATGGACAGAAATATTCTCCATGTAAACCTCTGTGTTAACATTTCCTGCTATTCAAAATAGAGAGGATGGCTTGTGTAATTTCCTACAATTCCTTGGTAGAAACTATATAATAAGGCATAATGAGTAAAACTTTTCAAGACACCATCTTGCAATAAAACCAAGTCTTGGAATAAGGCATGCATTTTCCGTCTAATTTTAGGCATAGTTGCATAGTGCTACTTAATGCCAAAATCAAAGCAGGAAGTAAGAAATTCATTTTGCCTTGTTAAGAAAATACCAAGTGGATGTCCCAAGCGTCAGCATTTATGTGTCATTAGGCTACCGTTTTAAGACACTGGACTTACAATATTAGCCTTTTCTGTCAAGTAGCCCATATGGTTATATTTTCCTGCCTAAATTCCAGGCTTGATAATGAATGACTTAGGAATTAGGGAAAAGGAATCCTACTGACTTTTGATTTAATTAAGGAAATGCTCTTACTTCAAATAAGCTTAATTTTCTCTCAAGTTATGTGTGTAAGATAATGGGGTGGGCGGAACAGTTCATTACTTTTGATGTGCACAGCTAACAAAATCATTCTGCTAGGGTGTTTCTTCCTAGTTCATTCATTCATTAAACATTTTTTAAGAATTTATTCTATGCTAAGGGTACTATTGTAGGTGGTAAGAGTAAATAAAGAAGTGACTAAGACACAGTCTAGCGCTTGGTCTTCAGAAATTAATACCATTTAGTGGGAGTTAAATATCACCCTTATATCCAGGAGAGGTTTTATATTATTGGTTGTTTAAATGTGGTGTTTGCAACTGACTATGCACATAAGCATTATTGGGAGAAATTCTGTTTTTTTTAAGAAGGCATCATATTCTAAACTGCTAATATAGAGAAGTAACAAATTTCTCACTCTACAAAACTTATGTTCCAAAAGACAGCTTTATTTTTTCTATAACTGAACTTAGTTTCAGTGTCAAGTTTCTATTCTGCTCAGTGGTGGGCAATCTGATCTTGTAAACTTAAGGTAAACTCGATCAATCTATGGTTATTCTTATCCTGTTCTATTTCCCCAGGCATTTAATTTTCTTGAGGCTTACATAACAACATAAGTCTAAGATCTGTTATTACAATTAAAACTAAGAATGCATTTATATTTGCTGCGTATCCCTCTGTCTGTCTCTGGCCTCTACTTCATTATTTTCCCTCCTGTAAGGTAAGTTCCTTGGGCAGAAGCAGTTTTATGTGATGTACCATGACAGTCATGAAGTTTCAGTGTGTTGCTACTCAAGGCAGTCAACTTTTAACTAGTCAAAGGAATGGATCTGTTGGATTAGAAGGTGTGACTACCAGCTGGACAGCTAATTCCTTTTTATTTATTTATTTTTCTTTTAGAGATGAGTTTTGCTCTTGTCACCTAGGCTGGAGTGCAATGGCACGATCTTGGCTCACTGCAACCTCTGCCTCCTGGATTTAAGCAATTCTCCTGCCTCAGACTCCCAAATAGCTGGGACTACAGGTGCATGCCACCATGCCTGGCTAATTTTTGTATTTTTAGCAGAGACAGGGTTTCACCATGTTGGCCAGGCTGGTCTCAAACTCCTGACCTCGAGTGATCCACCCTCCTCAGCTTCCCAAAGTGCTGGAATTACAGGCATTAGCCAATGTGTTGGGCTTGGACAGATAATTCTTATCTGACATTTTGAGGCCATTCAGTTAGCTGGTATTCAGTAGATACAGGTTTGTAGAACAATAGGCTGATTTACACGAGATTAGTTTACTGCAGTCTCAGTGTTGTAGGTTTGCAATATTGAGAGGCTGTTGTCTTATAAAACAGTAGAAGACTCAATCACACTGCAAGCCTGGAGACAAATTCTTGTGAGGGTGGGGTGTGCTCCTGTAGGATGCCTAATATTCTTGGAACTCATTAAATGGTGTATTTTCTTTCATAGTCACAGTATTTGCTTCTTTTTATACAACTCTGGGATCTTCTTGCCTGCATGTTTGAGAATCGGTGGAGTAATGCTTTGACTAGAGATTCTATAAGAGTTCCATTGAATTGGAATTTGAGATTGCTACCAGATAATTCTAGGCTCCAAATGCGTTTAATGAAAGGCAGAAATACACAGGATTGTGATGGTGGCTTGGGTGATTTATAGCCTGACTCTCAACAGGAAACAGGTTTGCTACTACAAGCAGGAATGGAAAAGAGTATGGATAGAGCCCAGGAGATCTCTGGTACATCATGTTTGTAAAGCAGAATAAAAAGCAATATCATAGAGGCAGGACTTCCAGGAGTTGGTTTCTAAGAAATGAAGTCGTAGGCCATAAATTTAGGCAATAAACTCAGGCCAGATTAGATGTTAGCTAAAGGAAAAGGGAACAAGTAAATGAGATAATTAATGAGATACGGAGATTATCAATACCAACTATAGCCTTATAACCAGTTATAGATACAAAGTAGAGTATATCTGCATTTTTTTCCTACAGTCATATGTACATGCACACACACATTCTCTCTCTGATAATTATCTTTCTGATAATTACTGTCTTTTCTTTCTTCTTATATTATTTTGTTTATACTTTAAAGATTATTGATACAGAATTATGTTGGAATAAAAAAAGGAATGGGTATTCCCTAGAGATATTGAAACTGAATGTGGTAACTGGTAAGTCTTTGTGGAAGAAATGAGTGTATATTTGATGTTCAAGGCATAGATATGTGCCATATGTGATCGCACAGGTAGTTTTGTACATCCAAATATATATTTGGAAGTGTTAATAGGAAAAGAACTAGATTTTTTTTTTTTGTATGCCAAGTGCTATAATTCTATTCTACTTTTGAATTATTCTTACTTTGTGAGTTTTGGTGGAGACACATCCTATCTCTCACTATAAATGTGAATAAACTCTGTATATTCAATTTTCCAACTTTCCTTGCGTCTGAGGAATAGACACCTGCTCTTAACCAAATGTCCCAAGATAAATAGATTAGTTTGTCTTCACTAGTGATGGCAGTGATGTAATTGGCATATGTAGTGGTGGCAATGGTGAAGAAATGGCAGTTAAGGTAGTAAAAATGATGACAATGGTAGCAAAAATGGCACTCTGGGCTGTGGTGCTGCATGTGAGTCCATTTTCCAAGGCCAATAATGGAAGTGGTACTTGGGACAGTATTAAGTAGTTACTCTAGTAATAGCAACAATATAAGGGCAACATCTAATATTTGTTGGTAGAAGGAATGGAGTCCTCATTCAGTCCTGAGGTGTGATTTGGGGGCAGTTTAACTTCATTGTCTTAACTTCATTGACTTTGAGACTGGTTCTCCTGAACTCTAGTGATTCTGGGAGCAACCCAATATGTAATTAATTTTATCAATTTTCTGCTTAAATAAGCCAGAGTCAGCTTTGGTTGCTTGCAATTAATTAGCTTGACTTATAAGACCTGTTGATTTAAAGCCTTCCTCTGAGAGAAAGGTATGTGCTATCAGGGAGAAGTTTTGTCAGTTTTCCTGACAACAAAGATGTCTTCATTCTTCTCTGATTACATTCTTCCTTTAGATATGAGCCTTGGAATTTCCTCCCCATATCTAGGTTAAACCCACAAAAACCTTTCTTCAATAACAATAAAATAAATAAATAAATAAATATGTATATGTATATACATGTGTATATATATAATATATGTAAAATTATACATATATAAAATTAATTTAGGGGTACTTTAAATTACTTCCCCAAATACTAGATTGCTCTTTTCTTACCTTCAGTAGAAGTTTTCTTATGTGGTATCTTCTGGGGTTTCTTGTTCTTGGTGGGGGGGTCCTCTCATTTAAAAAAAATCTTAAGTGGCTTATAAAATCTTATTTTTAATCAAGGTTTTGACTCAGTATGAGAGAGGAGAAAGCAAAAAGACTACTTAAATAAAACTGGAAAAGACCTTTAATTAAATGCTATGTACCTGCAAACTTTGAGATGTCTAAGTTTAATACAAGCTAAAAAAATTAAACTACTGTATATTTGTTACAAAAAGAATCAATGAGAATTACCTGTTTGGAAAATGCTAAATAATTCATGCTTCTTGAAATTAACTTCATTATATCATAAGCTCATTTAAAATAAAAAAGATAACATTTTAGAGGGGCACTACACATGTACAAGAGAAAAGAATAGAAAATTTCCAAATTCTTTATGTGTATTTATATTATGATTTACAGTAATTTAAATATGTCTACCATTATATCTTCTTTTGTTTTTTAACTTATTTTTTGTTCTGAAAAATTTAATGATAAAAACTATACCTCTTATCAGAAAAAACATTCCCACAAACAACATTTTGTATGTAATTTTATGAGATTCATGGGCCCTGTGAAGTCCCTTCATTAATTCTTTTTTTTTGTTTTGTTTTGTTTTAGAGATGGAGTCTTACTCTGCTACCCAGTCTGGAGTGCAATGGCATGGTCTCGGCTCATTGCCATCTCCACCTTCTGGGTTTAAGTAATTCTCCTGCCTCAGCCCCCTGAGTAGCTGGGACTATAAGTGCATGCCACCACACCTAGCTAATTTTGTATATTTAGTAGAATACTATGTTGGCCAGGCTGGTCTTGAACTCCTGACCTCGTGATGTGCCCACCTCGGCCTCCCAAAGTGCTGGGATGACAGGTGTGAGCCACCGACCCTGACCTCATTAATCCTTTTTTAGGATCTTTGGTTATCATGTTAAACATCTTTTATCTTTAATCTACAAAAAGAAATTCAAATTTTCAGCCAATTAATTTAAATTTATATTATTATAGTATTGATTTAATTTCTTATTTAAGAATATAAGCTTAACTTATTATAAATAATCGTATACCATTGAGTATCTTGGAAATAGAGTTGGGGAAGCATAATACATTAAAGAATAAATGCCATTAATTCTTTTTAAAACAGGGTCCTATTTCTACTTTATTGAAGTAGTACTTTAAGCAGAAGAAAGGGCAAAAAAGTATTTAGTTAAAACAAAAGTAATAAAAAAAATTTGAATCTGAGCAGTCACAGCCATTCACAACAGCAGGAAGAAAAGTTATTGTAAGAAAGTCAGTTACTGGTTATTTGTACTCCCTAGCAAGTAGGCATGTGCCACCTGCTGGTCAGATAGCTTGAGCTGTGGATATTCTCAGTATGTTACATGCATGAGTTGGGAGCCTGGAGTGTTGATATATTTTTATAAATTAAAACCTGTTGAGAGTCTCTCTCTCTCTCCCTCTCTCTCTCTCTCTCTGCATCTATCTTCTATCTACTCTTCCAAAAGGAGGTATTTATATTGTAGCATAACTCTTAATGCCCATAGATTTAATTTATGAAGCTATGATGTTAGTTATATATTTGAACTGAGATCTATTTGCTGCACAAGCATAAACATTAGCTTTGATGTTGTTGTTTTCCCTATTTACTGAATCTCTTTTTCCACCAAAGCATATATATGATTAGATAATTTTCAATCGAATTATAGAAATAATCCTTGGGCTAGGACTTAGCTATTTATCTATCTTTCATAGTCTGAGATGGAGATAAACACTAAGTGGCTTCTCAAGACCTCTTATGATGATGTTTGAGGATTTGTGGACAATTACTTGAACTAAACATGGACAAGATCATAAAAGAAGTCTTCATACACTGAAAATTGTTATTATATAATCCATTTATCTGACATTGTAATTAGATTATTAATTACTAATAAAAAGGTGATAAGATCCTCTTTTGAGAAAAAAAGATGATGCCATAAAAATCAACTGGTTAAAATGAAATTTGTAAAATATCTGGAATAAAGCTGCAGTCAAAGTACAGTTAGCCCTCTGTATCTGTGAGTTTCACATCCATGGATTCAACCAAACACAGATTAAGAACATTTTTAAAAACATTTCATCAGTACTGAACATGTACAGACTTTTTCCTTGTCATTATTCCCTAAAAACTGCAGCATAATAACTATTTACATAACATTTACACTGTATTACTATTATAAATAATCTAGAGATGCTTTAAAATATACTGGTGGATGTGCAGAGGTTATATGCAAATACTATGCCATTTTTTCTCAGAGACTTGAGCATTTTGGTGTCCATATGGGTCCTGGAGCCAAGCCCCCATGGATACTGAAGGGTAATTCTACTCTATAGCAAAACTCGTGGAATGCAGCTAAAGCAGTACTATAGGGAAATTCATGGCTTTAAATCGTTGTATTATAATACAAAAAAAAAAGATTGTGAAAAGCTAAACATTAAACTTAGCAAGTCAGAAAAAAAGGAAAACAAAGTAAAGACAAAAAACATAAGAAAAGAGCAAAATAAAAAGAACGGAAATTAACAAAAAATCTGATAAAATGATACACAATTACAGGCTGCGTCAGCAGAGCTAAATGATTCTGAGCAATTGTAAATGCTATGGACCTACAGAGGAGGAACAGATTGGCTATGAGAGAAGGCAAGCTAAGTGCTACAGTGAGGAGAATTCAACCTTTGGAGCTATTTGATTGGAGCCATTTGCCACTTGCTCTAGACATGTGACCTTTAAGTCACTGAGCTTCCCTAAGTCTACATTTTCTTACATGCAAATGGGAATATATAATACCTATTTTAAATAACACTTCACAAAGTTTTGATGAGAATTCGTTATTGACCTTATTTAGTATACATCAGCTTTGGCTCTCACTGCCTCATGAGTGATCTGATATAGAGAATTTCATTGGAGATTCTGAAATGCTTAATGTATACATTTTAAAATGCCGTTCATAACCTATAATACGTATGTACAAGGAAACAAAACATCTTTATTATTAGAATTCTAGATTTTAAAAACTCTCTGGAATGAAAAATCATACTGCCTCCCAGTTAACTCTGCCAATTTTCCTTCACATTAAAAACAAACAAACAAAAAAACCCTCCCATTTTTAATCCATTCGTCACCTGTTTACCATAAGACACTGTGTGCCAGGTCCCGGCCTCAGCAGTCAGGTGTCTGGGCTCACTCTCAGCTGATGGATGACCACAGTCTCTTGGAAGCGGACTTAATTATTTTTTGTGGGCCATTTTGTTTTGGTTGAAAACATGTTTTGTTTTTGCAATTGTGGAAGGCCGGGTACAGAGCAGTTGCAACCAGAAACAAAAAGAGAGCTTATTTGAAGATTTTAATGTTGTTTAATTTTTTTTCTCCAATGGTTTGACTATGTATATTGGACTACATACAACTTTTTGCTTCCTTATCCAAATCTATTTATGTGGACCTTTTATACTGTTGTTAAACAGCCATCTGGAACTTTATCGTTCACTTGCAAATGCTGGAGTCATGGAGCTACCATTTGTGTGAAAAAAAAAGCAGTTTTATGAAAAGAGATTTGCACTGAAGATGTATCTAGCATTCTAAATATTGAAGTTACATAATATCCTGTTATTTTTGGCTATGGTCATAATAAAAAGAAAGTGGTAGGGAAAAGTCCCTTGTAAAGAATAAGATTATTATGTCTTTCCAACCTGTAATTCTTTGAATGCTAGTACATTATGAAGAAAGAAAAGATACCATTTTTTTTTGAATACAGAGTCTTACTGTATCACCCAGGCTGGAGTGCAGTGGCACGATCTCGGCTCACTGCAACCTAGAGGCATGTGCCACCATGCCCTGGTAATTTTTGTATTTTTAGTAGAGATGGTGTTTCACCATGTTGGCCAGAATGGTCTCAAACTCCTGACCTCAAGTAATTGTCCACCTTGGCCTCACAAAGTGCTGGGATTACAGATGTGAGCCACTGCACCCAGCCACCAAATTAAAAAAAATTTTTAAATCCAGTATAGTTGTCAATCTTGGCAATCAGAACAATTAATTTCCCAGCTAATACAACGAGTCACGTTAGAAATGCTTCTTAAAACAAGCATAGCAACCACCACCACCACTATCACCAAAACCTAAGATTTAGTGGAAAATGGTTTTAGTGGCCTCTTAAAGGTAAACCATTCTAAAAATATGTGGAATTAATGAATAGACTAATTTTTCTTTTTTATGTTTGTTGACATTCTTTGACATGTTGATTCATGCTGGGATAAGCATGAGTTTTCTTGTACTGATTTTAAAAGCTCCTAACAGAGATACATTGAGATCCTCTAAACACCAGAGAGAATGCACAGAAATCAGGTCTTTTTCTCTCTACCATTGGAGATCTACTGTACCAAAAATGTAGTATCCCAGAGGCCACTACAAATCTGTGGCACAGTAATAAACTAATAGTTTATGAAAAGAAAACAGAAGGAAGCAGAAAGAAGGAATGGTGGAAAGGAAAGTGAGAGAACACACACCTGCAAGTAAGATGCTTCTAGGGTCAGCTTGTGGTCAGTAGGTTGGAAAGGATCACAGATGGAGTAAAAAACAAGCAATAGTTGGTACAATTGAATTGCTTGAATCTTTTCTCAAAGCTCTAAGAAATATTTATCAAATGTTTGAAGAATTAAGAGTTTTAGCTAACTGTATGTATCATAAAAAAGATTTGAGAGTAAAAACTGTCTTCCCTTAATTGAGTGACACGATCACACAATGATCAGCTTATTCAAGACTTGGAGTATGCAATCTTCTGATGTCATGAAGCCATCATTTTAATTTTTTTTTTTTTTTTTTTGAGACAGAGTCTTTCTCCGTTGCCCAGGCTGCAGTGCAGTGGCACGATCTCGGCTCACGGCATCCTCCCCCGTCTGGGTTCAAGCGATTCCCCCGCCTCAGCTCTGGGACTACAGGCACGTGCCACCACAACCGGCTAATTTTTTTGTATTTTTTAGTAAAGATGGGGTTTCACCATATTGGCCAGGAAAGTCTTGGTCTCCTGACCTCGTGATCTGCCTGCCTCAGCCTCCCAAAGTGCTGGGATTACAGGCCTGAGCCACCACGCCCGGGCTATTTTAATTTTTAAGAGACCTAAGTCTTCCTGTTTCTCCATTATTGCTTCATTTAGCTACAGCCTAACAACATGAAAAGATTTACTTAACAGAATGAGAGTATTCAGGAAAAGCATTGCAAGTAACATTTAAAGCAATACTAATTAAAGTTCTGCTAAACTTCAGCTCTTTGGGTTTTAGAAGTGTTATACAATGCAATAAGAAGTAAAATAATTTTACTTTCTCTGAAAAAGAAATAAACAACATTCAAAAGAAATCAGTATTTTTACAACAAAAATTCTCTCTCATGCTTTTATCTTCAAACCATCCACATTCTAGGACAGAAACCAACAATTATTATCAATTTCATGTGGACCCTCCAAGAGGTATTTTTTACCTTTTGCAAACATAACTGTATATATGCTTCACTTTTTTAAATACAAAAGTTAGCATGATATATACACTATTCTACATCTGTTTTTTATTACTTGAATATTGGAGATTGTCCTCTAGCAGTAGATAAAGAATTTGTTCTTTATTATGCCTGCCTAATATTCAACCATGAAACGTGATTTATTTATCAAACCCCTACTGATGAACACTTAATTGGTTTCCAGTCTTTTGATAATGTTAACTGGTGTATTAGGTAATCTTAGGCAAATATAATTTCATACATTTGCAAACATTTCTGTAGAATAGATTCCTGAGTTGGAAATTCCAGGTTAAATGATAATGTGCATTCTTTTAAAAAAAGGTTTATTGAGGTGTTATTGACATACAATAAACTATATGTAATTAAATTGTTCATTTTGATACATCATAACATATGTATTTAACCATGAAAGCACCACCACAATCAAGATTATTATTATAGCCGTCACTCCCCACTGTTTTGCTTTTTCACTATTACAAATAAAGCTGCTATGCACATTCATGTATATATCTTTGTATGAATATATGTTTACTTGGGTAAATACCTAGTGGTTGAATGGCTACATCATATGACATATGATGAGTGTATGTTAAACTCATACATCATATGATCAGTGTGTGTTTAACTTTTAACAAACATCCAGACTTCCAAACTGTTTTCCAAAGTGGCTGTATCATTTTACATTTCCACCAGCAGTATATAAAAGTTCCAGTTACTCCATATCCTCACCAATACTTGGTATGGTCAATTGTTTTTATATGTGCGCTCTAGTATCTCACTGTGATTTGAATTTGCACTTTTCTAACTATTAATGATACTGAGCATTTTTTTTGAAGTATTTATTTGCTGCCTGTATATATTCTTTGGTGAAGCATGTGTTCAAATGTTTTTTTAAATTTTTCAGATTGGGTTATATTTGTTATTTAATTTTAAGTTCTTTATATATTCTCATCACTGATCAGATGTATGTTTTGTAACATATTTCCTCTCCTATGTGATTTGTCTTTACTCTCTTAAGAATGTCTTTCAAATAATAAAACTTTTAAATTTTGATGAAGTTCAGTACATCAGTTTGTTCTGTTATGTATCAGACTTTTTTGCCTCAGCCTTCCAGGTAGTGAGGATTACAGGCACCCACTACCATGCCCCGCTAATTTTTGTATTTTTAGTAGAAATGAGGTTTCACCATGTTGACTGGGCTGGTCTCGAACTCCTGACTTCAAGTGATCTGCCTGCGTCGGCCTCCCAAAGTGCTGGAATTACAGGTGAGAGCCTTCACGTCCAGCCAAACCTTACAACGTTCTAAGGGACTCATTTGTGAAACAACAATTTAATTATTTGAACTTTCAATAAAGAATATTGCATCTATTGTGACAAAATCGTGGCAAATTTAACAGAAATTAACATAAATATGAAAACCAGTTTGTGAATTACAAGTTTTGCCTGAATCTCTTAGACAGTTAGAGAAAGGTCCTGTAGTATTTTAACATTTTCTTTTTAAAATGATTATTTTCAGATATACCCAAAAGGCTAGATTAGCGCATAAGAATGTCAAATATAACAAGTTACCAAACACCCAAGGTTTATATTCTTTTTTCTCTCTGTCTCTATTTCTCTAGTTTCCAACAAAACTTTTACTTTTTTGCATGGTTGCACATTCTAATTGTCCAAGCAGGAAAGAAACCAGAGCAGACTCTGACCGCATACTAATTAATGCTTACCTGCCCTGCTCTAGCAGTGATCTAAATCAGGTTTGGAAATGAGGCATTAGTTCCTCATACATCTGGCCATAATAAGTCAGAGGAGGTTGTTCCTATGTGAGGTCCTCAGAGATGCAATTGTTTACTTAAGAGCTATTTTCTGCATTCAGGGCATCTGAAGTAGGGTTGGCTTTATTCTCAAGACAGCACAGTGGGAGCTGCAGGTGGGCTTCTGGGACATTTTGGCAGAAGAATCTGAAAGACAGTCCTGGGATGATAACAGAAAATCTTTAGAGGATTCTGTAACATTGGTAACTGCCCAAGAAAAAAGAGTGAGGCAACCCACAGGGACAACAAAAACAAGGCAGGAATGTGTCCTTGGCAGCTTCTCCCGCAATAATCGCAATGATCCCATTGGCATCTTTCCTCTTAATAGCTTCTTTTTATTCAATGCCTTGATGCTGTTTTTTGTTTGTTTTTCTTTTCCTATTTGTCCACGTGCTTCTTCCCAACTTGTTTCCTTGGTGGGAACTTTTTTTTTGTCTTTCTCTCCCAAGGCCAGATACTCGTTAGAGTTGATCCTTATTTTTCTTCTTTTCCTTTCTTTCCTGGAGTACTAACCAAAATGCTTAGCATCAACTACTAATTCTAAGCTACTGATTCCAGTGTCAACAATCCTGTGCCCTCAGCAACTCCAAATGCCTGTTGGACATTCCATCTTAGTGCTCAGCTCTCGCTGAACTCAACATATCAAAGCGAATTTAGACACCTTCAATGGTCCTTGGCCAAATAGCACCTCCTTCACATCGGTGTACACTGAGTCCAGGGGACAGTGAGTAAGGCAGATGGACCTCTTGAGGCTCAAAGTCTAGCAGGGGAAATAGTTATTCAGCAAATTGTCAAACAATACTTACTCTAATTATGATAGTTTAAAAGTTATCATTTATTTTGGGCATTTAGGAAGGTTTCTGTAGGAACCAAATATTTTATTTTACAAGAATGTAACTTTTCTTGTATTCTTTTGATAAGTTTCAGAATTCTTTAGGCCTGCCCTTTCTGACTCATTCTTACAAATGGATTTCTTTTGGCAGCTCTGAAAAATCAAACTCTCTGAATTAGCAGATTTAGTGAAAAGCTACTTAGAAGATATTTTTGATAAATTTAGAGTCTGAAAACATTTATAAAAAATAAGTCTTGTTCTGTGCTTAATAGCCAGGAAAAAATGTCCTTGTGAAATTCTTATGGACAGGCCCCTTTTAAAGACATCTGGATTCCAAGGGGTAAAGGCTTTATTCTAGGAAGTCTCCCAATGTTAACTGTGTATCAAATAAATGTCTACAACTCTAGAAGAAACATACTGCCATTTTCTTTGATAAAAGAATCCTCAAATTTCATATATGTCTCTTCTCTATGCATTAAGTAAGTTGTCCTGCTAGATTAATTATTTAAAAATCAGTGCAAACGAGAGTATTTATTGAACACTTTTATGAGGAAATGACATTTTAGATATGCCATGAGGACGGAATAGGAGTTGGCCAAGTAAGAATTGAAAAGTACAGTTTAAAAGCTTTGAGAAGGAGAGGGGCAAAGTAAATTAGAATAGTTCAGGGAAGGCTGTGTGGCTGAACTGTAGTGAATGTAGATGCCTCTTAGTCATATAAGCCACATGAGTAATTTTAAATTATTACGTGGGAGATAGGTGACACTTGGAATGCTCCTCTGGGAAGCTTACGTAAGAAAATAGAGCCAGAGGGTTTAAACCATCGCCACCAAATTATGGTCATCACTATAATCAGCATCACTCCTCTCATTTTAAGTGTTAAGTGTTAAATGCGTGACATACGTTTTCTCTAATTTCCACTAACTGTGTATCACATAATGGTATCATTTAACAGATAAGAATACTGAGGTTCAGAAGTATCTGAAAAGGCTTTGTTGAGGACGTGCCATCTGATTTGGAACCAAATACATAAATGTTAGCTAAAGAAGAAGGTAGAGAGGAGTATTACAGGCAAAGAGAATGGTATAAATGATTTAGGAAGGATTTTGACAAGATCAGATTAAAGTTTATAAAGTGCATTCTAGCCATGGAATGAGGAACAGATTGGAGGAGGGGACTGGAAGAGGGAGGCAAGGTAGGAGAGTGTTGCATTAACCAGGGTGAAAGATGATACTAGACTGAACTGATGTCTACCATGAATGGAGTGGCAGAGAGAATGTGAAAGGTGAAGAGATTTCAGAAATATTTAGGAAGTAGAAAAGTTGTCAGCACTGTCCAGTACAACTTTAGAGAGTAAGCCGGGCACCGTGGCCCATGCCTGTACCCAGCACTTTGGGAGGCCAAGGCTGGTGGATCACCTGAGGTCAGGAGTTCAAAACCAACCTGGCCAACATGGTGAAACCCTATCTCTACTAAAATACAAAAATTAGCCAGACGTGGTGGCGGGAACCTGTAATCCCAGCTACTTGGGAGGCTGAGGCAGGAGAATTGCTTGAACTGGGAGGTGGAGGTTGCAGTGAAATGAGATCACGCCACTGCACTCCAGCTCTGTGTCTAAAAACAAAGAAGAAAGAATTTTAGAGAGTAATGGAAGTGTTCTATCATCTGCCCTGTTCTATAACGTAGCCCATAGCCACTTGTGGATATTGAAGCACTTGAAATGTATTAGGTTGGTGGTGCAAAAATAATTCCAGTTTTTGCCATTATTTCTAATTGCAAAAACCACAATTGCTTTTGCACCCACCTAATCATGCAACTAAAGAACTGCATTTTAAATTTTATTAAATAGTAACTAATTTAAATAGACATTTGTGACTCCTGGATACTCTACTACAGTTCAGAATTGTATAATTTTAGATTGCTGAAACTTTTACATATCTCACTTTAATTACAAGATCTTTTAAGATAACTTTGTGCTGTCTATCGAAATTTGCACGCTTCTTTGGTGAGTTTGGTTTTCTTCCTACCGTGTAAACATATGCAGTACTTAGTTTTACGTCCATATTTACTTATATTGTCACCCTTTTCTATATTGGTCAGTTGTCTTTCTTTACCTGTTGGAAAGTGTCAAGTCTCATTTTTCCAGGAAACTTTTAATAGCCTGTGTTTCTCATTAATATGTCTTTCCTTTGAGCATCAATCACATTAGTCTATATCACATTATCTCATGACAAATCATTGCTAATTTCTTCATCTTTTATATTCTTCATTGGTGTGATGAATTGAAGCTGGGTCTCATACTAAACTCAAAGATGATTGGAAGCAGGGAAGATATCCTTCATGTCTTCTATATTTCTTCCTCAACCTCCACTGTTCAGCCTATAATTGGCATAACACAGCAATTCTTAAAGACAAATACTTGCTCCCTACTATAAGCCTACTCATTACAATGTATGCTATGAGATTTCTGGTTCCTTAAATGTATTTGTTTTTTTCAAACAGACAAAGTCTTAAACTGGTGAAAAAATATATGTGTCTTTTTTTTTTTAAATGAGGGGTACATGCTATTTTAGCCTCTATTGACTATTTTAAGTAGGTAGTCCCTAAGGATGCTTGCCATCAATTCCTTCCCTCATAGTATGTGCATGCTTCTCTACCCTGTAAGTCAAGTCAGTCTCCCCCTCTTCCTCCAATGCCTTACACTAGCCTTGAGACTTGCTTTGATAATTAGAAATCAGTGGGGGGTGACACTGTGCCAGTTCTGGGCCAGAGCTTTCAGAGGTCTGGCAGCTTCCACTTTGGCTCTGGGAAAGCCAGCCACCATACTGTGGAGAAGCTCAGGAGAGACTCGTGAAGGAGGAGAAACCACAGAGCAGATACATGGGGGAAAAGCACTGAGCTGCCAGATACAAGAATGAAGCCTTCTTGGATTTTTCAGTCCAACCAGCCTTTAGCTGAATGCAGTCATGTGTATGACCCAAACTGATGCTACATGGAGCAGAACTGTCTGGCCAAGCTCTGCCGTAATTCCTGACAAAAAGAATCAAAAAAAAAAAAAAAAAAAAGAATAAAATCACATTGTTTTACATGACTAAATGCAGGAGGGCTAGTTATACAACAAAAGATAGCTGAAGTATTATCATTAAAAATAATGAAAGATTCAGTTGTAGTAAAATAACTAGCCTCAGTTTGGTCACCTTTCTGATTTACACTCCCCCGCCCCCTACTCCTGCAAGTTTATGGCCTCCCTTTACTAAATAGCCAGTGGGTGGAGCCAGTTGACTCTGTGATAATGAAAAACAAATATCCAAGCCAACCCAAGACCTTCAAAACATCACATGAAATGAATTATTTTAAATGCTTAAATACAAAGTGTGAAATTCTGAAATTTGAAAGATTTTCCCTTCTATGTGCTCTCTTAAGTGCAAAATTTACTTTGGAAACATTTACTTGAGACTAGGTTTACCTAAATAATCATACATGATCCCTTAGAAAAGTGTTACTTGATTAAAATACTGAATTTAATGTCCCTAGACACTTCTTCATGACAGATCTTAACTTTGTTATTATTTGTAGTATTTTAAAGTTCATTTTAAAAGTGTTAGTCTTCGGAATGCCTTAGCTATTGGAAAAGTGGTAATTTATGAGGTTGGTGAGACATTGATCTTACTCAGCCACAAAGGTAACTTTAAGCAAAAAGTGTTAGTGATATTGACAATTTTAATGTCTGAAATGATTGAATTGTTTACAGACTCGATCCACTTTGTACGGTTTAAAATCAAGTGGTTATCTGATCTAGAGAGAAGGCAGGTACTCAGAAAACATGTTTTGGCCACTCATCACAATATCTTTCCTCATCTGTCACTCCCACAATCGAACAACTAGCCCATTTTTGCTGTGATATAAGTTTCATTTTAAGCTGTGTCTTCATAGAGCAGGCCGAGTAGTTAAAGTAAATATAAAGCTATTCAAAAGGTTAGAGAGCTGTGCATTATCTTCAGTTTCCTGAGGGTATTGTAAAGGTGAGCATATGGCAATGCTGGTTATTTCTGACTTACCTTTGGCAGGTATAGTTGTTGGATCCAGTAGAGCAGAAGTTCCACTGATGAAGCTGTACCCAGAAGAAATGCTCAGTCCAATTTGTGTTGGATTTCTGTGTGAGCTGATACGTCACTTTCCAGGTAAGGTAAATACATTTTATCCTTATATTATAAGCATACACTCTTTCAGGCACATTCTTCAAAAAGTATGTTTTCTTCCTTCTGTTTTATTGCTCTCACTGGAGCCTCAACAGTGCTTTTTTTCCCTTGTTTGGTCTTTCTCTTCATGTGTTTTTCTCATTAATCTCTCCTTCACCAGGCTATTTTGTAAATAAATCCTTCTGAAAATTTTAATAATCATTTAATTTATAAACTAAAGTCTTCTCTAATCTTGTGAAATAATAAAATCTCAGAAATGAAGAGAACTCTATGATTCACAAAAACCAAGATATGGAATTAATGTAGGCACCCATCAACAGTGGAGAGGATAAGGAAAATGTAGCACATATACACCATTGAAATACTACGCAGCCATAAAAAACAACAAAATCATGTTCTTTGTAACACAGATGCAGCTGGAGGCTATTTTTCTAACTGCACATTCTTACTTATGTGTGAGAGCTAAACATTGGGTGCTCATGGACATAAAGATGGCAACAACAGACACGGGGGACTAAGAGAGGGGAATGGGAAGGATGGAGGCAAAGGCTGAAAAACTAACTTTTGGGAATTATGCTCACTATCTCAGTGACAGGATGATTTGCAACCCAAACCTCAGCATTACACAATCTAACTATTTAGTAACTCTGCACCTGTACCCCAGAGATCTAAAATAAAAGTTGAAACTATTAAAAAACAGAGCTCAGTGATTCAGTCAGTATAATCTTTACCCAATAATGTACCTCCTTGCTAACTTCTACTTGGTCGATAAGCGCCAGAAGGAGCTTTAGCTCTTAGATCTAGTACAGTGCCTAGTGCATAGCAGACATTCAATTAATGTTTGCTAAATCACTGATTCAGTGAGCGATGGTTTTTTGTTATAGTAAACTTATCTTTGATTTTTACCATAAGAGCTTTATACTATTAATTTAAATTAATTTTAATAAATGTAAACTTTTCATTATAAAATCTCCAAAATAAAAGTTAGATGTATCATAATTTATATTAATTTTTTAAAAAATTACATTTTTTTCTGTATTGTGCTAACTATATTAATAGAATTTGAGTATACTCTCAAAGTTTTATCCTTTTTCCCCCCCCGGGGGGCGGCGGCCTCGGGGTCCGGGGCCCCGGGGGCCTAAAGCTTTCTCCACTATGACAAATTTATAAGCACTGAACTTGAAAGAGTCAGCAAAATGGAGATAATAAATGTTATTGATATGTATTATTTTTCCTAGGGCTGCTGTAACAAATCACTGCAAACCGAACTGCTTAAAACAACAGAAATTTATTCTTTCACATTGTTGGGGGCCAGAAGTCTGAAATCAAGGTGTTCCAGGGTCAAGCTCCTTCCAAGGTCTGTAAGAAAAATCTTTCCTGGCCTCTTCCAGCTTCCTGTGGTTACTGACAATACTTGATATTCTTTGCTTTTGGTGGCACAACTCCAATCTCTGCCCCTGTCTTCACATGGCCTTCCTCTCTGTCTGTAGTTTTCCAAGTCTCTCTCTCCTTAAGCACAACAGTCCATTGCTGACAGATATTAAGGAAGACCTAAATAAATGGAAAGATATAGAATGTTCATAGATCAGAAGATTAATTTGTATCAGATGTCAATTATTCTCTAATTGGTCGATAGAATCAATGCAACCCCAGTGAAAATGTCAACAAGACATTTTGTGGACCTTGTCTAGCTTATTCTAAAATTTATATGAAAATGGGAAGGCTTAAAATGAAAAAAATATTTTTGAAGAGGATCCAAGTTGGAAAAGTTATACTATCTGACTTTAAGTGTTATTTTTAAAGCTTCAGTAATCAAGACTCTGTGGCATTGGTTTAAAAAAAGACAAATAGTTCAATGGAATAGGATAGAGTCTAAAAATGGACTCGTACATATATGTTAAACTAATTTTTGGCAAAGGATGCAAAAGTTTTTCAATGAAAAAGATTAGCATTTTCAACAAATGGTGCTGGAAAAATCTGATGACACTGTGTAAAAATGAGAACTTATATTAGAAAAACCAAAATAAATTGTAGAGATAAATTTAAAACCTGAAACTATGAAATTTTTGGTCTTTCCCTATTTTCTTTGGGAAAATAGGGAAGACAATTTTTGTGATCTCTCATTAGACAAATATTTCTTAGTTTTGACATCAGTATTATGATTTACAATAGATAAAGTTGAAAAACTAGATTCATCAAAATTAGAAACTTCTGCTCTTTGATAGACAGTTAAGAGAATGAAAACACAAGCCACAGACTGTCGGAAAATATTTTGTGATAAAGGTCTTGTGATAAAGATCTTGGATATAGAATAGATAATGAATTCTCAAAACTCAGAAATAAGAAAACCAACAACCTAATAAAAAAATAAGTAAAGTATATGAAGACACTTCACCAAAGAAGATACGAATACACATAGGAAAAATACATGAAAATACTTTCAACATCATTATTCATTAAGCCACATGAAATATTACTACACATCTGTTAGATTAGCTAAAATTTAAAAGACCATAATAAATGTTGACAAGGATGTGTGCAACCGGATCTCTTACATATGGTTGTGAAAAAGAAAAGTAGTAAAACTATTCTGGAAAAAAGTTTAATAGTTTCTTAAAAAGTTAAACATACACGTTCCATATGATCCAGCTATTCCACTCTTAGGTTCATACACAGAAGTTGTGAAAACATATGTTCACAGAAAGAGTTGCACATATATGTTAATATCAGTTTTATTCGTAATTGCCCAAAGTTCGAAGAACCAAATTGTCCATCAATAGGTAAATGGACAACAATTTATAGCACATATATACAACGAAATACTATTCAGTTAAAAAAAATGAACTATTGATGCACTCAATAACATAAGATGAATCTCAAAAGAATTTTGCTTAGTAGAAGCCAGACCAAAAATAGTACATGCTGTATGATTCCACACACATAATTTTTTAAAATACAGACTAATCTATAGTGACTTAAAGATTCAGTGGCTGCCTAGAAGGTTCTTTCAGTGATGAAAGGAGGTACTGATTACCAGATAAGAAAACTTTTCGGGTGATGGAATGATTCATTATTTTGATTTTGGTGATGGCTTCACAGGGAGATATATGTGTTGACATTTATAGAATGATGGATGCACTTTAATTATGTGCAGTTTATTATGTATCAGTTATACCTCACTAAAGCAGAAAAAATTTAGAAGTAAATATCCCACATGTTGACTACTAAAGTTCTCAACTTTCATTTCTTCAGTAGGCTTCTGTAAAGTAAAATTCTGGTGAGCTTTAAAAAAAATCTAGATCTCTTTGCCAAATTAATTTTGAGCAGCATAAAAAATGCCTGGAGTTTTAGGACATTTCGAAATCGCAGTAAACCACAGTTTAATTTGTAATAGGGCAAGAGGAAGGAAAATAAAACAAGAATCGGTGGGTGGGGAAATCAGGAAAGGAAACCAAGAAGAAACGGGAAGTGCACTCGGCCGGGGAAGTGGCAAGACTGCACCTACACATTCTCACCCGCCTCTATAGATTCGCTAGGCAGGTGGCTGCGAGTGGATTAAAATGTTACAACGCAAGGCATGTACTCCACCACAAAAACTGTTCCTCCCTGAGTTAGCCCAACCAGCTGGAAACTCCGTGCTTGGAGCGTTAAATCGGGCGGACACCCGCCCCCTCTCCACCCTCAGCCTTCCAGCTGCTCCGCGTCCTGTTCTCGGTCGCCGCCTGGTGGCGAGCGCCCGGGACCCAAAGGCGCTCGGGTGAGGCCGGAGGGAAGGCGCGGGGAATAAACGTCTCTGCACTGGAGGGGCGCTGCGGCTGCCTCCAGTTGCTTTTGATGCGATTGCATCTTGGCACCAGTCTTGCTGCCCTGGAATGTAGTTTCCCAAACGCTGCCCTCACTCCGGCTTCTCTACGCTTTTATCCGTCAGGTCCCAGGTCTTGCGGGAGCGAGTCGGGTGACGGAGCTGCGTTATATGGTTGTGACACCCCCGCCCCCCGTTTTCAAGGCAGAACTTTCATGCCTTTGGAAACGAGGGATCCAGAAGAGCCCTTACTGTAGAAGGATTGTCGCCGTTAGACATCTAAGCTCCAAAGAACCGAGATGAGACAGAATCCAGATTGCTCCCTTAAATCCCAAGTAGTATTGTTTTTTCCACCTTAGAGTCCACCCCGCCCCCACTTGTCCCATCTATTGATCGGCCACTTCACCGCCGCGTTCCCAGGTTGGAGAGCGTCACAATGCCCACTGTTCCCAACTCTCAAGTGGCCGACGGTGGGCAGTCCGGAAGCTGGGACCAGACTCATTTGCCGGAGGGCACCATAGGAGGGACCCTCCAGAGCTCCGAGGGTGAGATGAGAACCAGTGGTGGGGAAAGGGGCCTTATAACCGGGCAGTTAGGAACCGACAGAGGCGCCCCCCGCCTCCAGCTTCCAACTCAGGCGAGGAAACTTCGAGACCTTCCTGTCCACACCTGATTGACAGGAGGAAGCTGCCGCGGCCCAGGAGGCCAGCGTGCGTGTGCAGAGGTGGAGACAGAACCTAAAAGCACGCAGAGCCGCCAGGGCTTGCCCTCCTGGACGGCAGGGGTCTACGTCTTCTGGTGCCACCTACTCCACCCGGCTGCCTGCTGAGTCCACCAAGCCTGACACCCCCAGCCAGGAGGGGGATCACGGAGTGTGTCCCCGCCCCGGCTGCTGCCTGCCGGGAGGGGGCGGGGAAGCCGGGAAGCCGGGAGCCCCAGCGCCACTTCTCCGGCAGCGTCAGTTTCACCCAGGACTGGCTCGCTGTTCCTTAGCGGCTCTGCTCGGAGGTCCGCCTCCTCCCTTCCCTCAGCCATCCCGCGCGCTGCCTCCGCCTCTTTCCTCTGCCTCCACCCTCAACCCCCATCCCTGCCTGACGGGAGCTGGCCCTCAGTCCGCCCGAGCTCCGGTGTGGGCGCTGGACAAGTCCAACGCGCGTCCTCCCGATATGGACAGCCGCTACACCAGCACTGCGGGCATCGGGGACTTGAACCAGCTGAGCGCCGCCATCCCTGCCACGCGGGTGGAGGTGTCCGTGTCCTGCAGGTGAGGACGCAGCCCTTCCCCTCCCTCCTGCCCTCCCATCTGCCGGGTTGGTAGCACTTGGAGAGCGCTCGGGGTACCACGAGGCTTTGCGCGAGCGAGAAGTTGCACCATGAGTGGGAAACATCTCAGCAGTGGGGCTGGAGTTGCGCCGGGTCAGGTGACACTGAGAGGGGAGCGGGAATTAGAAGCGCGTGGTGGGCCCCGGGACTGAGACTTTTTATTTTCTTTCTGGGCAACGCTGTAAAAGTTGGCTGGGCTGTGACTCAGCTGCGGGAGCACTGGCCGCCGCCCACTTTATAAGCCCGGTTTCCGTCCCAAACCGGGGCTGGATGGTTGGGTGACGACCGGAATCGAAGGGGGACAACACTGCCAAAAGCGCTCGTGACCGCTGCACGCATCGGCCTGGGACTCCGTCTGCTAGGCGTGTGCAAACCCGCTGTTGCCAGGGTTGGCTCAAACCTTGGCAGCTTCCTCCCCCATCCACTTCCTGGAGCCCTCCAGCTTGCTTCTACTCCACCCTTCCGGGCTTTTTGCCTTTTGCTTGGTAGGTAGAGGTGTCGGCCCTCGTTGCAGACGAATCTATGCCTTACCTAAGATCTGAGAAGTCATTTTTTTTCCGGGCCCTAGCACATTTGAGTGCTTCTAAGAACTGACTCTCGGCCGGGCCGGGCGCGGTGGCTCACGCCTGTAATCCTAGAACTTTGGAAGGCTAGGGAAGGCGGATTACGAGGTCAGGAGTTCGAGACCAGCCTGACCAATATGGTGAAACCACGTCTCTGCTAAAAATACAAAAATTAGTTGGGCGTGGTGGTACGCGCCTGTAGTACCAGCTACTCAGAAGGCTAAGACAGGAGAATCGGTTGAACCCGGGAGGCGGAGGTTGCAGTGAGGCGAGGTCATGTCACTGCACTGCAGCCTGGGTGACAGAGCAAGACTCCATCTCAGAAAAAAAAAAAAGAAAGAAAGAAAGAAAGAACTCTCAACCCTGTCGAGAGACTGTAAATTGCAAACCCGTCGTGACATTCTTTCGGTTATAGCAGCATCACCTGCTCAGAATAAAGCAGCATCACCTGCTCAAAATCGTAGACCATTTTGAGAAGGACTACGATTTTGAGCAGGACGTGAGTGGACGGTGCTAAATTGGTACTGGTCACTAATTTGTGAATTAATAGTAACCTGCAGCCCACTCCTGTGTTTGCATAATTGGGTCGGTCGCACTGGAACATTCTCTCCTTATTTATCCATTGCCCTAAGACTGTTTTTATGCCCTCAAATCATTCCTTTCCTTAACAAACTTGGCTTGAAGAAATCTAATAAATTTGGGTAATCTTGATGTAAATAAGTTTAAAATTCCATTAATTTTGACCTTGGATTTTCACAAACTGAGCCTAAAGCAAAAGAATTCTTTTTTGGGGATGGAAATTTGAGCACCAGCAACCCTGGTAGAAGTATTCTTTGAGGGTAGGAGACAGCCTTTATCTAGCATTAAAACTGTATCACCTGATTGCTGCCTCTCAAGACTGATCTTGGACTATGGAAATAATCATGCTGATGCTGATAGGTAACATTAAGCCCTTGTCTTATTGCCCTCACGGGTTTAAGTGCTGCTTGAGATTTTTCTGTCAGTGGAACAGGTGAAGCTGTATGGAAAACTCTTTAGGTAATTCCTAGGCCTTTTTCTTTTCTCTGAAGCTGGCTTTGGATGTTAGAAGGAAGCTATTGACACGTACAGATAATGGATAGCCAAAAGTTCAATAACAGCTTTACTAGAGTTCTTATCCTCTACTCAACAGTCTGCAAAGTCCGAATGACGTGTGGCCTCTACTTGGAATGAATATAAAAGAATATTGTAAATCAAATCTGAATATTCCCGTGAGCTTTTTAGGGGAAATTATACCTTAACTGGTCGTTCTGCTAGGAGGGCCCACATTTAATGCAGCCCCTTCAATGCATGTTTTCTGTGAGTGTGCTGGGCATACTGAAGTCAATTGGCTTAAGGCAATTTGTTTCAGCTGCTTGCTGCCTCCAAAACTGGAAATCCCTTGTTCCAGTTTTTTTCATAACATTGCTTTGACATTTTGTTTTCAATTTTTAAGATTTCTAATAGGAAAAAAAAAAATCCTGAAAGAGAATCCAAATACTTAGTGTCAAGCATTTCTGCCAGGGCCACTGGTGCTTAGTCTATTCTTTGAGTTGCTCCTGACTCAGCTTACTATTTATGATAAGTTTGATGTAAAAAGCATCTTTTGGGTAAACAGCAACATAATTAAATACCCAAGTTAGTGCCTTTGGAATAGGTTTATAGTTCCTGAAAGGTGGGTTAATTTTATTTTTAAATACATTAAGATTCACAAATAAAAATATTTGAGTATTGTTGAGAATTGGATCTTGTGACAAGAGGAGCTGGTGTAGTTTGGGCTTTGGCATCAGAGACTTATGTACAAATTCTGGCTTTGTGACTTGTTCTTGCTACCCTGGAGTAAGTTCTTACTTAGTCTAAGCGTCCTCATCTCCAAAAATGAGAATAATTATGGTATTTTCCTTATATAGAATGTTATCAAGGTGATGTGTGAAAACACACAATGCCTGAAACAAAAACATGTTTTCAAAAATGTTAGCTATTATTAAAATATTGTTGAATATATATAACATTGTTGAATAAATGTGTTATATATGATTCAGGTATGGAATTCTATAAATAGTCCTTCTCTTTTGAACTTCAATTAGTTGGTAAAAGAACATAAGGATAGAACCAGCATTGAGATACCTGTTCCTTCTTTCTCTATCCTCTTTGATGTACGTGAAGAACATGTTTTCTAGAAAGTTTATGGGGATTTCACTTAGCAACAAGGCACAGCTGTAGGCCTCTGAGCCTTACTATGGGCAGGCAGAGTAAGGAATTCCCTTTCCTTACTATACCAGAGACTTCTGAGGATTTGCTGACACTTAAGAGCAGTTCAGATTTGAACAACATCTTCCTTTCCTTTCCCTTTCCCTTTCTCTCTCTTTCTCCTTCCTTCCTCTCTTTTCCTCTTTCTTTTTTTCTTTCTTTTTCTCTCTCTCTTTCTCACTTCTCTCTTTCTCCCTTTCTCCCTTTCCCTTCCCCTTCTTTCACCTCCTTTCACTGTCCCCTATCATTAAAAGCTTTATGACAAAGTTTTTATCTGCATTTTGGGGGAGGTGAAAAAGATCAACAACTGACGCTTGAATGTAATTCATGGAAATCATTTAGTCTGTTCACTTACCAAGTATCTGAGTGTCTTTTATTTGTCTATGTTTGTGCTATGGTCCATAAGAAATGCAAAAGAAGTTCTTTTTTCTGAAAATGTAAAATCTGATTGGGAGATAAACATTACATAAGACACGGTAACATGGGGCTAAATTCAAAGATGAGGCTCATACATGAGAAGGGAAAGGATCATTGTGGAATAGAGTACTTGGAATATATTACAAAGGGGAGACAAGATGGATAGGCATCGTTTGTATTAAAGAAGGGACAGTGTACATGGAAGTTTTGTAGTGGCTATAAATTTGGTGTGTTAGGGTGGTGAGGGGTACCATTTTCTAGATGTATTTATGTAGAGGCAAGCTCCTGCTATTTGACTTCCTTTTCTACCAACTGTCTAGCTCTTCTTGCATTGATTTTCCTTTATTGTGTAAATTTGTAGATTTTTAAATTAATTAGCTTAATTAACTAAACATGCCTGTAGCTGAAATGATACAACCTTGAGAGATAAACTAAGGTAATATTTCCATTTTATTCTGAAAGCTTATTACTATAGAATGAGGTAAACTCACTGGGAAAAATAATATGTAGTAATCACCTGTTTTCCTTGGGTCCTTGGTTTGTTGCACTATTTCAGTGATTTTTGTTGTTTTCTCTGATTGAGAAGTCAGCTTATCAGTTATAAAAGCAGTGAGAACATTGTGCATTTCTAGACTTTGTATGTTAGCTATCAAGTGTACATCCTCTCACAGAAATAATCCTGCAGTGGTGATAATACTATTTATTTATTTGAGATGGAGTCTCATTCTGTGGGCCAGGCTGGAGGGCAGTGGTGTGATCTCTGCTCACTACAACCTCCATCTCCGGGGTTCAAACGATTCTCTTGCCTTAGCCTCCCAAGTAGCTGAGATTACAGGCGCCCACCACCACTCTCAGCTAATTATTGTATTTTTAGTAGAGAGGGATTTCACCATGTTGGTCAGCTGGTCTAGAGCTCCTAACTTCAAGTGATCCACCCACTTTGGCTTCCCAGAGTGCTGGGATTACAGGCCTGAGCCACCGCCCTGAACCAATACTGGCTTTAAGCATTCAAGTGGAAGGAAGACTATGAAGTGGAAATTGATTGAGTGCCTACTTAGCCCTAGGCATTCTAAAAAGCCCTTCCTGACCTGGTGTAAGTCTGTTGTCTCATCTCCCATCACTCCTTACATGAACCCAGCAACTAAATATAGTCTGATAAAGAGGTGCTTACCATCTGGCCAAAATGCATGCCAGATATATACGGCTAAGAAATACTCGTAAAAGGTACAAAGTGTGAGCATTCCTCCTAGTCAACCAAATTCCTCATGCTTGTGTGGCTACACAGCTGCTGCTCTTTGCCCTGAGCATCCCTTCCTCCCTTCCCCTTCTTTTCTGGATTAGGCCGTGGTCTTTTTTCAAGACTCAGGTAAAACATCATCTTCTTTCACAACCCCTCTCCCAAGCTGGATTAGTCCCAAGGTAGCTGGGGTGTGCCAGTGTCATAGGTATATTACAACTCTTGGTCTTTCTGCTTTCCTTGGGGACAAGTTTTGTCTCTTTCATATTCATGTACTGTATTCCAAGCTTGGCACAATATATAGTTAGTAAATATTTGATACTGTAGTTCTGTAGCCAAATTGTCTAATGTGGGGAGAGGGATTTCTCCTGTTAAAATATCACTCCTAGGTCCCATAGCAGATCTAAGTGAGTCAAAATCTCTAGGGATGGGACCCAGGAATCTGAGCTTTCAACAAGTCCACCATGTGCTGATTATACACACTAAATTATTTAATTTGCTGGTTTCATGATTAAATGACTCTGACTATAGTTCCTTGATCTGAGTTAGCAACACGTACCCTACTAGGGTGTTAGGAAGATACTATTTGATGGTGTGCTGGAGCTACCTTAAATGAGTTTGAACACCAAAAAATCTGTAAGCCAGTTGTTAAGGTGACGATTAAAAATTGAATTATGTAAACTTAAAATTATATTAAAAATAAATTTAAGAAATGCTCAAAGGTTATAACATCCTAATTGTTTTACTACATTTTACTGTCATCTGTGTTTGTTTTTTTTTTAATAATCATCTAGTCTCTATTTTTTAATCCGTGTGTTGAAAATACTCTGCAGTGTTGTACTACTGTTCTCTTCCCAATTCATGTATGCTACCTTGGCAGCTTGAAATCAGACATAGTGGGAATATTTACACCATGGAAACTGGCAAACACTGCAAATCTGCTTGACTTACTGTTTTGTCATCTACACTTAAGAAAGCCTTCTGTGGGAATCAGTTGCCTCTATGGAGTTTATAATAAAAAGTGCTATATGTAACTTATTATTTATAGGTTGTGTGCTAAGCTACATACTCTACATGTCAGCAAAAAATAAATTTTGTACACATGCACATTCAGCTTTTTATTGGAGATCTTTTAAAATATATGCTTGCATATCACTGTTGATGGACTTTTTGCAAAAGGTAAAGCCTTATATAAAAGAAAATTCTTATTCTTTGCCTGGTTCAGTTATGGCTACTATAACAAAGCACCAGAGATGGGGTGGCTTATTAACATCAAACATTTATTTCTCACAGTTCTAGAGGATGGACGCCCGTGATCAGGGGATCAGGGTGCCAACATGGTCAGGTTCTGGTGAGAGGTTTTTTTCAGGTTACAGGCTGCCAACTTCTCCCTGTACTTTCACATGGCCGACAGAGAGTGCAGAGAGCTCTCTGGAGTTCCTTTTATTAGGACACTATTCTCATTCATAAGGGCACTATCATCATGACCTAATCATCTCCCAAAAGCCCTACCTCCTAATTTCATCACATTGGGGGGTTAGGATTTCAACACATGAATTTTGGGGGGGACACAAATATTCATTTCGTAACACTGTTGTAGACTGTCACTATTAGAAGTGGTAGTGTCAAGTTCAGCACTATCTCTCGTCTTCCTTCTCTACTGGAATAAGTGGGATTGTGTAATTTTTATCATCCACGAAAGTTGTGATAGCAAGTGTATTGCAGTTAGGAACTTATATACTTTTAAATTTCTCCCTTTCCTTTTCAAGTGGTTCTCTCACATCTTTATTCTTCTCTTACTTTGAAGTTGTATTTTTATTTTTCTGTTTCTCCATCCACTGGTGGCACACATATCCTTTGCAAGTTTACATGTTACAGTTCCAGTTACACCTAGTGATTAACCACCTGCCAAAGCAAAGTTAGATTCCAAGACAGAGTGCCTGACCCTTTTTGGAACTGGCCGTTTGAGGTGGATACCTGTGCTGTTCTAATGATCTGTGGTGAAAGGAATCAACAGTTTGAACACAACAGTTGGAGGCTCTACCTTAGTCCACATTGGTTCATCTCTTAGCACACTTTTCTTGAGTCAAAAAATTTGAAGCAAATCGGTTTTCCAATGATGTTGTTAATTGATGAGTTATATTAGCTGGGGATATTAGACTGCCTGTTGTGCTGTTAATGAGACATATGACAGGTAAATGGAGAGTAAAGTTGTTACAGACCATAACATCACACTCTGTCTCTGCAGCTCCTGAGATCCTGTGGTTCAAGATTGTAGTCACCCCATACTGCCTTTTTGGATCGTATTTAGGTTTGTCTTAGCCTCAGAGTTTCAGTAAATTTTGTCCTGGGAACATTTCTGAACTGTGGCGTTGAAGTCTTAATGTGAGAATTGCCCTGGTATATTTTTTTTCAGAGAAACGCCTTATTTAACGTTGCTGTTCCACCAATATTTTGGTCTGCCTGTATTGTTTAGCATTTGGGTCCTGAGGTGTCCTAAAAGAGCCCTGGTATGTAGAGAATGCTAGTCTAGAAGCAGTTTACAGGACAGTATCCTGCAGGAGAGGGTGATAATAGCTGTGCTCCTTTAGGTCTGTTATTTGTGGGCAGAAGTCTACATCTCCTATTTGAGTTTACTCAAGGCAGAGAAGAAATACAATTGCTCTCAAAGAGATTTCATCTAATTCTTAGCCTGTTTGAGAGCCAGTGTGGCTTAGGGTTGAAGAACATGGTATGGGGCTAGATTAGCTCTACCACCCAATATCTCTGAAACATTGGAAAGTTACTTAATCTCTCTGTTCCTCAGTTTTCTCACCTGTGAAGTGGGGGATAATAATAGCCTCTACTTCTTATATTTGCTTTGAGGATTAAATAAGTTAATACATGTAAGTGAGGTAAAACACTGCTTGTGACATTTGTTAAACGCTTGATGATTACAAAAGGATACTAAAAAAATTAAAATCCTTCACTATTCCATCAAGCTATGAGCAGATGAGTTCATTTCTGTCCCATGTATAGCATCCCATTTATGTTCTCTCTCTGTGTATAATATTAATATATACACACATATATAATATATGATATATGTAACATATTAATAGTGTATACATAATATAGAATATAATTGTATGATCTATACAATATTTTTTTCTGTACTTTTCTATTAATATATCATGAATAGTTGTTGTTACTAGTCTTTGGAAATATAACCTTCCGTGTGTGTGTAGTATTCTATTATATGGGTATACTATATTTATTTAACTTAACTCTGGTTTTCCAAAATTTATTTCAAAAAGTTGCTATTCAAAACAGTGTTAAAAATGAGTATTCTCTGTCACAAACATATGTCATCTCTGATTTTTTTTTCCCTGGAGATAGTTTTCTAGACCTGAAATGATTAATAAGCTATCTTCTCAAAGGGATTTTAGTAGCTTGTTTTGGTTATTTCCACCCCATTCCTATTTAAATATGTAGAATCAAGGCTAAGCTACTGGCTGCACTTTTCTAAATACTTTTATTACCTTAGAAAGTTGCATTTAGAGATTAATGAGAATTTGAGGCAGCAGAGTATAGCAGCAAGAAAATGGAATTAGAAATCAGACAGATGTCTTTAAATCTCATTTTTATCCCTTTTTGGAATGTTACTTTGGGTAACCTGTTTCAACTTTTGGAACCTCATTTCCTAATCTGTAACGTAGAAATGATTTAAAAACCAAAATTTCAAGATTGTTGGATAAGTAAATGAAATAAAGAATGTACAATGCCCAGCCTGGCACAAGAAAAGCACGAAGTGACTATTAGTCTTATCCCAGTTTCTTCAGCATTTTATTGTGTGGCACACAAGCAACACAGAAGAAGGTATCTGTACTTTGGAAAAATTTATAGTCCATTTGGGGAGCCATAGAAACATAGAACCAAGGTGACAATGATGAAGCTGAATGTTATGTTATCTCATGCTGATTAATTCAATGTGGAGAGAGTGGAATAAAACAGTGGTTAGAATAGTGTGGATTTGTAAATGCACACTGTTTCTACAGATTCCACCCCAAATCCCCACTTCTGCCAAGCACAATTAGTCATGTGGGATTTGACAGGTAGGAGGTAGTCTGCTATAAAAACCAAGTTTTAGAACCAAAGAACGTTCTAGCATGTTCTTGTATCTGCCAAATAAAATCAATGGGCTGATGTTTAAGACATCTCTTATGTGTTGGACATGATAAAACAGATAATTGCAGTAGATGCCAACACAGGCTGTGGGAAGGCAAGTATTTATTGCCTGTAATAAAATAAGATGTATTTAAAAGGTGCCTGCCCCAGGGACCAATGTCCTGATTCACAATACCACAATATTGGCAAACTTAATGACAACTTTCAGTGTTAATGCCTCTCTAACCAGGACCATTAGTTACCAGACATTCTTGTTCAAATTGTGAGGTTTTTTTGTCAGGTTTATTCTGTGAAGAATAATGCTCCAGAGGTTCTGAGGGAATCATCAGCTGATTTTCTGAAACTCTAAAGAAACAAAATATCACTGATAGTCCCCAGCAAATATTTCTATTAGACAGTAAAGGAATTCAAATATAAGTTGTTTTAGTGAAGTCAAGAAATATGCAACTTTTGCATATTTGCCATTTATTTTCTTTAGATTAATGTCAAAATCTCTTTGTCAGACAATGTTCAAGGTGGTTAACATGGGCTAATTCATTCAATCCTTGCAATTCTATAAAGAGGTGATGTTTTGTCTTGTTTTACAAGTGAGGAAATTGAGGTTTTGAGAGAGTGTAAGTAATTTGGTTGAAGTCACTCATCTAGTAAGTGGCAAAGTTGAGTTCCTAATCCATATATGTCTAATTCCTAAGTTTATGCTTATGACCGTTAGCTATATTGTGGTGGTCTTCCATAAATTCTTTATTGTAGGCTTGAAGAGAGGAGCTCTTTTCTATCAGTATCAGTGTGTTACTAACTGAATAAATTATAAAGCTTAGGAGATGCAATTATAATAGATGATATACACACTAGTCTACCACAAAGATTTATTTCTCTGAGGATGCAAAATTCAAAATTATTTCCTCTTTTTCTATTCCCTATTGGTGAGAGCTTTGAGTAGAGCAATTCAGAGCAGTGGCATAAACTTTAACCACATGATGCTTTATTTCCAGTATTGATTCTTTTTCTGATGCTGAGTTACCTAATGAAGATGTGGGAAATTAAGTAATGAGAAGACTATTTAGCTAGAAATCAGCAGGCAGGGTGAGATGAAAATTAAATGCTGGAGAGAGGTGATGAACTGGGCAAATGAAAAGAAAAGAAAAATTAATTGAATTGACTATGTGACATTCAAATTTAACAGTGGAGTTGAGAATTGACCTCAGGCCCTACCATTTCATTCCAATGCTTTCTTAGTAATGGAGAAGTCACTGTTTAACTTGCTAGCTTTTCAGTAATACTTAATTCCAGAGTTTGCCTTCATGGCAAATTCGTTCTTCAGAATTTCATGTAAATAAAATAACTACTTAGATATTAAAAATGTCACTACATTATTCTGAGCTATATGAATTGTGACATGAGTTTGTAAAAGTCAAATTTTTTTACCTTGCTAATTAGCTTCACGCTCTCTATGTATGTAAAATAAGTAACAAGTGACACATTAATTTTATTAAGAACGATCTCAAATGTCAGAGTGTAATGAACCAGAGATATGATTATAATTGCCACAAATGGTTGAAGCCAATACATTTTTCCGCCTTAGCTTAATAGTGGTTTTATAATCATTTTGATCAATCTAATTGTTTCTCACTGACTGCAGATCCCTCTTACAGCATCTATCTTCTGTAACCCTGAGCATTCCTATGAAACTCTTGTGTCTAAATGTACTCCTATAAAGGGAATATCACACTATTTGTGGATTTTTTAGGTAATTGAAAGTAACTCAGTCATTTTTCTTTAATGTTTTAATAGGTTTTTGTGTTTCCCAGCTATAAGCAAAGAATATGAGAGAGAGAGAGAGAGAGAGAGCGAGCACTAGAGTGAGAGCAAGCAAGACTAAGGGATACTTGAGAACTACACCAGAATAAGAAATTTATTTGCTGAACCCATCTAAATTATCTACAATTTAGGCATTCCTTATTATCTGACTTATCTTGTTATCTCCACTCTCAAATTAATGATGGAAGCAGAGATATTAGAAAGTTGATCACAATTGATTTTTATGCCAGTGGTTTCATCCAAAGCCTCTTGTAGGCATTGGGGAAAGGAGCCATAATCAATATCAAGTTATTAGTGAACTTCTCTTTTAATTGATAATTTACATTAGTAAATTTAAAAAATTTTTTGGGGGGAAAAGTTTAAAATATGCTACCTAAAAGATGATTGATTTTTTAGCTTAAGATGTGTCTTATAATGGTTTCAGTTTCTTTGTTTCACTTAAATCACTGTGCCATTGGAATGTCACATATATGGCATCTTGCTTCCTTGTGGAACACTTCAGCAAAGATCCTTGAACTTCTGTTCTGTTTCTGGAACTAGCTCTGTGACCTTTGACAATAATGCCACTTCTCTGGACCTCAGATCCTATAAGAAAGTTGGGGTTCTGGTCAAGATGACCTATGATATTACTTGGAGCTTCATAATTTTATGATTAGACAAGCAGGACCTTGAAATAAAATGGAGACATAATCCAGTTTAAGAAAATAATGTGATTGTCAATACCTATTGTAAACCAGCTAAACCAGGTGGTGATAATTTATGGGTTTTTTTTTTTTTTTTTTTTTTTTTTAAATGAAGTCTTGCTCTGTTGGCCAGGCTGGCGTGCAATGATGCGATCTCAGCTCACTCCAACCTTCGCCTCCCAAGTTCAAGCGATTCCCTTGCCTCAGCCTCCCGAGTAGCTGGGACTACAGGCATGCGCCACCCACCTGGCTTATTTTTGTATTTTTAGTAGAGATGGGGTTTCACCATGTTGTCTAGGCTGGTCTAGAATTCCTGACATCAGGTGATCAGCCTGCCTTGACCTCACAATGTGCTGGGATTACAGGTGTGAGCCACCGCACCAGCAAGATAATTTATGTTTAATAAATCAAAAAGGATATTTTACTTTCAAAATATTTATCTCGGAATGTCTTTAAACAGACAATTCCTCTAGTGTATTTAAAATGATATTGATATATGAATACTTTTTCTTTTTTTTTCCTGAGGCAGAGTCTCCCTCTGATGCCCATGCTGGAGTGCAGTGGCACAATCTCCAGTCACTGCAACCTCCACCTCCCAGGTTCAAGCGATTCTCCTGTATCACCCTCCCTAGTAGCTGGGATTACAGGCATGTGCCACCACGCCAGGCTAATTTTTTCTATTTTTAGTAGAGATGGGATTTTGCCATGTTGGCCAGGCTAGTCTGGAACTCCAGAAGTCAGTTGAACCACCCGCCTTGGCCTCTCAAAGTGCTGGGATTACAGGCATACCCACCACACCCAGCCATAAATTTTAATTTTAATCACAACAACTTAAAAAGTACAGATATAGAGTAAAATTTATTACCTTTGAGTTTTTTTAAATAAAAGAACAGTTGTGAAGAAAAAGTTATAGGGACAGGAATAGTATTGTTACCAGAAGGGGATCTGGACCCAGACACCAGGAAAGGTTTCTTGGATCTCCTGCAAGAAAGAATTAAGGGTGAGTCTACACAGTAAAGTGAAAGCAAGTGTATTAAGAAAGTAAAGGAATAAAAGAAGGACTACTCCATAGGCAGAGCAGCCCCAGGGCTGCTGATTACCCATTCTTATTGTTATTTCTTGATTATATGCTAAACAAAAGGAGGATTATTCATGCCTCCTCTTTTAGAACATACAGGGTAACTTTCTGATGTTGCCATGGCATTTGTAAACTGTGATGGCGCTGGTGGGAGTATAGCAGAAAGAATGACCAGAGGCCATTCCCATCACCATCTTGGTTTTGGTGGGCTTTGGTCAGCTTCTTTATGGCAGCCTGTTTCATCAGCAAGGTCTTTATGATGTGTATGTTGTGCTGACCTCCTATCTTATTATGTGACTAGATGCCTTAACCTCCTAGGAATGCAGCCCAGCAGGTCTCAGCCTTATTTTACCCAGCCCCTATTCAAGATGGAGTTGCTCTGGTTCAAACACCTCTGACGGTATTAATATATATTAAGAAAACCTTAATTTCCGCCAAAGAGTTTAACTTTGTTGCCATATTACACTTGATTTTCTAGACATAGGCTCTTAAACCTTTGTGTGACCAGGAGGTTTTGAAAATGGAGGCTCTAATCCTAGTGTCTAAGGGTTTTTTTAAAAGAAATATTATGATAGATTATTTATAATACCAACTACTTGATATTGCAGTGTCCACATTTTCCTTAATATTGTCCCCAAGAGTTGTCAAGTTCTGCTGTTGCTGTTACAGTTTTTTTTCCTCAACAGGAATCTATAGCAAACTGTATTCATGGAAATGAACAGTGTTTAGTATGAATAGATATCTGTGCCTTTTCAGTAATTTACTTTTATTATATGTTACTTTAAAAAAAATCATTTATGTCTCTTTGGCAAATAGAGTGTAGTAAAGATGTCAGATGGGTTCAGTCTTGTGTGCTTCCTCTGATGAGTTGTCACTGAGTATGGGCTACCTGGGCTTTCTGGAAGAGTTGACGTTCAAAATGAAATAAGCCAACACTATTAATCACATATGCTATTACTTCCCTATCATTATACTTGGCTTACTATATTTCATAAACCTTGTGAATGGTTTCAGTACTTTAAAAATTACCTTATCAGTCACGAAGACTTGTTTATTCCATTCTCCAAAGTGTCGGTCACCTCCTCTCCATTTCTGCTATCTCTGCTCTGGCTCAAGAAGTAGTCATTTTTCCTCTTCTTCACATATTGTGTAGTTAGCTTTGTAATCAAAGATTGAATTATATGATTTTTCTTTGCAGAAACTTCCACTGTTTCAGTGTGTCCCCTTTGTTTACAGAGTAAAGTCCAAGCATGTGTTTAGAGAAGTTACTCATCCTGCCCAGATATCCCTTCCCAGTTTCATCTCAGACATGGGCACCATCCAAAGTGGACTGTGTGTTAATCCCCACATTCCTTTTATCTTCCCTTTCCCCACCCTTGTTGACACTTTCCTACAGCCTGAGAAGCCTTTTCCCCATTTGTGGTTCTCTTTGCCTGGTTGTCAAGATGTACCTCACTCAGCAATCTGAGATATTTTACTAGATTCTTGAAACTGGAATTGATTTTTGCTTCCTTAGAGTTCCCAGAGCACATTTCTTGTATGTCTTTTTTTTTTTCATTTTGACTTAAAATTTTAGGTTTTCGCATACCAGTATACCTAACCAAGTTTAAAAATACCTATTTGTTCTATCATTATTACAAAACCTGACGTCGTGCTTTGCACATAAAAGGTTTTCAATAAATGCTTCCCACTTGATAGACTGGAGGAATGAATGTGGACATCTATGAATTTGAATATGTTTATACCCTTAAAAATATTAGTTTATACACATAGTTAGAACATTAAAGTGCCTGATTTTGCTATTCAATAAAAATAAAATTATTTAATTTTTGTTTATATTTCTACAAAGTTTTATTTGTGAAGAAATGAGAAACAAATTTAAAGTAACATACATTATTCTCGGGCAGAGCAAAGCTAATTTTAGAAGTGGCCACAGTACTTTCTAAATATTGAGAAATAATTTGGCCAGGCTCAGTGGCTCACACCTGTAATCCCAGCTCTTTGGGAGGTCAAGGTGGTCAGATCATTTGAGGTTGGGAGTTTGAAATCAGCCTGGACAACATGGTAAAAACCCCATCTCTACTAAAAAATACAAAAATTAGGCAGATGTGGTGGTGGGTGCCTATAATCCCAGCTACTTGGGAGGGTGAGTCAGGAGAATCTCTTCAACCCAGGAGGCAGAAGTTGCAGTGGGCCAAAACTATGCCACTGGACTCCAACTTGGCTGACAAAGTGAGACTCTCAAAAAAATAAAAAAGTAAATGTTGACAGAAATGTGCTTAATTTGGAGATGAATATTATGCAAAGAAGAGTAGAATTTGCATGTGTGATATCCCATATAAAATATCCAAGTAGAAAAATAAGTGAACACATATTTTCCTCAAGGAAGATTTTTGTCTTGGGGAAAATGTTCTTAAAGTACTTGGTGAACTAATCAAGCGCAGTGGCACATGATGATTTCAGTTGGGTATAATCTAGGGTAAGAAGAGCTGTTTGGTGGCCTGGCCACTTGAGGAAGCAAAAATTTGCTTATATGCTAATGTACTTCTTCCAGACTCTGTATTTTTTATTCACCAATTTAAATTTTGTGACACAAAATGCAAAACAAAATATTAGAAAAGTCAAAATCCAACTAAAGTGTCAAGGATGAGAAGATGGAAGAGAAAACAATGCTTTCCACATAAAAAGGAAACGGCAGAACTTGTTAACACATGTTCAAGTTAAAAATGAGCAAGTTTACTTAAGTCACTATCCATAAATCATGTCTTTCCTACCCTTGTCTGGCTAAAACGTTTCCTTGGATTGCCTAAGTAATTTCCTAAGTGCTTGTACCCGCTGAAGTATCTGAGTGCTCAGTTGATTATATTTAGCCTAAAATGTTGTCATGCCTTATTACATCAAGTCTTTCCAGAGAAACAGACCTCATTAGTGGCTATAACTATAAAATTAGAAAAAAAAAGAAAATTATAAATCCACTTTGTTTCCGTGAGGTTAATAAATGGTAATACAAGGTGATGATGATGATGCCTGATGAACAATTTCCAGCATGCACATAAAATGCTGTGACTTTAGAAATGCAGTTAGTGTGTGATTATATCATTTTCTTTTTGGCAGCATGGTCCAAAACACCTATTGTCAACAAGGGGCATCATCAAAATTACTTCAGAGGTTTTGCTAACTGCTCACGGGCACTCCTGAAAATTCTAGGTTGCTTTCCTTACAAGGGACTAAGTCATCCCCATCATTTTCTCTGTGCCTCCAATACCCCAGGAAAAACTTCTGTCAGTTGAGCCTCAGGCCTCCCCCCTCCTGTTCCTTCTACTTCCATATCGTCTCTTTAACATGGCTGACCATTTTGCTAACTAGGTCCAGGGAAGTCTGACCCATGCAAAGACTATGTACAAGTTCCTTGATTCTTCCAACCTCACATCCTCTCTGGCCAACCTCCCTTTCCTCGCCAGGAATCTTGTACGTTGAGCTGGTAGAGTTATACTCAAAAAGGGCAATTGACACCAAACTGTTACTCTTTTTTAAAACCCTCTAGTTGCCTATATAAAGAGTCATCAGGATCTTCTAAACCCTGACTTAAATTTTTAGCCTCATCTCTTTTTCTCCATGTCCCACCACCCTCCCATTCTCCACTTTTGCCTCTAACCTCTTTCCTAAACTCTAAGTCACTTCAGATACCTGCATTTCTCAAGAAAATCATGATGTTCACACTGTGGTTCTCTCTGGTAGGAACAGTTCGGCCTCATGTTATCTTACCTGATGGACTCTGCTCGATAGTTCAAGCATCACTCTTCCTATGAAGACTTTTCTGATCCTTCAGATTGAATTGTCCACTCCTCCCTTTCTCTAATTTGTGATGAATTTATTATACATATTCCACATTTCACTGTACAAATTTGTTTATAAATCTGTCTGCTTAATGGAATACAAATAATCTAGAGCCTGGAGCCTAATATGTTCATATCATGGTCTCCAACACCAAATCCTTTGTCTGGCCCTTAATAACCTAGTGCTGGTTGAATAAACATTTGAATGCATGTCAGACAGCTATTAAACTATAATCTCTAATAGAATAAGAATCATGTCTTATTCAGCTTTGCATCCCACTTAGCTTCTAGTCCAATGTCTTGCATATAGAAAGAGCTTAATAATTATTTAATATATAGTTGAAGAAAGGAAAGCTAGTGGAAGAAAGGAACATCACATATGAACAGGAACTGCAGCTGGAAGGCATAAAGGCAAGAGAGAGTATTAACTGAGTTGAAAAAAAAATCAATTGTAAAAAGGCAGGGTGGGCTGGGTGCAGTGGCTCACACCTGTAATCCCAGCACTTTGGGAGGCTGAAGTGGGTGGATCACATGAGGTCAACGGTTTGATACCAGCCTGGCCTACATGACGAAACCCCATCCCTACTAAAAATACAAAAATTAGCCAGGTGTCGGGCGGGTGCCTGCAATCCCAGCTACTTGGGAGGCTGAAGCAGGAGAATGGCTTGAACCTGGGAGGTGGAGGTTGCAGTGAGCCAAGACCATGCCACTGCATTCCAGCCTGGGCAACAGAGTGAGACTCTGTCTCAAAATAAATAAATGAGTGAATGGCAGGATAAAGGAGACATAGCTAAGCAATTGCCTATGCCTGTTTCATTCAGTGATTTTCTTTAGGACTTGTAGAACTGCAGGTAGGATGGGTTGCTACTGAGATTTTGTTTCCATTGTTGTTTTGTTGGTTTTGGGGCCTAGATGAGAGCCCCAAAATTATCACAAGTATCAGAAGTATCACAAGTGAGATACTTCTGTTCTACTCACTTGTGATGAGGATGAAAGATACATATTAGTAAGTTATTTTCATTCTCCCATATTTTCGTTCTCCCATATGGTCATTTATGCTGACCCACATACTCCCATTCTGGATTAGTTCCTTCTTTTGTTTAAATTCTGTTACTGAGTCTGAAAATTTCAGATTACTCCTAGGCACTTTTGAATTGTTCATTGGTCCAAAGAAATTACAGAAGATATTGCTTAAAATCTGGAGGAAGAAAAAAAAAACCCTGCCAATCTAGCCTTACCTTTATAAGCATGTTATTGTTTTCATTGTCATAGCCTATGTATTGATTTATGAATCTTAAAGAGAGCTGACTCAAGACAACCTTGCATATAGATAAAAGATTTTCTTTTGAAATGTTGAAATGTTGATCCTGAGTATCCATGGCTTTTCCTCCCTTATAGAAGCAACATATTGTTCAATAGCTAATAGACAACAAAATGTTAGAAAATCCAGTTGTATGATCAGTATATTTGGGAGTGGTGCTTGGAAGGCAGCAGTATCTGAGCTGATGTTGGGTAGAGTAATGTTAGCCTCCAGCTTTCTACTTAGTGGAGGTCTGTGGATACATCACAGTCATCAGCTCTTGCTTCTTGGATGATTGATCGATTGCATTGACTCTGGGAAAAGCAATAAACCCTAAAAGACTATTAATCTAGCTAATTGTGTAAAATATTTGGAAGTTCATTGTCCACTTAGCTGTTAGCAAGTGGGCTGGAATGTGGTTACTGCTTTTAGAGTGGGCAGGAGGAGAGACTGAGAAAAATAATGATATATAATCCCAAGTGTTGTAGCATAATTAGGATGTTGTAATGCATTACAGGCTTAGCAGAAGTTTACAGCCAGAAAGGGCTGGATTTAAATGACAGCTCCATACTTTACCAACTATGAGAGTTCAGATAAGTTAGTCTCTTTGTGCTTCTGTTTATAGATGGGGATAGAAATTCCTTCTGATACAGTTACTTGAGGATTGTGTGAGATAATGTTAATAAAGTGTTTTGAAAGTTTCCATCCCTTAGCAAGGAATTCTTGTTTTTATACAGGTATTCAACTGAAATATTTGGAAAACAGTGGATCACTTCATGAAGATAAAGTTGTAAAAATATACAAAAAAAAAACTAACCAAACTATGTTGAAAAAGAGCAAAGGAGAAAGTACAAATCATCTCAACTTCCTTACCCAGCAATAGGTCAGGCCAAGCAGATATCTCTTTGTGCATTTATTAAGAGGTATATAAAGCATATTTCCATTCATATTTATTTTACAATGACTTAGGTAAGATGAAAGTCAAGTTTTTCTTCTTGGATTTTGGATTCAGATATTAATACCTGAACCTAGCTGCTGCTTTGGAGGCCCAGTGCCTCCTGCCTGGACAGCATCTCTCCAAAGGAATGACCTCAGCTGTGGTCTCAATACACCTCTCTTCCTATCTGTCTGCCTCCATGGAGCCTTCACTGCTTTTGTTAAAACATCACTGTTGACAATGCTGCTGGGAAGTTTCAGTAATGCCCTATTGCTACAGGATCTGGCATGAGGCCTTTCTGCCTGCTGTCCCTGTAACCCTGTAAGTCTGTTCATGGCCTCCTGGTGCTTGTCTCTCTGGATTTACCAGATCTTTGTGGTTCTATGTGGTCCCACTAGATTCAACCCTCTGTCAGGAGTCCTCCTTAGCAAAGACTTCCTGGGTGTCATCATTTCCTTAAATCCATATATTCACAACTTTTTTTGCTCTGTGGGCACATACCCCACAGTTCCAGGCTCCAGACAGTGTGGGTCATGTCTTTGTCTCTGAATCTGGGTGTCCTATCTCAGCTCCACCTTCTTTTGTAAAGAAATTTCTACCAGAGGTTCCTATTATATATTCCTTCCACCAGACCCCAGCTGGACCAACAGTATAAACAGTATTCATTTTTCATTTTACCAGGAGGCTCTTCAGTCACTTTTAATTTCATGGAAGCCAAAGGAACTTGGAGGCACAGTCTTAGGCTCACATTACATCTCTTCTTTCTTCTACAAAGTGGACTCGAGATCAAGGCTTAACTATTCCCATATACTATACTTAGTGTCTAAAGCAATGCGTGCCACATAATACATGCTCAATAAATCTGTGTTGGAAGAAAGAATGAATGAATGTTTTGGAATGAATTTGACCATTTTCCTTAATCATAATTTAAGGCATTACACACCCACCCTACATCATTCTATTTGCCTTTGCCTCTAGATAGTTTTTCTAATATTTACTGTATTAGAAATATTTTGCTCTAAGTGTCTTATGTTTACTAACTTACTCCTCAAACAACTCTATGAGAAGGATGCTACGGTCATCTCCTCTCTTACAGATAAGAAAACTGAAGGCTAGAGAGTTTTAGCTTACACGGCTAGTACTGGTGGTTCCCAGTTGTAATGACTGTTCAGAGGTGGCACCCTACCAGGTAACAACAAGTCCTTGAGATCTGGTGATTGTAATGAAGGGGGATAAAAGCAGCCCTTCTTGGGTACCAGAATTATAAAATATGAAGCTAACAACCCCAGACATCTGTATTACTCTTTTCTCCCATCACTGTAAAAAACTACCTGAGACTGGGTAATTTATGAAGAAATGAGATTATATTGGCTAATGGTTCTGTAGGCTGTACAGGTAGCATAGCTGGGGAGGCCTCTGGAACTTTTCATTCATGGTGGAAGGCACAGGGGAAGCAGGCACATCTTCGCATGGTAGAGCAGGAGAGAGAGAGTAAGGGGAAGTGCTACACACTTTTAAACAACCAGATCTCCTGAGAACTCACTATCACAAGAACAGAAAGGAGGAAGATGGAATGCCTCCATGATCCAGTCACCTCCCACCTGGCCCCTTCTCCAACGTTGAGGATTACAATTCTACATGAGATTTGGGTGGGGACATAGAAAAAAACAATATCAGCATCTATGTTTCCCACCATGTAGTTCACAGAAATAGAGGAAGCAGTTAAAAAAAAAAAAGATTGAAGTAGATAATACATGCACACAGAAAAAGGGTTTTGATCTTTCTGCCCTTGTTTTTGTTCTGCTCACAGGGTCAGCTACCTGCCTGAGTCTGGGCTTCATAAAATATATGTATTTTTCACCATAAATTTCCCTTTTTTCTGTAACTTACAATGAAATGGGTTCTATTCATGCAGCTATTTGTCTGTTTCATAGTAGAGCATTATCTTAATATTTATTTTTGCATGTCATTGCTTATTATTCAGGATGAACTTATTTAAAATGTACATGACCAAGTATATTTCTTCCTTCTATAAAATGCCAATTCACTTCTTTAACTCATTTTACTTTTGGGGTGCTTATAAGTTTTTCCCATCAATTTAGGGAATGCTTTGTATGTTTATAGTCTTAACATTTTTATATATGATACATGTTACAAATGTTGTATTTTGAGTTTAATTATTATATCATTTTCTGTATATAAGTTTCAAATACATTTATTATCGTTTAAATTAATCTTTTCTCTAGGCTTTGTATAAAGCTTAGAAAGTATCCTTTATGCCAATATTTAAAAATAGTATGTTACATTTTCTTCCAGTTTTTTTCAGTTGATTCTGGTTGATGATATCCTTTTCTGTAATTTGCTTTAAAATGTTTCAGCAGATAGTGTCATACAGATGTGTGTGTTAGACTGTAGAGTTAAATCTCAAGGATCCTAACCAGTTCTACATACTTTGGGTGTGGTGAGTTAGCATGGGAAGTTTAATCAGTAGCCCACGCTCTGTGTGTCTACTCCTAACTTATACTATCTTTACCTTTTATCAACACCGGAGTGTTTCGTAATTACTATGGATATTAGACTTAAGAAAAAAACTGGTAAAATGTACGGTGATCAGATATGCGGATTGACCACTTCATACCACTAGATGGTTATAAAAAAAGACTGGCAATAAAATTGGAGAGGATATGGAGAAATTGGAATTGTTATTTGTTGCTAGTAGGAATGTAAAACAGTGCAGCCACTTTGGAAAATACTTTGGCAGTTTTTTCAGCTTTTAAAAATAGTGTTAACACAGGACCCAGCAATTCTGTTAGGTACATGCCCCAGAGAAATGAAACCGTATGTCCACATAAAAACTCTTGTACAAATCTTCATCACAGTATTATTTATAAAAGCCAAAAAATAGAAAAAACCCAGATATCTATGAATTGATGAGCCACAGTGGTATATCCATACAACCGAATAATAAAATGGAATGTAGTACTGATGCATACTACTTGGCTGAATCTTCAAACCATCATGTAATTCAAAGAAGCTAGTCACAAAAAGAGCACATATTGTATATGATTATCATTCTATTTACGTGAAATGCTCAGAATAGGCAAATACATGGAAACAGAAAGATTAGTTATTACCAGGGGCTGGGGAAAATGGAATAGGGTGTGATTTTTCATGGGTTCAGGGTGCTTTTGGTGGGAGAAGAGAGGAAAATATTCAAAAATTAGATAGTGGTGATAGCTGCACAACTCTGTGAATATACTATAAACCACTGGACTGTACACTTTAAAAGGGCTAATTTTATAGTATGTCATTTATAACTGATTAAACCTGTTATAAAAAAAAGATGTGGATTAGCTAGAAATATTACACAAGTGAATGGGACATACATGTTTAGTAACTCAGGGGGTTATGCCCTTTAGAGTGATGTCTTAGGTCTAGGGATGCCTTAGGTCATGGGTATAAATGTTTAGAGAATTCTCTACTCTTATCTGACCAGAAAGTTAGATACTGTCAGCAGAATATTGTCATATGTGCCTGAAGGTGTATTTAGAGTATCTGAAAGGACAGGGAGCTGGAAGTTGATTAAACTTATGGAGTACATTGTGTGACTGTTCCGAGTTCTTCTCGGTAATGAACATTTGTCACTTTGGCACAATTTAATCTAAGACTTGCTTTCTTGGTAACATACTGTTTTGGAGTGAGGTTACAGTGAGAGCTGCAGAGTTCACATACTTCAACAGTTAAAGGCAACAGATAACTACCAAAAAGCCTAATGGGATAGAACAATTATTAACAGTTGATATCCAAAACAATTATTGACTATTATGTACTCATCACGCTCCCAGTGACTCTACTGAATTATCTTATTAATTTAAAAAGCTTTTATTTGTTAATTCTCTTGCTTTTTTTTCTCTGTACAAAATTAAATCTTCTGCAAGTAAAGATAATTTAATTTTTCTCTTTCCAGTACTGGCTAATTTTTATTTTATATCTTTCTCTGTAGAGCCTCTGATATGATGCTAAATAATAACATTATTTGCAGCTCATTTCATTTTGTTCTCAATAATATAGATGAATAGTCAGTGTAACAAATATAGACATCAAAAATCAAAATTAAATTAAAAAATCAATAGGAAATTTTCAAAAAAGCCTCCAAGTATTTGCCTTTTTTGTGACCTTGGCCACTTAACCTCTCTGAATTTGATTAACTTATTTGGAACATGGATTCTGCTAATAATTGCTAGTTGGCAGCATTATGGTGAAGGTTAAGTGAAGTGATTTATTTACGTGCCCAGCTCAGTGCCTGGCACTTGACTCAGTAAATATAGTAGGTGTACAATTTGTGATATAGATTCTTGTTGAGTACAATGGGACACCTGGGGGGAAAGAGATCAGTTCTACATGCTAGGACAGAGCCATGGAGACAGGCAGAAGGAGGAGTTCTTATTTCCTAGCAGGAAGGGGGTTGGTGAAGAAATTTTGGGAAAGAGAATGCTGTGGGTAAAATATAAGTGTAGAGAAGTGTGAAGCAGGATGAGTTTAAGGGACCGCAAAGAATCTGAAGTATCTGGAAGCAAAGTCTGTAAGAAATTATATGGATAGAGGTGCAGTTGGAGACATAGAGGTCAGAATGTGGCGGGTGTTGAGTGCAAGGTTATAGAGTTTGGAATTTCTGGAGGGGAATGGGTTTTGTGCAAGCAAGGCATCTGCTCAAGTATTTACAGTAGAGAAGTTTCTCCTGGAGGCATCTTGGTGAATGAACTGGGATATGGGAGACAAGAAGACCTGTAACTGAGGTGTCTTGCTTGGAGGAAAGGTTGGACAGTGTTGCTGTGTTAGTTTCCTGTGGCTGTTGTAATAAATTGCTACAACCTTGTTGGCTTAAAAGAACAGAAATTTATTTTCTTACAGGCCTGGAGGCCAGAAGTCCTTAATCAGTATTGCCGGGCTGAAATCAAGGTGTTGTCAGGGCTGATGTCCCTCCAGATGTTCTAGTGGACAATCCATTCTTTACGTTTTCCAGCTCCTGGTGGTTGCTGCTAGCATGTTTTGGCTTGTGACTGCATCATTCTAATCTTCAAGGCCAAAATCTACAAATCTCTCTGTCCTGTGTTCACATCACTGTTTTGTCTCTTCTGTAAGTGTCAAATCTCCCTTTGCCTTCCTTTTATATGTGAGATATGTGATTGAATTTGTGTCCCTCCCAGATAATCCAGGGTAATCCACTCATCTCAGGATTTATAGTTTAATCACATCTGCAAAGACCTCTTCTTCAAAAAAGGTCACATTTCCAACATTTACAGGTTCCAGGGATTTGGTATGTTTGGGTGTCCACTATTTTTCTTTCATAGTTGTAATTTACTAGGACAGAAAATACAGGAACCATAAGATTGGAGAAAAGATAATGAAATTCGTTCTGTACCTGAGATTTAGGTTTTTAAGAGGACCCATATCCTGCTCTCAATCTGTTTTTTTCCTGCATTTTTAAAAGAATAATTGTTATGTTTTCCTTTCCAGGTGAAATCAGGAATTGCATTCTGTATCTTTTTCTGAAAGCTTGCATTACCCTGAGTTAATCCTTCATTACTTCAAACCTATAGGTTCTTCTTTTTATCTCAGGCTAACCAGAGCTCTGACATGTCCACTTCTGACACAGCATAGGTTTCTTTTTAAGTAATTTCAGAGTTATCAATCACAGTTGAATACCTCAGAAGGAATATAACAAATTATACTGTTAATTCTCTTTCCCTCAAATTTCTGTTAGTATCTAACCCAAATTCACCCATGCAAAGGTTGAAACTATAATCTTGTAACTGGCCTTTTCAGCTTAACAGTACTAATAAGTACTTTGAATTTCAGCAAAAACTGAAAAATAACTTAAAGTTTCTTTTATTCCTGGTGCCTGTTGGGTAATATCTGTCATTTATAATAAAGTCCTTACTGTATGTTCAGACTACCAGAGGAAGCTGTTTATCTAAATTTTTTAGTCTATTTGTGCAGCGTCAAATCCGAAAGTCTATTTTTACTTTCTCGAACAGATAATCTTGTTAAGCACTTTTCAATGACCCTATCCTTCACAATTACTTGGTATCTTAGATTCTAGCTGACTTTGGCTTTTCAGTAAGTTTCAGTTTTTAAATATTTCTTTTGTTTTTCATTTTTAAACCTTCACTTTTTGCCTGTACACCACCTGGCTCCCCCTTGCTATAGAAATTGTAGTTTTGGGAAAAATATCTTTTCCTGAAATTTGTATGCTAAATTTCTTGGGATATTATTTATTCAGTGAAATAAAGAATGAATGAATAAATCAGAGAGAATTAAACATTGCATTCAAATCACTTCCAAAGATTGAGTAAAGTTGCTTTCAGTTGCTCAAAATAAGTTTTGATTTCCTTGTCTTCATAAAAAAAATTCTGAAAGCTGTTTTGTGTGTTCGTACATTAAAAAGTCCATAATATAATATAATGCCCTAAATCAAGGCTGTGGGCATGATTCAGTGACATGGGGCTTGTTTATAATTCCAGTGATGCTGTGACTCTCACGGATTTTCAGTTAATGGATTACCTATTAGGGCAAAGGCCTCAAATGCTAGAATCCCCTTCTACTCTGCTTTCTATAATAAAACACCTAACCTTACCTAAAGTGAAAAAAGGTGATGCTTTAGATTGGACTAAAATTCCTCATTCATTCAGCAGGCGTTTGTTGAGCCCCACTTATGTGCAAGCTTGTGCTAGTTTCTGCAGCTGCCTAAGCAATATTTGGTAAAGACTTTGCAGGCTCCCAGTGGTCCAGAGACTACACTTAAAAATAGGTAAATAAAAGGCCCTTAATAATTTCCAAAATTTTAATTAAAACCAGAATCATTCTGCTTATTGACACAGGGCAATTTGCAGGGGACACTGTGATTTAGAGATATTGGTCTCTGTCCACATGTGGAAAATTTATGCAGGACAGTGTTTGCAAAATCATAAAGCATTGTTTGGCTCTATTTATGAACTGTATTTTTGTCCCTATAGAAAATTATATTTTTTTTTTGGTTGGGCTCTATTTACAAGCCATATTTCCATTCTTGTTGAAAATTAAATAGAATAATCGCACTCAAGGTACAGCAGTAGATTCCTTTATGTGTTGTTTCACTTCTGCTGGTCACAGTGCTTTTTGGAATTTTATGTCTCTAAGAAGTTGAGGACTTACCCCCTAAATGAAGTTTCTTGTATGTTTTTTGTAATTAAATTAGAACTTTAAAAAGGTCACAAATAGCAAAATTACCTTTACTCTGAAACTATTAACTTTAAAATTCATACACATATCAAGTAGGTTGTGTTTGTCAAGTTTCATTTGTGGAATTATAATGATATTCGTTTCCTTTTTATTTTATTTTATTTTTGAGACAGAGTCTCGCACTGTCACCCAGGCTGGAGTGCGGTGGCACGGTCTTGGCTCACTGCAACCTCTGCCTCCGGGGTTTAAGCGATTCTCCTGCCTCACCCTCCCAAGTAGCTGGGACTACAGGCTCATGCCACCATGTCCAGCTAATTTTTTGTATTTTTAGTAGAGACAGAGTTTCACCATGCTGGCCAGGCTGGTCTCCAGCTCCTGACCTCATTGATTCGCCCGTCTCGGTCTCCCAAAGTGCTGGGGTTATAGGCGTGAGCCACCACGCCCGGCCTGTTTCCCTTTTAAATGATTTTTTGACAAGAACGTTTACTAGGTGATTGTATCTGCTGAGTAGGAAAGAGTGAGTAGCATGCCTGCAACTTTAGGATTAACTCACAAGTCACTTTTTACTTTAAATACATCATGTTATGCTCATTTTACCTATGAAGATTCAGTTTTTATTTTCCAGTATTAAATCCTTATTATACATAAATATAATAGAAAAAATACTTCGCTTTTAAAAAATAATGTTGCAGGATTTTTTCCTTAGTTAAGCTAAAGACAGGGTTCTTGTCCCATGGCCACGAAAATTTAGCCTCAAGACAATTTGAGGAGTGAGAAATATGGGATGTATGCAGCAAAAAGGCAAAAATAGGGGAAACAGAGACTATCCACAAAGCCAGTCCCTGCTGGGGCGCTTCCTGCCTGGCAGTTTTTTTGTTTTGTTTTGTTTTGTTTTGAGACAGAGTCTCGCTCTGTCACCAGGCTGGAGTGCAGTGGCGCAATCTCGTCTCACTGCAACTTCCTCCTCCTCCCGGGGTTCAAGCCATTCTCCTGCCTCAGCCTGCCAAGTAGCTGGAACTACAGGTGTGCAACACCATGCCCAACTAATTTTTCTAGTTTTAGTAGAGAATGCGTTTCTCCATGTTGGCCAGGATGGTCTGGATCTCTTGACCTCGTGATCCACCCCCAGCAGTTTCAATCTCAGGTTCCACGCAGGAAGAGGAGAGGCCAGGCTTCTCCCCCGCTACAAATGGGGCAAACAACTGTGGCTCCACCCCAGTGTGCATTCCCAGTATACAGGCTGGTTGGAGTTTTGCCAGGGACCCCTCCCACCTGGCTGTCTCAATATGGTACTTATTTCAGGATATATATTTATTTACATCGCTTATATATATGATCTATCGATTGTTTGAAAAATATTTGGAATAAGAGCTAATTACTGCACCTGGCTTTTGTTTTATAGCTGAATCAATTTAACACTGTTTTTAGGTTACAGTTCTTTAGCCTCATAATAAACCGTTATTTTATATACCATCCTATATTGCTATTTAGTTATTTCCATAAGTAAAATTCAGGCTTCTTGAAATAAGCCTTTAATACTGATTGTATTTTTGATAGTGCTTAGTTAGGTTTTGGCCATAGATTAGTTGCTTGAAAAATACTTGCAGATTTGCTTTGAAGTTAAAAGAGAATTGCTATTTTCTAGGTTGAGAAAGACAAGTCTGAGATACACTTTTAAAAGGCTAGCTGGCTGTTCCGTTCGGGTCCTAGAATGCCAATTGACAATAAAAGCTACAAAAGTAAAAACAACCATGATATTCATATTGGCTACTCAGTAACTGCTATATGGGAAATTATTTTAAAATTGGAAGGTAGCTTGTTGAGCATAAAATCAGGGCAGGCTGGGTTATCAGATGAGCTAACTGACTGTTGTCTTTAGGGGAAGGTAGCCTGGCTTCAGTCTCTGTTCTCAAGGATGAATATGCATGAGAATTGACTAGGAAGGTGGAGGAATCTGGGAATTCTTTCTCTTGGATGGTTTTGGAAAGGTGTTGTTAAATTCCTGCTTATCTACTTTTTAATTTTACATTTCATGCAAAATACACCTCTCCAGTTAACCCAGTGATGTTATGAGAAAGGTGTCCCTATCCAGACCCCAAGAAAAGGTTCTTGGATCTTGCCCAAGAAAGAATTTGAGGTGAGTCGATAAAGTGAAAGCAAGTTTATTAAGAAAGTAAAGTAATGAAAGAATGGCTGCTCCATAGGCAGAGGAGTGCTAAGGGCTGCCGGTTGCCCATTTTTATGGTTATTTCTTGATTGTATCCACAAGGTGTGGATTATTCATGCCTACCTTTATTTAGAACACATAAGGTACATCCTGACGTTGCCATGGCATTTGTAAAATGTCATGGCCCTGGTGGGAGTATAGCAGTGAGGAAGACAAAGGACACTCTCATCACTGTCTTGGTTTTTCTGGGATTTGACCTGCATCCTTACTGCAACCTGTTCTATCAGAAGGTCTTTATGACCTGTATCTTGTGCCAACCTCCTTATACTGTGACTAAGGATGCCTTAACTTCCTGGAAATGCAGCCTAGTAGGTCTCAGCCTTATTTTACCCTGCACTATTCAAGACGGAGTTGTTCTGGTTCCAGACCTCTCACAGTATTTCTTCCTACAGGTTAGAATTCAGTTAGCTGGGCCTCAGCTTCAGTTTTGCTGTTTTAGTTATCCCCCTTTAAGCTCATAGTCCAGGAATTTTAATGACATTTGAGGATGAGTGGATACTAGAGCAAGTAAGGCAGTTTATAAGTTGTACTTTTGATGAGGTATTTCATCAGGTAATTTTTCTAACTCGTACACTGTATTTTTCCAAAATTTCTTTTGTAGAATTTGTTCGTTTGTATTAGCTGCATTTAGATTTGAAGAATAGACACATTCAGGATTTTTCACCTAGTGCTGATGTTCAACATCATGTTATAAAATGGTAGGAACAAAGTTACAGGCATCCTAGCTCAGGCAGATGACAAGTCCATGGAGGGGAAGAGTAGCCTTCCCATATAAAATCTGGTCATGCAGGGATGTGTGTGTGTGTTTATTTTTAAAAATGCATCATATATTAAACAAAGATTTTTTTTCTATGAAAAGTACAGTGGGTTTGACCTGTCATTCTGGTTTTCTCTCCTCATTCTATAAACAGCATCTCTTTATACTAGTCTGTGAACAGGAATTTATTTACCTTTATATTCTGGTGGTAGGTACAATTGGAAGCCTTTGACATTTTCAATACTCATAGAAAATAAGAAGTCTTCCGGACTTCTCCAGAAGCTGGGGGTATTTTGTAAAGAACAGAAGAATCAGATTCAGAAGGATTGGTACCATTAGATTACTCTGTTCTGGGCTGTGTACACTGACTCATTCACTCAGTTTCTCTGAGCCCCAGCTTAGTTTCGGAATTTATGAAATGGCCTTCACAGTAATAACTATCTTATTTTACTTAATGTGAATGGGCTTTGTTTCTAATAGGATCTTGGGAAGATAAAATTCTTATTCCTAAAATAAATCCAAACTGAATGATGCATTTTAACAATCACTGGTCTTTTGCAGTGCATATATCACTAAGAATATTTGCCTTTTCCAACTTTGCAATCATATATGCTTGAGTAAAGTAGTCTTTTGGGAATTCAATCTGTCAGAGGTAGTCTATTCTGTTATATTCATATGACCAAAGTACAGGTAAAATTATTGCCAAACAAAATTGGAAAGTTAAATTGCAAATTTCAGACTATATTATGAAGAATTTATAGAGTTTTAATTTTCATTATACAAAGGGCTTTTTGTTGGCTTGTTTTATTTTTGATCTTACCATTATGTGTTATGGATCACAACGGCTGAATGAAACAGTGTGACAAGTAAAGTTTATGATTAAGAATACTAATCTCGGCTGGGCATGGTGGCTCATGTCTGTAATCCCAGCACTCTGGGATGCAGAGGCAGGCGGATCACCTGAGGTCAGAAGTTCGAGACGAGCCTGACCAACATGGAGAAACCCCGTCTCTACAAAAAATACAAAATTAGCCAGGCATGGTGGCACATGCCTGTAATCCCAGTTACTCAGGAGGCTGTGGCAGGAGAATTGCTTGAACCCAAAAGGCGGAGGTTGTGGTGAGCCAAGATCTCACCATTGCACTCAAGCCTGGGCAACAAGAGCGAAACTCTGTCTCAAAAACAACAACAAAAAACCGCTACTCTCTGCCCTGTTGTTTATAGAAATCCTTTATTTTTATGCTTGTGTTTAAAACTTGTAGTTTTTTTTTTTCCATTACCAAGGCATTGAAACTACGTTATTTTCTTTTAAATACATATATAGCATGATTTTTGAGTCCCAGCTACATCACAATATTGTGCATTGTCATCACTGTTTTTTTTTTTGTTTTTTTTTGTGAATTCTGAAAGAAGCAGTATAACGTTCTCCTAGGATACCTAATGAGCAAAAGCTGGAGTCACAGGAAGGATTGGGAGAGTTCCCACTTAAGTGGAGAACTCCCTCTGTATAATAACTGTAATATCACAGTAATATCTCAAATGGAAATGTTTTAATTTACTGTTTGCTAACCATTGCTGGAGTCATGGTGTCTGCTCAGGGGACAGAAAGGATTAATTTAATTTGATTACTGACTAGTGGTCTTCGAATTCGATTTAATTCCAAACATGAATATGTCTGATGTTTCTCCTCTTTCTAGGAATATTTCAAGACATGATCTAATTTCATTGTGCTGCACTGTTTTGTCGAATATGTATTTATTTTTTCAGTGTGTAGTGATTCAATAGAGGCAATCACTTTGAGAACCTAAAATAAGAAAGGATGTGAGATTCATATGAAAAAGGGACTTTTCAAATACCAAGGCCAGTACAAATAAATGCACGTGAATAGTAGTCTTTGTGGAAATAAGACAGCTTGAACATGAGATATTTATTTATTATAAGTATTACAAATAGAAAAACGCAGCTATTCCAAATTATTACCAATTAATGGAAGATGAATATTAGACATAAATTTGAACTTTTGGAACCCTCAAGTCATTCTAGATAATCAAGTTTTTCAGAAAAAGATATAGCTTTAAATCATAATTTTACAAAAAACAATTTTATATGGAAAATTTTCCAGTAATTTTCTGCCTTGTGACTCAGAGCATACTGAATTGGACTTTTTAGTAAGAACTGAGGGTTATTGTTATGAGTATAAAGTATAGGACTGCATTACTGCCATACAGGGTAACAATACACTGGTATCTGAGGAATCCAGGCTTTCCTGCTTTCCAATTTTCCATTGTTATTCTGTTTTGTAAATATCTGTTTTTAAAAAAAGTACTAATAATGGCCTTGTGTACCTTTTTTTTTTTTTTTTTTGAGATGGAGTCTCGCTCTGTTGTCTAGGCTGGAGTGCAATGGTGCGATCTTGGCTTACTGCATCCTCCACCTCCCAGGATCAAGTGATTCTCCTGTCTCAGCCTCCCAAGTAGCTGGGATTACAGGCGTGCACCACCATGCTCAGCTAATTTATTGTATTTTAGTAGAGTTGGGGTTTCACTGTGTTGCCCAGGCTGGTCTCGAACTCCTGATCTCAGGCAATCCACCCGCCTTGGCCTCCCAAAGTGCTCGGATTACAGGTAGCTTGTGTACCTTTTTAATCTTTACTGAAAAGTCTTCAGGCAAGGTCTCTATGTTCACCTTAAATTCCCAAACTGTAATAGCAATGTAAAATTCATCAGGGTTGATGTAACACAAATGTCAATAGATGCTGCTTCACAATTGCATTCTAATTGTATGGACTAATGTCATCCTGTGCTCTGAACTGCAAACAATTTTGCATTAATAACAGCTCACAATTCAATTCAGGAAGCATTTCTGAACACCTTTATATTCTTAATGAAGGATTAAATGGAAACCTAAAACAGCTAATTCTTTCAAAGAGATTTTAATCTTAGGATGTAAGGAGTCGTGCTATTGGTTAACTGCAATGCAAGTCTGAGGAAATAAAAGCTTTCTCTTATTTTCGGAGTCCAGTGATGTTCAGTCTGAATAAATACAGACAGACCCTTAGGACATGTTTATTTGTCATATGTATGTGTACGTTTATATATACATACAATTATGTATATATACATTTTAATATGTCTGTATAAATATAATATTTTGCTTTTATATCCGACTAACATTTTCTGTTTTATTCAACAGAAATCTTCTTGACAGAGACACATTTTCTAAATCTGATCCGAGTAAGTATGTATTTCCTGCCTTTTGAAAAATCTGCTTATTTTTTACTCATTTGATTTTGCAAAAGTTGTATGAAACTCATAGTTCTTGTTTAAAAGTTTATCTTAAAGCCTTGAAAGCATCAGGGGACTGCTCCCAAGCCCTACATACTCATCAGCTCGGGCAGTATTATGGCTTAAGAGGTACTTGCTGAGCACTTTGAGAATAAAATGAGAATACAGATGACTCCAGTGTGGGACAGTTCACTTTGAAATTAAAACCTCATGCTATGGCCTTTTGGTAGAAATCATTACATTTGAAAGAAAACCGTAATGGGCCATAATTTAAATTTGTTTAGTCACAGAGTAATTCTTTCTTTTTCTAAAATAAAAGTGGTGGTCAGACAAGGTGGTTCATGCCTATAATCCCAGCACTTTGGGAGGCCCAAGCAGGAGGATTGCCTGAGCCCAGGACTTTTAGACCAGCCTGGGCTACATAGTGAGACCCCCACCTCCAGTCTCTTAAAAAAAAAAAAGAGAGAGAGAAAAGAAAAATAAAATAAAAGTGGTGTATAAAATTTATAACCAAGTGAAATATGTAACATCTGATATGAACCAAAGTTTTTGATTACTAATTAGAGGTATTGAAAATTGGCGATAACTTGTAAAGTGAAAAGGGTAGTTTGAATTAGAAAACAGCAGAATGAACTATATAAATCAATATGCTTCTGAATCTTGTAATATTTAGAGATGGATATGCAACAGTTCTCTATCTCTACAAATGTGTAAACAAATGTGGTTGAATTACAGAGGAAAGGTTTTTGTCAGTTGTTAGAATTCTTGAAGTAATCATTGGGAAAAGGTGTTGCAATTGTGGGTATTAAAAATTCCTGGTGCTCATTTGTCAAGTGGGTGGGGCACTTCTTATCCCTTAATCTTTACCCAAAGCCCTTAATCTCCCGTTTGGGAATTCCTTTCTTGGTTGACAGAATTTCTTACCTATTTACAAATATTCAGGGTGGAAGCTGTAAATATTAAATGTAGAGCGTGACTTGTCCCAGGTTTTCCTTCCTATTATGTCTTAGGAAGAACTTGACTTGTGTTTCACAACATAATGAAATATTTCAAATTGTTTAAACTATGGTTTTAAAATTTATCTATGAAGACCTTAGCAAATACTTATTATTTTATGTGTCAAGAGCATTGCATATTCTAAAGATTTGGCATAGTTTGTTTTCTGTTTATTTAAATTAATTTTTAGTCATTTGATGATTTACTAGCCTTTTTTTTTTTTTTTTTTTTGCAAAGGTAAGGTTAGGAATTAGGTATTTAATTTTCGTGTAGCTTTTGGACAGCTGAAAAATAAATTGTATATATTCACATGATTTTCATAAAAGACATTTATATATGTGTGTATTTTTTCATCTTTTGTAGTTTGTGTCTTATATGTACAAGGAGTTGGAAATAAAGAATGGAGAGAGGTAAGATTAAAACTTTAAAAAAAAAATTACTGGGCTTGAAGATATAGTACATTATAACTTGATCAAGATGATACTTCCTGTTTTTCAGCCTAAAGATTGAGTTGTTTTTATCTTAGGAAAGTTACCTTCCTGTTTTGTTTTTAGTAACGTTGAATGTTTAGCTGACTTATGACCTTCTTGTGGAATATTCTAGGCCTGAAACTTGTACTTCCTTTATTCAAACGTAAATTTAATGTGTTGCAATCTAGTTGCCATCTAGTTGACATGATTTCTTACATAATTTAAGTTTGTGGATTTAGTCTTATTTTTAGAGATCAACTGCTGACATTTATAAAATGCCACTTTAAAATATTTTAATTGTGCAGCTTAACACCAAATATTAGTTGCTTTTTGCAACTTATTTAATAATAAAGTGGAAATTCAGCTTCTTAATACAAATGTATGTTGTTTAATGAATCAACAGTGAAGAGACTGAATTGTTACTTTAATTTATTTTCTGGAGTGTCTCCACATTCAGATGGGTGGATGATCATTGGAAGGTGGAGGGTGTATTAAATAAAAGGCATTTTCATCTTTCTGTAGTTGCCAGTTATCTCAGGAAGTTAGTGCATTGTTTTAATGAGGTTACAGTTTCTGGCTAGCTTTCCCTAGTGAGGTTTGTGCTATTTGTTGCCACAGAGTGCATTTGTCAGTCATTTTACCACTGTCTCAATTTTGAGTAGAAAGTAAGAATAAATCCTTTAATTTATTCTTAAAACCTGGGGAAGATAACTCAAAACTTGTCCCTACTGATAATGGGCTGGTGATCAGTGGTCTGCTGAACATGTTTCTAATATCTAACTGCTTCTGCACATTTCTATTTAGTTCAAAATTTACCTCAAGCTGTATATATTACATGTAAACTCATCATCTTTACCCTATGCCTGCTTCTTCTTTGCTTCAAATATAGCTAAAACCACCAGCCAGAATATAAAACTGCAATTTTTGTAGTCATCCTGACTTTTTCTCCCACATTTTCATCACTTAATGTCATCTAGTGCTACGAATTCTCTTTCGTGAAAAAGAAAAATCCACGACAATACAGTGTATCTACTGATTAACCGTAGATGCCAGGCTAGATGGGACTGAGCATTGACTAGGGTGTCCAGAAAATGACTTTGCTTCAGGCACCAGTGAAGTAACCAGGATAAATATACCTAAGTTATAGTTCCAGATATCTGGGCCAATGCAAATGCCTAATAATGAGGCATTTTGAAACTTTATTGGATAAAGGGAGTTTGAAGAAGGACAACAACAACAAATTTTGGACTTGAACCAGGGTTCTGGGAGTTAATTCTTAAGTAGATACTGACTAAGTGATATTGGCTAGTTTAAGGACAGCCTCAGCTCAAAATCTCCCTTCCTTAAAAAATTTCTCATGCTTTCCTATTGCCTAAGCAATGAAATATAAATTTCTTACTTAATTTACAACTTTGATAATAATGATGGCTAACTAATGTTCTAAGCCCTTTATAAATATTCATATTCATATTCATGGTCTATGCTATTAGACCATCTTGCTATGCAGAATTCTTCTCTGATACCAACCTTCATGTTCTTATTTTATAAAGGGAAAGAAACTTTACCAATCATTGTTTAGGGCTTTATTATTATTTTCTTATGCTTGACTCAGAAAGAAAGACAAGTAGAAAGAGGAAGCCTACAATTTATGAGAAGTGGCATAATATTAAAATAAAACAGAAATAGAGTATTTGGCTTATATTTTATTTTTTAAGTAGTTGAAAATACTGGTAAGATGGAATAATGATGAAAAAGGTTTGAAAATAAAATGAAAATGGAGAAAATAATGAGATAAGACCCATAATTATGTAGAGTAGGTGGGAGCTATAGATAGCTGAAGATGGGGAAATACAAATTAAGAGGCATTTTCAACATAATTTCAAAAGAGCGAAAAGTATTGAAGAAAGAGAATGGTCTGGAAGAATAGAAAGGAAGTGCCAGATGCAAGAGACAAGCATTTTGGAACATTAAGCAACTAATGAACTTGCAGAATAATGAAAAGAGATCAAAAAAAGACACTATGTTTGTTACTAATCCCCACAAAACCATTTGAGAAAGATAATTTTGAGAGCCAGTGTGATGTTGTGGTTGAGAATGTGCACTTGATCTTTCAGTGACCCTGTTTCTTCATTTGTAACATGAGAATAATGATAATGATTCTGGCTAATACAGCTGTTATGAGGAGGAAATGTGAATGACTTGTAACAGTATCTGGCACATAAGAAGTACCATACAATTAAGGATGCATTATAATTTTAAGACATTAAACAATTCGTAAAAAGACAACAAAACTAGAAAGTGGCAGGTAGGTAAATTCCGGCTTTATAAAATTCTGTAAAATTCTTTGCACAAGCCCAACAGTTAATGGGAAAATGACCTATGGGATTTACTTGGCCTCAAACCTAATATGAAGCTGTGGTGTTAGACAGCTGCTAAAAAGCTGGTGCAATCTGAGGATCCCTTGATGGATGTGCGGTATTTACATCAAGAAAGACAATACCATTATGTTGAACCATATGAAATTGTCATTTTTTATCGGTCAGAAATGATTGAATGTTGGCAGTTTCATGTGATTCAACTGAATACTGTTGCGTTTTGCTCCAGTGGAAAATTGCTTTTTTTATCTGCATTTCAAACCACTGAAAAGCCAAATCTGTATTTGAAGAGGGCTACCATTTTGAAGAAAGGGATAGATGCTATACCCTACGAATAAAATAATATTTAATCTGAAAAAATGCAAAGACTGAATAATTCACAGTACTTTCTTCAGACTCTTAAAATATTTTCATTTGAAAATGGGGGTATACTTGATGTTCAAGAGAAAACAAAAAATTTTAACCAAAGGTGGGAGAGACAAAATAGACAACATTTAGTCCACTGTGAAGAAAACCTTCATAACACTTAAAGTATCCCACAGTAGTAGGTTTCCCAGAACTGTATCCTGAAAGTGTAGTGCATTTCCTGTTACAGGAAATATTGACTTGGAGGCTGCATTGATTCATCAGGAAAGAAGCTGAACTTGATTAGCTCTATTTCCTTGCAAGTTTTTGATTCTTATGAGGCTATGGAGCTCAAAGCATTTCCTAGTAATTTTATTAATTCTACCCAGTATCTTTTAAGTATTGAACACCATTTTATAAGGATGAAAAAGAGCAAAACCACTCTAATAATTACTGTTAGGATCATTTGAAATCAGACTGGGAAAATTTAGATACTTTATTAATGGTTTTTAAATATATCCTTTATTTATTAATTTGACCAATATTTATTGGATGCCAATTATGTAGTGGTGGATAAAATTTAAAAATAGATAGTGTTTCTACCTCAGGGAGCATGCAATATAATTGGAGCGTTTTCTCAGCAATTTTGGCGCATCTGTAAAATCAATTTATTGATGGAGGTATCAGCATTATCTCAAAAATATGGTGGTTGTGCTTGTATTTAAATTCAGGTATATTTTGGAAAAGTATGTAGTAACAAGTAATATGAATTTATGTTCTGAGATGAATCACTTTTAGAGAATAAGGGGAATAAGTGAAAAAATAAAGCTTAAAAATGTGTTGAAACAAATGCTCTAAATAAAGAAATATAAAATTATTTAAAATTAATCTGTGGTTGAAATTTGCAGTTTAAAAATTCTCTCTAACACAATTATAATTACCACTGTATCACTGATAAATTATATCTAATGATTGTGAATTATGAAAAACTCTTGAAGTGATTTATATTGTAAAACTAAAATTATTTTTAGTGTATAGTAATTTCAGAGCTAGAAATGATGTTTAAGCACCATGAATTATGAAACTATGGAAACCTCCTAGTGGCCAGTGGAAATCACAAAGTAACATCTCTACGAATGCCCATTTTACTCAGGACTGGGAACATGTTTGAACTAATTTCTTAAAGTTAGATTTTAGTTATCCATAGGCAATTCATTTTGTGAATTACTTTTAAACATTTAAAATTACAGAATTTGTTCCAGATTACCTAAGTTAGTATGTGATGAAAGAAGGCAAGCTGAAGTTGTTTATGAACTACATTGATTATAGCATAGAGGCAAACAAATCTACTTCAAATACTGATCACTACAGTTTGACATTGTCTGCGCTCTGCTCCGTTCGATTGACACTGAGCTATTTTAACATTTATTTATCTCCATACTGAATAATACTTGTTTATGTAGCATGAGCGCTCTCTCTCTCTCTCACACACACACACGCATGTGCACACGCACACGCACACAAACACACCCACATCCAGGACTTTTTTTGTAAACTTCCTCTCTTACATGTCTTAACTTCACTGTTTAGCTTTGTGCTTTCAAAGGTGAAACGTTCTGTACGGCATTTAGAATATGGCTTTCTTTGTTCTTAAAAGATGTTTAGGGCCAGGTGTGGTGGCTGACACTTGTAATCCCAGCAGTTTGGGAGACCAAGGTGGGTGGATCATCTTAGGTCAGGAGTTTGAGGCCAGCCTGGCCAACATAGTGAAACCTCATTTGTAGTAAAAATACAAAAATCATCTGGGCATGGTGGTAGGTGCCTGTAATCCTAGCTACTCGGAAGGCTGAGGCAGGAGAATTGCTTGAATCCAGGAGGTGGAGGTTGCAGTGAGCCAGGATTGCACCATTGTACTCCAGCCTGGGTGATAGAGCGAGACTCCATCTCAAAAAAAAAAAAAAAGGGTTCAATTAATATTTGATTGAACACCCAAATTTAAGGGAAACCCAAATTTAGCCTCTCAACACAGGCACACACAGTTTAATGTTCATGGTTTCAGAATTTATGTGTTGGAAGACTCCATATAGATAATTTGCTTTGTAGGCTACATTTTTTATATTAAATGTGAGAACATGTATGTGTCATGGTAACTAGTTATGAGAGCCCAAGACTTGTTCTGCTGCTCTTTGTGATAAGCTTAACTACATGTTTTGGAATTTGAATTATGACATCAATTCAAAACATGTTACATATCTCTTAAGGCTTAGGGATGTTCATTCTTTCATTTTTGTTTTAGGGAAATATTATGATGAAACATGTAAAGCTATTGATACAGGAGAGAGGAAGCTTTTAGAATTTTTAGGCCATCACTGTTGCTAATCCGTTAAGGGTTCTACATGGCTACTGGTACTTTCTTCTCTATTGAGTGCATGTTGCAGAACAACTGATTTTGTTTTCTTTTCTCTCTTTTAGAAAAGATTTGAATTGCACTATACTACTGTGCATTCAATCTACAGCAGTTGCGTTTTTTAGTAGATATTGGAAGGAGTCTCACAATATGTACAAAGACTTTCTGTGATTGATTGAGGGGACTTTAACAGAACACATTTGCTGTGTTCTTGTAAAAACAGTTGTGTGGCATGTGGTTGAAAGAACTTAGTAAAGCCAACATATTCTATGAAATATGTGGCCATTAATATTTTAGCAAAAATATGTTGTGTGTTACTAAGACAAATACTGTATTGATCCATTTGGATTTCCAGTATCAGCAATACCAGTTTTGGAAAGAGATCTGCAGATTGGCATTGGAATCTTTCTGTTCAGAAAAGGACATAAAATAGTTTTTACAAATATTCCTGGATATAGATAAGTAGAAGTTGTGGTTTAACAAAAGTTACCTGTAGTTTATAAAGCTCAGTTGAAATCTATTAGTGCTGCATATCATGTGTTCAATTGAACAAGAAACACACTTTAGAAAGAACTTTTCTGGTTGTTAGCTGAGAAGCAAATCCAGAATATTTTGATCTCTTAAATTATTTTTTCTGTCCCATTTTTAATATACTTTTTTTAATCAAAATAAAACATCCAAATGAAGGGCACAAATTATACAGCACAATGAATTAGAAGTAAACACACCCATGTAACCACCATCCAGATCAAGAAAGAGAATATTTCTAGAAGTCCAGGAATTTTGATTGTGCTCCGTCCCTCCTCTTAAATCGATCTATCATTCTGACTTCTAATCTTATTGAATAGTTTTGCCCATTTTTAAGCCTTAGATACATCGAATCATATAGTATATACTTAATTGTGTCGTTTCTTTCAGTGAGCTCTGTTCATGCCTGTGGCAACAGGTTGTTCATGTCCATTGCTACATGGTTCTCTATTTTATGAATATGCCCTAATTTACTTATCCATTGTACTTTGGACAGATTTTGGCTTGTTCCCAGCTATTGAATATTATTATCTGTTTAGAATATTCTTGAACATAGTTTTTGGGTCTTACATTCGCTTATTCCTAATATATGTAGGAGTGAAATTTCTGAGCCATAGGGGGAATGCATATTTTCATCTTCAGTAGATACTGCCAAATAGTTTTCCAGAACTTTCCATCTACCACCTGCTGTACTTCCTCACCGATACTTTGTATTGCCAGTTTTAAAAATATTTCCATTCTGGTTAGTGGGTAAAGATATCCTGTTTTTGTTTGTTTGTTTGTTTGTTTGTTTTTAACTTCCTGATGATTAATATGGTTCAGAACCCTTAGGTAGGTTTAATGGCCATTTAGCTATCCTCTTTTAAGAAGTGTTGTCTATTTTCTTACTAATTATCAGGAGTTACATCTTCAGGATAGGAATTCCTTGTCGCTTGCGTATCTTGCAAATATTTTCTCTCCTTGTCGAGTGTGGCTTTCTGTTCTCTAAATAGTGTATTTTGATGAACAAAAGTTCACAATTTTAATACAACATAGCAATATGATCCTTTATAATCATAACAGTAATCATAACAGATCCTTTATGATCTGTGCTTCTGTTCTCCTTAAGAAAATCTTTCTTTGAAGGCCATGATGATATTTCTCAGTGTTATCTTTTAGACGTTTTATTGTTTTATCTTCCATGTTTAGACCTACACTTCTTCTGGGATTAACTTTTGTATATGGTTTGAGATGAATTTACTTTGATGCCATAGAGTATCTAATTGACTCAGGAACATTTGTTGATGGGATCGTCTTCTCCCACTGCACAATTATATCACCTTTATTATAAATAAAATAACTGTGTGTTTGAAGACCTTGTTGAGTATTCTATTGGGTAATTCCATGCTGTTTTAATAACTAGTGCTGGCTGTCTGAAACTTTGTAGTTTTTTTTTTCTCCTCCTTTAGGATATTTTAGGCTAGGAAACTTTTTTTCTGTAAAGGCTTAAGTGTAAATAGGAGCCAGGGCAAAGATTTTAGGCTAGATGGACCTTATAGTCTCTCTAGCTGCTGTAGCATAAAAGCAGCCATCAGTAGTACATAAATGGATGATGATAGGGCTGTGCTTCAGTGAAACTTACAAAAACCAGCAGCAGGCTAGATTTGGCCTCTGGGCCATAGTTCTCGAACTCTATTTCTAGGATATCTTAGCACGGCTCCACATAAATTTTAGAATCTGTTTCTCAATTTATACATATACATCCACACACATTTACACACATACTATGAGATCTGAAATTGCATTGAAACTATAGATCAATTGAAGAGAACTGAAATGTGTAAAAAAACATGCCTTGTAATTCATGGATATGGATGTCCCTCTACTTATTTAAATTTTCTTTAGTTTTTGTCAGTAATGGTTTATAATTTTCTGTGTAGAGGCCTTGTATGTCTATATTTGTGTTTACCCCAGTTATGATATTTTTAATGCTAATGTAACTTATCATTTTTAACTTTTATTGTGGTGTATAAAATATAATTTATTTTTTGGATAGTAACTCTGAAATGACTTCGCACAGTTTATTTACTAAAAATAGTTTGTGGGCCATGCGTGGTGGCTCATGCCTGTAATCCCAGCACTTTGGGAGGCCAAGGCGGGCGGATCACGAGATCGAGAGATCAAGACCATGGTGAAACCCCGCCTCTACTAAAAACTACAAAAATTAGCTGGGTGTGGTGGCGCGTGCCTGTGGTCCCAGCTACTTGGGAGGCTGAGGCAGGAGAATTGCTTGAAACCAGGAGGCGGAGGTTGCAGTGAGCCGTGATCACCGCACTGCACTCCAGCCTGGCACCTGGTGACAGAGCAAGACTTTGTCTCAAAAAAAAAAAAAAAAAAAGTTTGTGGATGTAAATTTTTTTCCCATAAGCTAAGAGTTTTTTATTTTCTAATGATGATACTTTCTGTACTGACAGGGGCCTCTTGTATAGTGTTGAGTAACAGTGGTGACAGGAGGCATTCTTGTTCTTGATCCCATTTGGTAAAATTTTCATGCGTTTGCATTTATTCAGATAATTATATGATTTTAATTTTGTCAGTAAGGTGAAATACGTGCTTGATTTTCAGTGCTAAAACACATATTTCTGTAATGTTTCCCACTCAATAATGATGTATTATCTTTTAAATATATTGTTTGCCAGGCTTTGCTACTATTTGTTAGAATTTTGCCTCTGTTACAAATAATACTGATCTATAAATTTCCTTCTTTGTCATAAACTTGTAGCTTTTGTTGAGATTAGGCAAGCCTTATTACTTATGTTTGAAAATATTTTCTCTTTTCTCTTTGAAGGAATATGAATAAAATTTGTGTTATATTTTAGTTAAATGTTTGAAAAAATTTTCTGCTAAAATATTCTAAGTCTGGATGTTTCATTATAGGAGGTTTTAATATCAGATTCAATATCTTTGTTATATATGTGTCTACTTAGAATTTTAATTTCTTCTTCTGTCAGTTTTGTGTGCCATGATTTTTCAGGAATTTGTCCATTTTGCCTAAATTTTCAATTTATTGGCATAATGCTGCTTGCAATACACACTTATAATATGTGTAATTTCTGTAGGATCTATAATGATGTCCACTTTTTACCTTCTTATATTGATAATTTGTGTGCATGTGTGTGTTTTTTTGGTCCTTCTTGGTAAAGGTTTATTAATTATTAGGCTTCTCCAGAATCAATTTTTGCCTTTGATAGTTATCTATAATTAAAAACCTGTCATTGGTTACTGCAACTAATTTTTTTTTCTCATTTTTGGGTTTAATTTGATCTTTTTTTTCTTTTTTGAGACAGAGTCTCATTCTGTTGTCCAGGCTGGAGTGCAGTGGCATGATCTTGGCTCACTACAGCCTCCAGCTCCTGAGTTGAAGTGATTCTCATTGCTCAGCCTACCAAGTAGTTGGGACTACAGGTGTGTGCTACCAGGCCTGGCTAATTTTTGTATTTTTGGTAGAGACATTGTTCTGCCATGTTAGTCAGGCTGGTCTTGAACTCCTGACCTCAAGTGATCCACCTGCCTCAGCCTTCCGAAGTGCTGGGATAATAAGCACTTTACCACTGCACCCAGCCTTACTCTTCTAAGTTCTTGAGAACAACAGCTTAACAGTTATTGTCAGTCATTTTTCTAATATATGCATTTTAGGCTAAAAATTCTCTTTTGAGAGGCTTTAATTATATCCAAGTTTGTTATGTTATGCTTCTGTTACTTTCCAGATTCAAATTTTTTTCTTTAATTTGAAACAATGTCAAATTTACAGAAAAGGTGCAGATATAGTATAAAGGATTTTTTCCCTTGAAACCATTTGCGAATAAGTGCTGTCATGATACCCTATGACATCTGAATGCTTTATTTACATAAAAGACATGCACCTTCATGACCATAATATAATAACCAGAATCAGGGGATTAAATTGATATGTTTCTACCCATCTAATCCTCAGGATTATATAGGAGAAATATATAATGCTTATAAATATATAATTTATATATAAATATATAATTATATAGCATACATATATAATGCTAACAGTCTAGTTTGACCTATAGTTACACAGTCAGGATCTTGTTGACTGTGTGCTTATGGTGCATTTCATTATGTTTTTTTTCTGTTCTTTGCATTTCTGCAGTTTGTCAAATTGAATCTGAAGGTTGAATAGAAATTCAGTTCCTTTAACAAATCTATTGATGGTTGTATGAACTTTCATTAGAAAGCAAATGATGTCTTGTTTTCACTCTTCCGTGATATTAGTATTCTTTGATGCTTAGTGCCTAGATCACTGGAGATTTTCATGTATTAGTTGGAATAATGTTATGCTATACTAACATTAGCAGATTATATGGCCATTCATACTTCATCTCTTTCAGCCATAATGTAGTTTTAGTTCTCTAAGTAATGCTCACCACTACTCTATATGTCAATATTTCTCTAGTAATTAGGTTAAAAAAATCAATCTTTAGTAGATTCCTTAGAAAAGTTCATAGGAACAATATTTCCCTAGTTCTTGCATGTTGATAACAATTTGTGTCCTTTATATTTGAAGAACGTAAAATCTTTTGATCACATTTTCCTTCCTTGCATATATTTAATATATTTTTCCACTTTTATTCTGTCAAAAAGCATTTCTGACAAAAAGTTTGATGGAAAATATAATTTTAAGTCATATACTCATTCTGCATGAATGCCTAGTGGATTATTTTTCTTGTTTTAATAATACTAAGTACTTTTACTAGACTGTATCATGGTATTAGTCATTCAAGATTGATATTCTGAATAGGTCATGTGTTCTTTGAATGTTTCAAATATTTTTGTGTTTGAAAGTTTAATAAGTAGTTTTTAATATTCATTCTGATTTGCTCTGATTTTCTTTATTTTTTATTGTGATAAGAACACTTAACATAATGTATGCCCTTTAAAAATTTTAAGTGTACAATACAGTATTATTAACTATTGGCATAGAACTTACTTATCCTGCATAACTAAAATTTTATACCCATTGAACAACAACTCTCCATTTTTCTCTCCCCCACCAGCCAATGGCATCCACTATTCTGTGCTGTTTTTATAAGCTTGGCTATTTTAGATGCCTCATATAATTGGGATTATGCAGTATTTGTCCTTCTGTGACTTGTTTCAGTTAATATAATGTCCTCCAGGTTTATTAACGTTGCTACATATGGCAAGATTACCTTCTTTTGTAAGGCTGAATAATATTCCATTGTATGTATGCCACATTTTTTTTGTAATAAGAACACTTAGCATAATATCTACCCTTTTAGTAAATTTGTAAGTATGGGATACAGTATAGTTAACCATAACACCATGTTGTACAGCAGATCTCTGGTACTTACTTGTTTTTCATAACTGAAACTTAATACCCTTTGACTAATTCTTCCCAGGTTCTGCTCCCCTTCAACTCCTGACAACCACTCTTCTATTTTTTGCTTCTATGAATTTGACTATTTTAAATTGATCATATAGGCAGTATTATGTAGTATCTGTCCTTCTGTGTCTGGTTTATTTCACTTGGCATAATATTTTCCAGATGCATCCACGTAAATGGCAGGATTTCCTTCCTTTTAAAGGCTGAATCATGTCCCATGGTATGTAGACAGTTGTAAATAATGCTGCAATGAACGTAGAAGTGCAGATGTATCTTCAAGATTATTATTTCAGTTCTTTTAGATATATACTCAAAAGTGGGATTGCTGGACCCCATAATAATTATATTTTTAATTTTTTAGGAACTTTCATATTGTTCTCCATAGTGGCTGCACCATTTTACAATTCCACTAATAGTGCACAAATGCTCTAATTTCTCTATATCCTCAACAACAATTCTTTTTTTTTTTTTTTTTTGATAATAGCCATTCTAACGGGAATGAGGCAATATCTCAGTGAAGCTTCAATTTATAATTCTCCAGTGATTAGTGATGTTGAACATCTTTTCATATACCTCTTGACCATTTGTGTATCTTCTTTGGAGAAATATTTATTCAAGAGTTTTTTGGCCTATTTTTTAATTGAGTTATTTTTTTTTTTTTTTTTTTTTGCTGCTGAGTTTCAGATTTCTTTGTATATTTTGGTTATTAATCCTTTATCAGATGGACACAAATATTTTTTCCTTCTTTATGTTGCCTTTTGACTCTGCTTTCCTTTGCTCTATAAAAGCTTTTTAATTTGAGTTAATCCCACTTGTCTAATTTTGCTTTTGCTGCTTGTGCTTTTGGTGTTAAAATAAAAAATTCATGGCCCAAGACAAATTTCATGAAACTTTTACCCAATGTTTTCTTCTAGAAGTTTTACGGTTCCACATCTTACATTTATGTCTTTCATTCATTTTGATTAGTCTTTTGTGTATGGTGTAGGATAAGTGGCCAGTTTCATTAATTTGCATATGAATATCACCTTTTTCTATGCCATCTGTTGAATAAATTATCTTTTCTCCATTGGCACCCTTGTTGAAGAGCAGTTAAACATCTATGTGTGAATTTATTTATGTGCTTTCTCTTCTTTTCCAAAGATCCATGTGGCTGTTGTTGCATCAGTACTGTGCTATTTTAATGACTACAGCATTTTCGTATATTTTGAAATCAAGAAGTGTTATACCTTGAGCTCTGTTCCTTTTCAAGATTGCTTTAGCTGTTCAGGATCTTTTGTGGTTCCATATAAATTTTAAAATTGTTTTGTCTATTTTTGTAAAAAATGTCATTAGGATTTTGATAATTATTACATTGAATCAAAGATCAAGATCACTTTGGGTAGTATGATTATTTTGATAATATTATATCTTTCAATCCATTAACATGAGAGGTTTTTTCCATTTCTTTTTATCTTTCTTATTTCTTTCATCAATGATTTGTATTCAGTGTACAGGTCTTTTACCTTCTTAGTTAAGTTTATTACCGAGTATTTTATTCTTTTTGATTCTATTGGAAATTGTTTCTTAGGTTTCTTTTTGAATGGTTCATTGTTGATGTATAAAAGCATAACTGGTTTTTGTATATTGAGTTTATATCTGTAACTTATGAATGTGTTTATTATTTCTAACAGTTTTTGTGGAGGCTTTGGGATTTTTTTTTTAAGTTTAAGGTCACCTGGAAACAAAGATAATTTTACTTCCTCTGTTTTGATTTGGAAACCTTTTATTTCTTTTTCATGCCTAACTGCTCTGGCTAGAATTTTTATACTATGTTGATTGGAAGTTGTGATAATCGTCACCCCTTGCCTTTTTCCTGGTTTTGAGAGAAAAGCTTTCAGTTTTTCACCATTGAGTATAATGTTAGCTGTACGCTTTATGTATATAGCTTTTATTGTGTTTAGGTAAAGCCTTTCTATTTTTTTTATTAAGTATTTTCATCATGAAGGGTTGTAGAATTTTGTTCAGTGCTTTTTCTGTGTCTGTTGAGATGGTCATCTTATTTTATCTTTTAATCTGTTTTATTGTATATTGCGTTAATCGATTTGCTTTTTTTTGAATCATTGTTGTATCACAGGAAAAAATCTCATTTGCTCATAGTGTAACTGAGGTGGGAGTTGGGACTCAACTCCAGAGGTGGGGCTTGGACACCAGACCAAATTAAGGACTAGCAAAAACAGGGTTGGTGTGGAAGCAGCTTTACATAAGATGTCTACCAGTGTGCCATGTCCGTTTACCATTGCCGTGAGAACACCTGGAATTTATTTCCCCTTTCCATGGCAACAACCTGATGATCTAGACGTTTCCAACCTTTTCCTGGAAATTTCTGCATAACCTGCTCCTTAATTTGCATGTAGTTAAAAGTGAGTATAAATATGACTGCAGAAGCACCTTTGAGCTGCTACTTTGGCACACTGCCTGTGGGGGTAGCCCTGCTTGCAAAGAGCAGTAACTCTGCTGCTGCTATACACTGACACTTCAATAAAAGTTGCTGTTTAACATCACCAGCTTGCCCTTGCATTCTTTTCTGGGTGAGGCCGAGGACCCTCCTAGGCTAAGCCCCAATTTGGAGGCTCTCCTGACCTGCATCATAACCGTCTATGTTAGGTAATTGGCTATATGTCAAGGAAAAACAAACTTCCTGTCTTTAGGACAAGATGTCGTTTTGCAACTTGGAACAATGACTGTACCAACACTAGGCTCCTACTTTCCCACAGAAACTGAGAGACAGAGGTGCAGTTTATTTTGATGTTTACATTATATAAGGATGCCTCTTATGTTCTTGAGAAAGACATTCCTGGGTCATAAATCTAACCAGAGTTTTTAAAAGGATTTATATACATTTCAAAGAGAGAAACTACTTGTAATTACATGTTTTCCAAAGTAAATGCTCTGAATAAAAGGAGGTAGCGAAATATTTTCTCTTATTATCAACAGGGAGAATTAAGCCTCTTATTTTTAATATTTGATTTGTATTTATCCTTAAGAAATAATACAGAGAAATCCTATGTCCTGTTTGCTCACTCTCCACGAATGGTAATATCTTAAAAACTCTAGTACATTATTACAACCAGAATATCTACATTGATAATGTAAAGAAATAACTATAGAAATAGAGAAACAACTCCATCTTTCTGGAAGTGAAAGTCCTATCCTCACAATTTTTTAGACTTCTCTTTGATAGCCAATCGATAAACAATGACTGCAATCTATGGTTTATTTATAGTCAATATATTTATGTACTGCTGAATGTATTACAAAATAAAATATGAATTATTTGAGCTGCAGCCATGATTTTAATTAGGTATGCCTCTTTCTTGTGGAAAGGCTTCATTGGCATGAATAATACTGATACATTTTGTTGACATTTATATATGTTAAATCAATGTTTGACAGGGTTTTGCTATATGAATCAGTAACATCTGAAGGAAAAATTTGAAGGTTGCCAATACAGGTTTGCTAGCCCATTATTTTGAAAATTAAGGAAAAAGACAATAAGATTAAGGTAGACATCTACTCTATTATCATAATTTATTTCCAAATAAAGGTCATTTATTTTTTACCATAATATATGTAGGCTATATATTTTTAAAAAAACCCAAAAACCCTGATACTCATAGTATAGTACAGTTAAAAACCTTATGCAGTCACAATTTTCCTTTAATGTGATGTATTTAAAGTTTTAAATAAAGATAAATCACAACCTAAGATTTTGTGATAGTGCATGTATATTGAAAAACTTTTATTTTATTTTTTTTAATTAAAAAAAATTTTTTTATAATATAAAAATAAAAAACTTTAAAAAATTCTTTTCTTTTTTTTTTTTTTAAAGATGGGGTTTCACCATGATGGCCAGGCTGGTCTTGAACTCCTGACCTCAGGTGATCCACCCACCTCAGCCTCCCAAAGTGCTAGGATTACAGGCATGAGCCACCGTGCCCGGCTATTGAAAAACTATAGAATAAAATTTTATTCTACAGTTAATCATTGATATAGTATCTGTCTTCTCCCAAGTTTTAAATGTGGTGATCAGTTTCTTGCAGTGGAACATGAAGTACAGAACAATGTCCAACCTATTTGTATTTTTATTTTATGGGCATTATAAAAACTTCAATTTTAAGTAGGCATTTTGAAAAATTTAAAAGCATTACTGTCAAATTTATTTTATCAGTTCAGAATATTACAGGAAAACTAAGAAAAATCTAAAATTCTGCCATTAGTTGGTGACACCAGGTATATAGCTAGTGAGGATTATAGACAAGGATGATCCTTTTAATGTGCTGTTGAATTTGATCTATTTGTATTTTGTTGAGGATTTTTACATCCATATTCACCAAGGATATTGGCCTATAATTTTCTTTTTTATTTGTGCCCTTGTCTAACTTTGTTATGATGATAATGCCGGCTTCATAAAATGAGTCCGAAGGTGTTTCTTTTTCTTAATGTTTTGGGAAGAATTTAAGAAAGATTCATATTGATTCTTGTTTAAATGTTTGGTAGCATTCATCAGAGAAACCGTCAAGTCCTAGGCTTTTCCTTTTGATTACTGCTTTTGAGGTTGTTGATTACTGCTTCAATCTCTTATTCATTATTGGCCTGTTCAAGTTTCCTGTCTTTTCATGATTCAGACTTAGTAGGTTATATGTTTCTAGGAATTTCTCCATTTCTTCTAGGTTTTTCAATTTGTTGGCTAAAGTTGTTCATAATAGTTCCTTGTGATCTTTTTTTATTTCTGTAGCATCACTTATAATGTCTTCTCTTTTATTTATGATTTTATTTATTTGTGATTTCTCTTTTTGTAAAATTAGTTTATGTAAGGGCTTGCCAGTTTCGTTTGTCTGTTCTTCGTCCCTTTTTATCTCTTTCCTTTTCATTTGTTTCAATGAATTTTAGAGTTTTTGTTTTAACTTTTAATTGACAAATAATAATGGTATATTATGTATTTATGGGATGCAATGTGATATTTTGATATGTTTACATAATGGAATAATTAAATCAAGTTGTTTAAGAAATCCAGAAACTCTCCTACTTATTATTCTTTTTATGGTGAAAACATTTAAAATCTTCTCAGCAATTTTGAAATATACAGTACACCATTATTATAGTCACCTTTTTCTGTGGTAGATCATTAAAACTTATTCCTCCTGTCTAACTGAGATGTTGTACACTTAGATCAACATCTCCCCTTTCCACATTCTGTATTGTAAATGCATGGATTTATTTCTGGACTCTTTCGCTTCATGGGTCATTATATGTTGTTATGCCAATAACATGCTGTGTTGGTAACTGTAGCATTTTAATTGATTTTGAAGTCAAGTGATGTGATGCCTTCAGCTTTGTTCTTTTTGTCTCAATGTTACTTTGGCTATATGGGATCTTTTGTGGTTCTATATGAAATTTAGGATTGTATTTTCTGTTTCTGTGAAAAATGACTTGGAATTTTGATAGAGATTGCATCACTTAGGTAATATGGCTATTTTAACTATATCGAATTTTCAATCCATGAACATAGAATAGTTTTCCATTTATTTGTGTCATAATTATTTCTTTCATTAGTTTTGTTGGATTTTTCACCTTTTTGGTTAAATTTACTCCTAAGTATTTTTTGTGTTTTTTTTTCATGTTATTGTGAATGGGATTTTCTTAATTTCTTTTTCAGATAATTTGTTGTTAATGTAAAGAAGCACTGTTGATTTTTGTGTGTTGATTTTGTATCCTGTAACTTTACTAACTTTATCAGCTGACTCAGTTTATTGGTGGAGTCTTTAGAACTTTCTCTATATTAGATCGCATCATTAGCAAATAGAACCAGTTTCACTTCTTCCATTCCAATTTGCATGCCTTTTATTTCTTTTTCTTGTCTAATTGCTCTAGCTAAAGTTTGCAGTCCTATATTGAGTAGAAGTGTGAGAGTTAGCATCCTTGTCTTGTTCCTAAATTAGAGGAAAAGCTTTCAGAATGATGTTAGCTGCGGGCTTTTCATATATATCTTTTATTGTATATTCATTTAAAACTTGTTTTGAATTTTTATCTGGTAACATTCTTGAATTTTGTTAAAAGCCTTTTCAGCATCCACTGAGGTGATCATATGGTTTTTATATTTAGTTGTGTTAATGTAGTGTATCATCTTTATGGAGTTGTGTATGTTGAACCATCCTTGCATCCCAGGGATAATCCCATTTATCATGATAAATGATCCTTTTAATGTGCTGTTGAATTCAGGCTGATAGTATATTGTTAAAGATTTTTGCACCTGTGATCATCAGTGATAGCTGCCTGTAGTTTTCTTTTCTTATAATGTTTTTGTCTGGCTTTGGTATCAGGGTGTGTGAGTCAGGATTCTCTAGAGGAACAGAACTGATAGGATAGATGTATGTATAAAGGGGAGTTTATTAAGGAGTATTGACTTACACAGTCATAAAGTGAAGTCCCACAAATGGCCATCTGCAAGCTGAGGGCCAAGGAGGCCAGTCCAAGTCCCAAAACTTCAAAAGTAGGAAAGCCAACAGTGCGGAGAGCCCCTCACGTCCCCACTGGTGTAAGTACAGAGTCCAAAAACTGAAGAACTTGGAGTCTGATGTTCGAGAGGAGGAATCATCCAGCATGAGAAAAAGATGAAGGCTGGAAGACTCAGCAAGTCTACTTTTCCATCTTCTGCCTGCCCGCTTTATTCTAGCGGTGCTACCAGCTGATTAGATGGTGTCCACCCAGATTGAGGGTGAGCCTGCTTCTCCCAGTTCACTGACTCAAATGTTAATCTCCTTTGGCAACACCCTCACAGACACACCCAGAAATAATACTTCGGATCTTTCAATCCAACCAAGTTGACACTTAGTATTAACCCATTACACAGGGTAATGCTGGACTTGTAAAGAGTTTGGAAGCATTCCCTTTTATTCAATTTTTGGAAGAGATTGAGAAGGATTGGTATTACAGACTGATTCTCCCTAATCTGAAAGCTCAAAATCTAAAATGCTCCAAAATTGGAAACTTTCTAAGTGTTGGCATAATGCCACAAGTGGAAAATTTTACATGTGACCTCATCTGATGGGTCACAGTAAAATGAGATCAAAATGTTGTTTCATGAACAAAATTATTAAATATATTGTATAAGATTGCCTTCAGCATATGTGTATAAGACATACACTGAAGCATAAATAAGACACATACTAAAGCATAAAACAAAGGGGATTCATATTTAAACTTGGGTTCCATTCCCAAGATATCTTAATATGTATATGTAATATTCCAAAATTTGAAAAATTCTGAAATCTGAAACACTTCTCTGTTCCAAACATTTCAGATACGGGATAATCAACCTGTATTTTTTCATTAAATATTTGGTGGAATTCTACGTGAGCCTTGTTTTTCCTTTGATGGGATTTATTATTGATTTAACCTTTTTACTCATTATTTGCTTGTTCAGGTTTTCTATCTTTTTTTTTTTCAGTCTTTGTGGGTTGTATGTTTCTGTGAATATATTCATTTTACCTAGGTTATCCAATTTGTAGGTACCTAATTGTTTCCCCCTTCCCCCTCTTCCCCCCCCCCCCCTCTCCTTTTCTCTCTCGGGGGTGGGGGCGCCGGGGCCGGGGGCGCGCGGGGGGTGTGGGTGGGCGGCGGGCGGGCGGGGGGGGGCGCCCCCGCCCGCGGCGTTGGGCCCCTTTTTGGAGAAGATGTGTGTGAGGGGCCGGCCTGCTCCCCCCCCCGCCCCCGCCCCCCCCCCCCCCCCCCCCCCCCCCCCCCCGCCCCCCGGCCGCCCCCCTTTTCCCCTCCCCGCGGCCGCGGGCGGCGTGTTCTCCCCGCCCCGGGGGGGGCGGGGGCGGGGGGGGGCCGGGCGCGGGGGGCGTCGGGCTTGGTGGCGGGGGCCGTATTGTATAAAAAAAAAAAAAAAAAAAAAATAAATTATGAGGGGGCGCGCCCGCGGGGGGTTTGTTTTTTGGGAGGGGGGGGGGGGGTGTATTTTTTTGGGGGGGGGGGGGGGGTTATTTATTTAAAATAAAATTTGGGGGGGCGGGGGGGTATGTTCTCGGGGTGTGTGTGGGGGGGGGGGGGCTTTTTGTGTGGGGGGGGGCCCCTTTTTTGGCGGGCGGGGGGGGGGGGGGTCGGACGCTCGGGGGGGGGGGGGGGGATTTTTTTTTTTTGTTTTGGTGGTGTGTGGGTACCTTTTTTTATATAATCTTTTAATAGTTTGTCTCACATACTTGAACATCTAACTGATATATTATAAAATTAATTCATAGTTCCCAATAAGTATCTCTTGGATAAACTGAATCAGTTTTTTCTTCCTTCAGAAAAGTTCTAAAACACTGTAATATAATTTTAAATGCTGGTGGACTTCAGTTCTTTCTATATTTTATGTGTGAAAATTACAGAGACATGATGTAGGTATTCATTTGTTGGCAGTTAATGACTTAGGTAAGTTCCTAAAACCAGAAGATCCTAAAAATTAAATGACAGTCCCTTATGTGAAATATTTTGTCTTAACCAAGAACATTAGAAGGAAGTCATTTAACTTCTCTCTCTCTCTCTCTGTAGTATGTACATGTATTTTTAAATCTATAGCTATATCTCATTGATCTGTAGTAATATAAGATCTAGATAAAACCTTCAGGTATTCTACTTGTTATAATAAAGTAAGTTTCAGGTTATTGAGTTGTGAAAAAAATGGCTTGCATAATGAATTATATAACAGAACTGTATCTCCTGCTCTTAGAAGAGGGCTGTGGATTCTCTGGTGAAGCCAGTATTTCATTTCCAAGAGGAAGAGTATGAAAATCTAATCCTTCTTTGTGTGTGTGGCTGTGTGTATTTGTGTGCTTGGTATCCTTCATGTAAGATGGATATTTATAGTCCTAAATTGAGCTTTTAGATTAAATTTATCTTAATATTATGTCAGAATATTCTGCCTGCTGTACTCATGTAATTTACTCTTGTCTAATCTCTGGAAATGATGCTCTATATATCATGGCTACTGAGATTTAATTATAACACAATAATTGAATTAAAGATGTGCAGTAGTTCAGATGACCTTTTTTCTTCATCACTTTCACTTCAGTTGACAAGTGGATGTGAGACTGGGTAGTTGTGCTGGGCCTTCATAATATATTAAAACTTTGTGAACATTTTTATCAAAACAGAGTTCATCTGCTTGGTGCCATAAATAGATGAAGTTACTGAGTGTTCTTTCCAGTACTGCTTCTCTGAAGTAGTTTAATAATTAGTTGATTTGGAAATGAGGAGTATTTCTATTCTATCATTTTCTGCAAGATTTGTTCCTAAATTGGAAAAGTAGCTATTTATCCGATTAGCTCAAGCATAAGACAAAAGAAAACTTTGAAAGACTTGATTGTGAATTGTTTTTCTTTTTTTGCTTGGAGTTTTAAAAGGAAAAGTGTTTTATGGTTTTAACAAATTCAACATACTTTTTTTTTCAAATAACTGAGATTTTCATACTTGGTGAATTAAAGAATAGTTTTTTAATTATAAGACTATGAAAACTTAATACTGTATCATTATGTAAAATGCTTGGCTGTCCACATATTTGTATATGTACACTGTGCCAGAGGTTATTGTAATTAGGTTCATAGGTACTTTTGATAATCTAGCCTTATTGATATTCAGAACACAACTTTTTAGGATGCAAGTTAAAATTATTTTAAAATGTAGTTGTTTCCGGGTGTATAACATCAACAAATATTATTAATAATTGTCTTTCCTCAAAATTTTACACCCCTCTGATGGGCATAGAATGATACACAACTTCACATTTTCCAACGAATTAGAAATTATTTACTGAGTAGTATAAGATATTAGCTAAGATATAAATTGTATTTCAAGTCAAAAATAATAATCACTTGGTTGATAGGTAGTATATTCCAGTCTCCGGGAAATAATGAACATATTTCTCATGAGCTGAACTAGCCATAACATATCTGTAGATTTCTTATTATTTCTAGTTTTCACTTTTTATAATAAAATGAATTAAAAACAGGAACATTGGCTGAAAGTTTGTTTCTGATTTTAAAAGTAAATTGTACTCATTGCAAGAAATTGGGAAAACCCAGAAATGTATAACACATTTTTAAAAAATTAGATGATAATTGTTACATTCTGGTACACTGTATTCTATTTTTATCTGTATACATATATATGCTTATATATGCTTATGTTTTAATCAATTGGTATTATACTATACATTTACCAAAATTGGCATTATACTATACATTATCCTTGATTTGAAAGAACAATGTATCTCAGATCCCCCTTATTTAACCATTTGTTCAATTTTATTCAGGTGTAAATGAAACATATCTGTGTCCTGTTCCTTCATGAAGCTTACTGTCTAGTGGGGGAAACATAAACACTTGAATGTACAGTTCCAAAATATAAGTTTTATTAAGGGGGAAGGCAGGTGCTGTTAGAGAGACTAACTTTAAGAATAGAGGACCTGGCTGGGCTCAGTGCCTCATGCCTGTAATCTCAGCACTTTGGGAGGCTGAGGTGTGCAGATCAGGAGTTGAAGACCAGCCTAACCATGGTAAAACCCTGTCTCTACTAAAAATACAAAAATTAGTCAGGCATGGTGGCATGCATGCCTGTAATCCCAGCTACTCAGGAGGCTGAGGCAGGAGAATCGCTTGAACCTGGGAGGCAGAGTTGCAGTGAGCCAAGATCATGCCAGTGAACTTCAGCCTGCGTGACAAAGCAAGACTTTGTCTCAAAACAAAACAAAACAAAACAAAATGAAACATCACTTTCAGATTGATGTTTAGAGCTGGAGTACTGACATTTAAATAGAGGCTTAATGGATGAGAAAAAGTTAGCCGTTTGAGAATGGGGTTAAGAATATTTTAGTAAGAGGAAACAGCAAGTGCAAAGGCCATAAGGTGGGAAAGGGTTTGGTGTGTGAAGGACCTACAAGAAGGCTGGGAGGCTGGAGCAGAGAGAAAGAAGGGATACTACCTATGATGAGGTTAGAGAGGAAGATAGGAGCCAGGTCTTGTTGACCAAAGAAAAGAGATTTTATTATAAGTACTATGGGAAGCCATTAAAATTTTTTAGGCTGGTGAAATGACACGGCCATGTTTACATTATTCACAAGATTACTCTGGATATCATATAGAAGATGAATTGGAAGGAGAACAAGAGAAGAAGCAGAGATGTAAGTTGGGAGGCCCTTGGGGTAGACCAGGAGAGGAACGAAAGCTTGAATTAGGCTGATGATAGGAGCTATGGAGAGAAGTAAACAGCTGTGAGGCATGTTTTGGAGTTAGAATCGATAACTTACGAGGTAGTAATGAATAGGAGTTGGCATATTAAAAAGAAAGACTTGAGATTGATGAGTTTCATTTATGGCCTGATAAATCAAGTGAATAGTGGTAGCATTTATTGACAAGAAGTAGACCTGGTAAGCACCAGTATTCGAGTGATGGTTGTGATAGAAAATAATTAGTTTATGTTTGGATGATACTTTTGAGGGATATATAAGTTAAGAAAGCAGTTGTATACATGAGTCTGTACTTAGAAGTGAGTCTAGGGGCTGATGACATACCTTTGGAAGTTATCATGTAGATGGGATTTAAAGCCAAAGAAATTATCCTGGTCTGTTTTGTGCTGCTATAACACAATACCTGAGACCAGGTAATTTAAAAAAGAAGAGAAATTTTTTTTCTCACAGTTCTGAAGTCTGGGAAGCCCAAGATCAAGGCACTGGCATCTTGTGAGGGCATTCTTGCTGTTTCCTCACATGGTGGAATGGCGGAAGGCAGAAGGGCAAATGACGGGCAAATGATGGCCAAATGCCATATGAAGCCTTTTTCATAAGGGCCTTCATTCCATTCATGAGAAAGGTGCCCTCATGGCCTAATCACTTCTTAAATGCTCTACCTCTTAATACTGTCACATTGGTAACACCTGAATTTTGGAAGGGATACATTCCAACTGTAGCAGGAACAGATGAAAAAAACTTAAAAAAAGTGATTGTAGAGAGAACAAGAGTGCCTAGAACTGAGCTCTGCCAATGAGATGTTGAATGCTTGAGAGTCTGAGAACAGGAGAAACACAGAGGAATGTGGTGTCAAAAGCCAGGAAAGATGGCTTCCAAAAAGAATGAGGGGACAGCTGTGTCACATGCTGCTGAGAGGTCTGGCAAGATGAGGGCCAGAAGTGAAGGGCCAGAAGCAATATGAAGGTCACTGGTGATATCAGCAACAACAATTTCAGGGCTGTGTGTTAGAAGACATAATGGACGTGGTCATAATTTCTAGATGATTTACTAAAACCAGGATTTTAATGGCTACAAATTAATCTTCCCTAGAGATAGCAGAGTATAGTCAGCCACTCCTATTGCTGAGGAGCCAGCATTCTATGAAGAACAGGTATGTGTATGTTTTAAGGTCTCATAGGCTCTGGGGAGTTTCTGGCTGCACCTCAATGGGGCTCACCCTGGGAAATTTTACTTCATTTTTAAAAATTTTCTCTGAGTGTGAGTTTGGGTTAAAATTTCAAATACTTGGGAATATGGGTACTGGCTGAGCCTCTTTTGAGAGTGTTGTGCATTGGCCACTTTGGTGCTTTCTGTTCTGGTCTGGAACCCATCTTCCTCCCAGCAGTAGGAAGAATGGGAGGGTGCTGGGTGCCTCTGATTTATATTTGAACTTACTGACCTCTATACAGTTCTCTTGAAGTATGTGAGCACTGCCAGCTCCTGGAAATTTGGGTATATTCACTTATTCCCACTCCCTTCAAATTAGAAAATTAAAATGGTTAGGCTCCTTGTTGGATCCTCTCCAGGGCCTGTGTTTTATGCTTAAATAGAGGAGAGTCTTAGAAAGAATGCAGATTTTGTAGCTAAAGTGACTTAGGTTGAAACTCTTTGCCTCAATTTTCTTATCTCTAAAATGGGGCTAGTTCTACTCTGCAGAATTATAGCAAATATTTAAAGTATGTGAAAAGTGCTTGGAACAAAGTAAATACACAATAATTGGTGGCTGTAATTAATATTATTGTTTAAAGTAAATCTCAATATTACTGAAATGTTGAATTAGTGACCTGGGTTATAATTTGTCTGTATGATAATTGGTCTATGATATAAAACATTGTCCAATGGCATAGGCCTCTGAAAATTTGTTCTTTTTAGGAGTGATCAGTTGACAGTAGCCTTAGTAAATCCTGTGTCATCAATATTTTGTACTATAGTTTTATTATTACAATTTAAGAAAGCTTCACATTTTAATGGATTAACACAGTTCTTCTATTCTTCTGTTAAAAAGATAATATTTCATTGAACTTTAATAGAAGTTGGTTCTTTGATAAGGCAGCATGCTTCATTGCCCAGCGTTGCTCAGAGCTAAGGTTAAAATTCTCTCATTAGAATTCCATGGCAGTTGGAAGGGAAGAATGTAAGCCAAGGACAGAAGAGATGTAAAGTTAATATTTGTGTTCTGTCTTTGGGAGAAGTGCCTAATGGCCTTCTTTCACATTGAAAGGAGGGAAGACTAGAAGTGGAATATTTTTTCCTGTTTTTCATTTGCCCTAAGATGGAAAAACTTAGTTTTTCTAAGCAAAAGCACAACACATTGCTTAAAAACATGCAAGAATAATAGGTCTTATTTTAGCTGTCTAGATATAGTAAGAATTAAAACATGATTAATCAGAAACAATGAATTGTTGTGACATATGTGTGTAGGAGATTTTCAGAGCATTCTCCCCCAAAACATGGCTAATGAACTGTATTGTATATAGGGCTGTTTTGTATAAAAAGAGGAAGAGGGTTATGAATACTCTAATCTCTTCAATTATAAGAATATGTATTGTCTGGCCTTCTTATGTACAAGGTTAGGAAAATAATTTATAATATGTTTAAATTTTAGGTAGAAATAGCTTCTTTTCATTAAAAGAGGATTTAACTGTCAAGTAGGGAGAGGAGAGGGAGAAGCATTATTGTTTGTCATATGAATTTTGGGGGAGAAGCTGATTTTTGAATGAACTCAGGGCTTATTTTCTGATTTCCCTGAATAAATAAGAGAGCTGATTTGAGCTCTAAACACATTTCTATTATTTGAATATTTATTGCTTATTTTTTGAAAGAACTGTGTGATGTTATGTACTGTACTTTTAATAAGAAGCCATACAGTGTTTAATTTTAAATTCTCTGTCTTTCCACAGTTTGGAAGAACTGAAGTAATTGATAACACTTTAAACCCTGATTTTGTAAGAAAGTTTATTCTGGACTACTTTTTTGAAGAAAGAGAAAATCTTCGTTTTGACTTGTAAGTTCTAAAATTTGCATTTAGAAAAATTTGATTTTTAAAGACAATATTACTAACATAATATAACTAACGTACTATGGTTGCACTCAGTACTAGGTTATTTTGGCAGGAAACCAGATAATTCTGTTCAGAGTATGGCCCAAGCAAGCCCCCTGCTTTGCATTTTGTAGGTCTGAATAAATATTGAATGAATAATTGAACAGTTTAGCCATGCAGGACGGTGTATGTTGACATTCTTTCCAACTGTCCCATGCTTCAGTGGATTTCCTGCAAGTTCTACATATACTCCAAAGTTATCATATCTACTCCCATGGCTGATGTCTCTCAGATCTTTAAGTTTGTCTCAGCAGCTTCTTAGCATAGCACATGGATCTCTGCCTAACTATGGCTTCCTTTCATCCCTTGGTAGACTTGTATTTTTGCAAGGGCCAGGATAATGGAGTCAGCATTTTAAATATTTTAAGTATTCTTGTTATTTTGATACTGAATATGGCATATTAAAATATTATTGTCAAATCCAACTTCCTGGCCACAGAAAACCTAGAGTCAGTCTGTTTATATTATTATAGAGTTTTTGTTCCACAGAAGTGAACTGCAGTGGTTGTTGAAGTATCTGGATATGGTTAAAATGAAATCTGTTGTGGTAAGGTGGGTAAAGTATGCTTAAAATATTAAAATAATTAAGGGAAATTTATGAACACTAAAAAGATAAATGTCTTATTTTAAATAGTCGAAAAAATGATGTACCATACTTTTACAATTTATAAATACTTTTTGATAACAAAAGCTATCAATATCTGATTGTAAAAAGTCATAATTTGCTTTATAATGTAAAAACTGAGAGCTCTTTACTGTTAATGATTTTTCTCATTTTCCTCTTAAATATACACAGTAAAATAACCTGCAGGTGTTTGTGTTTAAAAAACATCCTAGCTTCTTTCTTCAGGAATACTATTTGTCATATTTATCAAACAAAATTTATTACATCCACATTTGGTTTTTATTTTTTAGAAACCCCTTTCCAAATAATAAAAGTGAGGCTCATAAGAAGAGAAACTGAAATGGAATGTAATGTCTTCCTGATTATGTTTATTGTAAGAGGCTGCACATGGTGTTGCCATTCAAAAACAGATATAAATCATGTACTATGTGGTTGAATTCTCCTGTTATTCTGGGCCTTCTTAGCAATTGCTTAAGAATTTTCTTTTACACCAGCATGGGACTTTTGATTTTTTTTCCTTAATCCCAGACTTATCTTTATAGTAAAACCAGCCTCTATTTCATATATGATTCCTTGTTCCCTCTCTTTGTTTTTTCTTTCCTTTTCTTCCTTTCTTATTCATCTGCATTTTCACTGTTAAAAGTAATAAATATTTATTACAAACTTTAACTGATACAGATATTTAAAATGAAAATTTCCTGTTACCCTAATACAAAAAAGCCCACCCCATTTCCAAACCTGCAAATGATTCAATGTATATGCTGGGAAATCTTTTTTTCTTTAAGCATACACATATGCATACAGGAATTGCAATAAATATATTTTCCTTCACCTTGTATTTTGCAGGTATCCTTTTATGCCACTAACTATACATATACCACATTTATTTTAAAGGTTATATAATTTCTTTTGTTCAAAAAAACTGTCATTTATTTAACCAAACACTTACTGATGGGCATTTGGCTGGTTCCATTTTTCCTACTACATATAATGCTGCGGTGAGTTTCCTTGGTTGCAAATCTTTTTGTAATATACATTATATATACTTTGCATTTTCAGAAGACAAATTGTACTCAGAGTTAATTTTTAAGATTATAGGATGTGGACAGGACTGCTCACTGTCTGGTTCTAAATCTTTGAAATCAACTTGGTGTGAAAGTTGATTATATGAATTGGGTCATTCGTGTCATACCCAACTAAGTCAGAGTCAAGAGGCCAGGGGGGAAAAGCAGTAATAGCACCTGCTCCACGAATTGAATTTTCTACAAGGCCAGTTTCTAAAACTGTCTGCTGTAATCCTAAAGACCAATTATGTCCTGCCATGACTCTAAGACTGGTTTTATCTACCACCATCACTCGCCAATAGCCACTTTTGCGAGCTCCGAAATGTTTCTCTAGTGCTAATGAGTTTTCTTTCAAAACAATATATAGCATTTCTCTTTCTAATAAATCTCCCAAACTTCTCTTTGTTTTTTGTACATATTGAATGAAGACCGCCATGGTCTGTGTATATGCCCTGAATTGCAATTCTGTGATTCCAAAATGAAATATTTAATTTAGAGATTCATTTCTATATTTTATTTTGATTTCAACATTAGAGATCCTATAAGCTTTGTTACTCCCCTGAGCTCCTTGTCAGTTATTTAACTCTGATTTTTAGATCCATGTCCTGCTCTTCATTCATTACCTGATACTCATAACTTATCTGTTCCAGGAACATTTATTTCAGGGTGACAGGAAAATATAAAGTAACATAAATGAATGTTAAGTAAATGAATGTATTTTAACTTCCTCAACTTCCTAATTGAAGTTGAAGCAATTTTTACAGAAACAGTGTAATGTTTGAAATGTGAAAGCATATTGCAAAATGGAATTAAATAAGTATCGTTTTACCTTTTGCATGTATTTGGTTAATTTCAGAAATTCAATTCAAAGAACATCTCCATTTTGTATGATTGCTGAAAAATTCAAACAATTAGGGCTAGAAAGGGTTACCTGCAGACGATTATCAAGAAGAGTAGCGAGTCTATCCTCTTAGTTCATGTAGTATCTTTGCTATCACTTTAATTCCTTTTAATTTTCCATTTTTTAGAATACTTACATGTAACCTTTAACCTGAAAAACAATTATTATTATTTTTATTTTTATTGTGATTTCTTAGGATATCTACATAAATATATGTGGAAATAGTGTAATAGCTCACTAGTTGTGTATATTATACCTGTGATTGGCTTTTAAAATTTTATTTTAGCAATGTGTTATTCCTAGTAAAAGAAATATATATTCATGGTAAAAAAAAAAAATGGAAAATAAGGGATAAAGTGGGCAATACAAATTACCAGTAGTCCCGACCTCTGCCACCCAGAGAACTACTGCAAATATTCTGACATATTGGCCATATCAACCTTAAGTAAATATGTACAGAGATGAATCTCTAAGAAAAGGGTTTATTTGATAATAATACACAATAATTAGAATTGCAGTTTGGACACGTACACACACATACCAGAATGGATTCTGGTGTGTTTAGAGAACAAAAGGAAAGGCTAGAGTTTCATTGGGAAAGGAGAGAAATTACATAGGCTGTTTTGAAAGAAAGTTCACTGGTGCGGGTTGTGTCTTACAGAAGCTGGTGATTTCTGATTGGTAAGGGGTGGCAATTACTAGGTTACACTTGTCTCAAAATCACAGCAAGTCCTTGAGGTTTTGGATTGCGCTTGTGAGGTGTTGGTGACTCCTGAGTGATTTTCCCCATGGCTCTGCTGCCCTTTCAGCCTTGACTGTGTTTTAGTTGGGTATGATAAAAATGGCCCCATTTTGTGTGATCAGTTTTCACTGGAGTAACATAGTTCATTGAGGGAACAGCATTGCTGAAAGATACGCTAGTGTAACTTGACCAGCAGATAGATGTAAACGGTTTTCAGAATTGTTTTGGATTTACTTAAGTCTATGGATTTTATAAAATTCTAAAAAAATTAAAAAGAAGCTTTGAACATATTTTACCTAAACTGTATAAGAGGTTTTCTTAATAGCTTTTATAAACTTAAAAAAAAATCAGTGCTTAAATAATTATAATGACAATGAGAGAGAAAGAGATGGAGACAATGTATTTCTGCTACCACTGACCCATGTTCTTGTAAGTAATGTAATAGTTAACCCATGTTAATTTTTATTATTGTTACTATGATATGTCTGAGATATATTTTCAAGATTAGTTTATCAGCTATGAATCCTAAAATTCCCTTGCCTTTTTGATCCAGTATGTACTTACTCATTCAAGAGACATGGTTTCTGTCATCAGGCTGTTTATATATCACAGAGAAAGTCATAAACTTTGACATTTATTTATTTTTATTATAATTATCACATTGATAATACATATTCTTAATAAATTCACTTTGTTGTCATGACTGAAAACTTTATTATTGGTAGAGTAGCTGTACCAAAATGTGTTTGAGCAGGAAGTGTGTATAGCTTTTTCACTTCATAGTGTGTGCCAGATATAGGAGAATTTAGAAATTACACTTCTCATTTGTTTTTTTGCATTCAGACCAGAACACTGAAAAGGGATTCCTGAGTCTAGATATGATTTACTCAGAGAATTATTTTCTTTCTTGATAAATAAAATGGTAATAATTAAGAAATGTATAATGAATGTTATTATAAAATGTTTTAGATGAATCTCAACACTTTGAGGGAAAATAAGTGGTTTTTTCTTCTAGTAGTTGTCGCAACACCATGTCAACTCTGGTTCTTCCCATTGGTCAAGGGCTCCCTTAACCAGGTCAAAGTCTAATTTCATGCCTTTTCAGTCACTTTAGTTTCTTAGAAGCATCTTGCTCTGTTCATTGTTAAGGACTTTTTATTTTAAAACTTTAATCTCTAACTTAATTTAAGACTTTTCACTTCCTCTCCCTTCAGCTGGAGCTACTGCCCAGCTCCTTGCAGGACCGAAGAGAGGTGGGAATGCAAAAGGGTAGGCAATGTTGGGAGGCAGAGACATGGGTCTCCTACCGTCCCAAAAACCTAGGCTTTGTGTGAGGTCAGCCTCAGGGGACACATTTTAAGCACCTGCTGGTCTTGTCGTGATGGAGGAGGAGCTAAAAAGGACATTGGTCTATGTTTTTCATCTCGCAGAAAGCACTTTCTAGAACTTCCCAGTGAGTTTCCCTTCCCTCGACTGCCCCAGGGTGGACTTGCAGCAGGACTCTGTATCTTACTGATGAGCCAGATGCCACACTCTTCTTCTTGCAGGCATCCCAGATTTTGGAGCCATACTTTACTTGGCTTTGGGGAGTTGAAAGAACCACCCTTCTGCCCCCCCCAACAGAGAGGGAAAAGTCCTCACTTATGAATAACGTATTCACCTGGCCGTGGACTGGTCCCCTGAGCTTTGGGGAGAAAGTATGCGACCCTTATGTGATTGACTCAGTAGCTCTGAGCAAAGCATTATCACATTTTTTTTTCTCTTTGGGCCTTAGTTGGAATTCCAGAAATACAAGAAAAATTCCCATGAACATCTGTTACTCTTGAATCAAAAACATAATCCTTAAGCTGCACCCAAACCAGCTACTGCCAATTTATTACTGCAGTAATAAGGTTTCAATGGCAGGATGAAATTGTTTATAAAATTTGTTACTAAATTTAGGCACAGTGGATGCATCCTCTTAGGAGAAACTACCAAGCTTCCTATATGATCATATATTCTCTCTTCCTTAAAGAAAGTGTGGAACTCACTAACAGATACACAGGAATATGTTTACACTGTAGCCAGTTAGGAGGTAGTGTTTATGTTATGACCTGTGAGAGTGAGGACTAGAGAAGTCTTGATATGTTTAGAAAAGTTAGAAGAAAAATTGTTTTAAAAGAAAGATGATAATTTTAGGCCAGGCATGGTAGCTCACACATGTAATCCCAGCACTTTGGGAGGCTGAGGGGGGCGGAGTACTTGAGGTCAGTAGTTCAAAACCAGCCTGGCCAACATGGTGAAACCCCATCTCTACTAAAAATGCAAAAATTAGCCGGGTCTGGTGGCTGGTACCCATGTGATCCCAGCTATGCTGGAGGCTGAGGCAGGAGAATTGCTTGAACCTGGGAGATGGAGGTTGCAGTGAGCCTGCAGTGAGCCGAGGTCACACCAGTGCACTCCAGCCTGGGCAACAGAGTGAGACTCTATCCAAAAAAAAAAAAAAAAAAGAAAGAAAAGGAAAATGGTAATTTCTAATGCTTTATAATCTAACATATTGTATTCAGGGGTATGATGTCTATTACCTATGAGATAATGGCATTAAAAAAGCTTTGCAAAATACAGTGAAAGAGGATTGTATTTGAAGATACTTAAGCTTTTTGTGGTGAAAATATTTTCCTTTTATTTTTAACTGAACATTTGATGTCCTTTCTCCCCAGTCCACACTTGGTTCTTTTTAGAAGATAGTTTCCTGAGTTGATTTTTGAAGAGTTAGTACAGCTATGTTTAATCTCTGACATTGTTTAAGTTGCTAATTTCAATCTTACCTTTAAAAAAATTTTCTTACGTAAGAAACATTTGTTGAATAAAAGACATTTTTTTTTTTTTTTGTGCTAGCAACTTTAGTTCTGCAGTAGATGTTGGCAATTTTCTGTTTTACAATTCCAGGCTATAGCTTTTGAAAGTGCTCAGAATGCCTTGATAAGAAGGAGAGTAATTTGTAATTCTTCTGAGGCAGATTTTTGCATCATGCCTTTTTTTTTTTTTTTTGCTGTTGTAAAATTTAATTATAAAATTATGAAAATTCATTTACATAGGTAAACAGGTCATAATGAGTATGTGCTGTTGGAAGAGAGAGACAAGTAACTTTCCTCCTTATTGAAAAAATAACTTCCTCCTTATTGAAAAAATAATAACAAGTTATATTCTCTGCATTTAATCCTTCATCTTTCTGCTTCTCCCTATGGAAAAGAAGCCACAGGACTTCTAGACGGGGAGACTATTTTGATGAAGACAGCAAAAGCTCTAAATATTTTAACTTTATCATGGACATTTTTAAGCATATTCAAAAATAGCATATTGCCAATTGGCATATTGCCAATTTGGTTCATTTATTCTCTTCAGACGATTTATTTATTTATTTATTTATTTATTTTGAGATCAAGTCTCGCTCTGTCACCCACGCTGGAGTGCAGTGGCGTGATCTTGGCTCACTGCAACCTCCGTCTCCTAGGTTCAAGCAATTCTCCTGCCTCAGCGGCCTGAGTGGCTGGGATTACAGGTGCACACCACCACACCCAGCTTTGTATTTTTAGTGGAGCTGGGATTTCACCATGTTGGTCAGGTTGGTCTTGAACTCCTGACCTCATGATCTGCCCTCCTTGGCCTCCCAAAGTGCTGGGATTACAGGTGTGAGCCACTGGGCCTGGTCCCCTACGGATTATTATCATTTCACCTACCAATACTTCAAAATAAAGCTCTCACAGATAAGGATGCTTATATATGACCCTCCTGTTTGCTATTCTCCAACTTTAGGCCAAATAAGTACTTAATGGCAGCTAGCTTTCAGACCAGTTGAAAGTTTCTCTGATAGTCTTAAAAATGTCTTACAATTAGTTTGTTTAAGTCAGGCTCCAAACAAGAGTGACACATTGTATTTTTGTCCTGTGTGTCTCCTGTATTCTATAATAATCTCCTTCCCCTTCTTAATACCAGTTATCTGTTGATGAGAATCAGAATATTCTTTAAAAGAGAAGGTGAGGCAAGAAATTCCATCTCTGTAGAGTGGCTGTGTGTATTATCTCTCACATCTCATCAGTTGGAGTGATGCTAAGATTTATCCATGGGTTCAGGTGTTGTCTGTCTGATCTATTCATTAGAGAAGTCTTTGTCCTGGCTGGGCACGGTGGCTCACGTCTGTAACCCTAGCACTTTGGGTGGCCACGGCAAGCAGGTCACCTGAGGTCAGGAGTTGGAGACCAGCCTGACCAACATGGAGAAACCCAGTCTCTGCTAAAAATACAAAATTAGCCAGGCGTGGTAGCACATGTCTGTAATTCCAGCCACTCAGGAGGCTGAGGCAGGAGAATTGCTTAAACCTGGGAGGTGGAGGTTGTGGTGAGCCAAGATCTCGCCATTGCACCCCAGCTTAGGCAACAAGAGCAAAACTCCATCTCAAAAAAAAAAAAAAAAAAAGTCGTTTTCCTTTTACCTCACAGCCTTAGTATCCTTGGATGATTACTGCCCAGAGCCATTGCAATTTTAACGCTAGTTTATATTATATACATTCTTTGCTAGTGAGTGAATGCCCTTCTCCCCAGTATCCATATACTCAGTGAACTTTTATTGATTGAGATGCTTTCTTTAATTGTGAAAACATTCTTGTTATGTGAGAGAGCAGACTTTAACCTTTAAAAAGACAGTTAATTTTTGGTAGGAAGCTATTCACAAGAAATGTGAAATGAATGATTTGGGAGACAGTCTGTAGTCAGTACAAATATTTTCTTATACAAGAATTTGGCAAATGGAAGGTAATTTTGACTATCAGTGGCCTCTCTACTTCTACAAACTCTGTAGTGCCAGGGAATAAAGTGATAATGAATGATCTTATTCTAGAATCTCTCCAAGAACTGATTAATTTCTAGTACCAACTGGTCAAAACCAGAACATATGGTAGTCTCATGAAATATGTTTCTGTTTCCATAAAATGTATGTTTTAAGTCCTCTGATTAGGGAAAAATAATGTCTCATTACTCCAACCAATTTAACAATAGCATTTAAGATATTAAGTAAGAATTAAAATGTATGCTAAGGACAGCCTGTTACCAGGATCTGTTTGTTAATTAATTTGATTTTTTAAAGTAAAATATTTTGAGATAAACATAGATTCATTCATATGAAGTTATAAAAAAAAAATACAGAACTGATACAGAAAGACGTGTGTATCCTTTACCTAGGTTCCCTCAGTAGCAGCATCTTGTAATGTCACAAATAGGATATTGACATTTATCCTGGCAACATACAGAACACTTCTATTACCTCAAGGATCCCTCATGTTGCCCTTTTAAATGATGTCTACAGAAGAGGGCTTTTCAGTTTTTAAGGAATTTTGAAGTAAGTTGAACAGTACTATGATACTGATGCACAGAAAAGAGAAAGTTTAAACTTATCAAACAGCAGAATTGATTATTCAGAAAATATTAAGACTTTTTAGGTCTTTAGAAATGAAAGAACTCAAGGATCGTGAATTCTACCATTGGCAGTAAGCCATAGATTATGTGAAACTTTTAAATTTGCTGAGTTTTTCTTCCTATTGGTATTAATTATATATTTTTATATAATTTATGTGTTTTGGAAAGTACTGGTGTTTTTCTCTAGCTGTATTTTGTGGAAATAATTTGAGTTTTATATTTCAATCTTTTAGGTATGATGTTGATTCAAAGAGCTCTAACTTATCCAAACATGTAAGTTCATATTTTTATGTTTTTACAACCTTATATGATTTATGATTAATATGTATGCTGATTTGTTATTATTAAAGTTATACATCTGTTATTTTTCATGTAACATGATTGTCATAGAAAATAAGTAACATTTTAAAAGATCCCCAGAAAAACATTTTGGAGGAGACTATTAAAAGAAAGTTACCTTTAGTAAGTAAAATGGACTAATCTTTTTAATTTTTAATTTTTATTTTTTAAATAAATGAGGATTACAGTTTCCTGTGATATCTGAAATTGGATTAGGTTAAGCAAGATGAAATAATGAGCCTGGGTCTTTTTGCAAGGTTTAACTTGGGAGAGAATGGGAAGTAATTGGGTGTAGGTAGAGTGATTTGTTATTCTGGTTTTTTTGTAGTTCATTTGTTTACCAGTATTTCCTAATACCTGTATATGCCAGGCACTGTGCTAGTTTCAGAGGGCATAATATGGGCAAGACAGACATAATCTCTGTCCTCAAGTCAGTCATAGTTTTGTTTTCTTTTTCGGTCCCTCCTCCAACTTATTCCTCTTTCTCAAGAGCTCTAGTCGCCAGGCAACAACTGTTACCTGGGGAACTGTCTGAATCCAGGAGTAGTTGGGCATCAGAGCTAGATGGAAAAAGAGGTGCAGGTGGGAAGGGAGGAATGAGATTGAGATACTCCAGCAAAACATTGTGCTAATCCATCCACTTGTTTATTGACCTGTGAAGTTGGAAGTAGGCCACCCCCAGTAGGAAGGGCTACATGAGGGTGAAAACAGCATTCTGAAAGGGGATAACTGAGGTGCCAAGTGAAATTTGGGTACACAAATGAGAATGTAGAATTAGCAGCTGTGCCAGGGTTAGGAGGCTGGCTGGCTAACAATGCCCAGAAACGTAGGAGGGTGAGATTTTTTTTGCTTTTCCGTTGTTATAGGCTGTCAAACTAGAATAGATGATTTACCATGAAGTTTGGAGAGGGGGAGTGTAATAATTCAGAAAAGAGATGAGACAGAAAGGGGGATTATGAGCTAAGAAATAAATTTGGAAAATCTGGGAGCCTGGATATGTGTGGTGGTAAAAATCACAATTTACTGCTGCCTCGTTCGTTGACTGAAGTATGAGATTTATTTGTGCTATAAAGCATACAGCAGAATCCCGTGAAGTAGTATTCAGGAACAGTCTAAGTGACTGACCTCTTTACAAATGGAAAAAAATGCTGCAACAAGCTTATTGCGCTCCATAAGTAAAGTTCATTGTGGTTGCCATGCCACCCTCTTGCTCATGATTAAGGTTTATAGCTTTGTGACTAGACATTTACAATTTATTTGCATAGCTTTATACTGGAAGTTTTCCAGATGTCCTAAAAGAGTCAGAAAAGAAACTGCACTTTATAGTCAAAATTGTTGAGTTGTAAGAAAAGAAATGCATTCACTTCTCACACATAAGTGGTTGATTAAAGGGATTATGGGCATGTCATAAATGTGAAGTGTAGCTTGGCCTTATGGGAGCTGGCACTGGAAACCAGATGGTGAGTTGTGAGTGAGAAGCGATTTTCTCCATTTCTCTTACTCTCTCAGTGGCCACATATTCTTTTTACCATGTCTTTTCTCTGAGCTTCTGCCTCTCTCTGAAGACCAAGTTTCTCTGTTTATTCATCGTTGTATACATGGGGAAATGACCTCACTAATTCTGACTGGACATAGACTACCACTCTCCCTGCATATGTTTTCTGTGTTTCTTAGTTCAAGCTACTCTTCAAAGGGCATAGTAACTGGGCAGGTAAGGACATTTCCTTGGGATTGGATATTTTAAGTCAAGTTGGGAACATGTGGTTCCTATCAGTGTAGTTGCCTTGAGTACAGGGCAGAGAGAAGTGTATAGGGTAGGAAGGTATCTCAAACATGACTAATTCTTTTCCCTTAAATAGTCACTAATGACTAAATATTATTATGTAAGAGAAATTTCTCCTAGAAACCATACATGTATATTTCCTTTTAAATCTTTCTCTTTTGTAGAAATGCTTTTATTTTCATAAGAAAAGTTTCATGTCTCCCTCATCCTAAGAAATTCTATCTTGACACTGCTTTACCCTCATGACACCTCTTTTACTATCTCCTCATCAAATTTTCACTTAAACTACCCCAACATGGGCTAGATCAAGATTGAGTGGCCTCTATTCACTCTTTACCTCTTAATCTCTCCCTCTTTCTCTTTTTCCGAATAGAATTGACTACTCCATTCTTGAAACGTTCATTTCTAACTTCCACAGAAACCTCTCCCAGGAGTTCTAGATCAGCCTGGCCAATATGGTGAAACCTTGTGATCCACCTGCCTTGGCCTCCCAAAGTGCTGGGATTATAGGCATGAGTCACCATCCCCTACCCTTTCTGTCCTCTTTCCCTTCTTGCTAAAACTGCCTTAGTTCAGATTCTCATTATTTTTCTACCGATGTATTGCGTCATCTCCTGTAGGTCCCATGGTTTATATTATTTCACATTTTAAGCTATCCTTTATATTTGTGTCTGTGTTATATTTTTAGAATACATTTAGTTGACTATACAGATGAGTTAATAAGTGCCTGAGCTTATAAGTGTGTGAAGCATGTTGAAAGAGAAGAAAAATGTGCTTTTGAATTGTTATAAGAACTGTTAGCGATGACTATCTAGAATTTCTGTTAGAAATTAACAGCAAAAGCCCTTTCTGAGTTGAAAGCATCTAAGTACAGATTTTAGGTAAAGGAGTGTATAACTCATTCAACCCAAAAGGAATTCATGAGGTTTTTTGAAGATCAGATGAACCAATAAACAAGATAGGTCTGTTCCCTGAGGATATGATTCTTTAAGACTGTTGTCTACCTGCCAATTTTGCAAAGTGAAATAAACTGGAACCTTTTAGGAAAGACTGCTAAGTGCCTAGGTGCATGTGGCATAAAGGCACTTATTTACTTTTTTACAAAAGAGATTTTGTAGCAAGAGAGAACCTCTTGAATTAGTAATAATTATATATATATACATATATATATATATATATTCATTCTCATTTCTGATAATTGTGAAAGAATTTTCTTTCAGGGTGACTTTATTTGGTGTTTGGTACTTAAGACTCTTGGGTCAAATTCCTATTTTTCGCTACTGTTAGGGAAATGGAGATAGAATATAGCACCACACCTTAGGTTTCTAACATGGCAAATAAATATGATGTAAGACATAAAGGATCATAATTAATTGATTCTGTTTTGTGGTGGAAAAGTGTGTTAGTGAAAATCATTGTGTGCCAGGAAAGTACTTACGGAATCTAGGGACGTCTTTCTTTAGAAGATCTATTCTGTTCATGATTCTGAGAAAATCTTTACTAAAATACTTTTCGTTATAGTTTTAGGTTCTGTGAATAAAACATGGCATTTTGAATTCTGAGTTTCTGCTCTAAGGTGCTAGTGAACCTACTCATCTTAATACCATTAGCAGAACTACATTGCATACTTTAATTTGCATAATTAAATTGCATGAACTAAATCATAATGAAAGGATTAATGACAGGCCCATAATTGGTGTGTATAGGATTCTGCTTGGCATGTTGGACTAGATGACATAGAAACTGTAGTCTGTATACTAAATTTTCATACCCACAAGGCAATCTAAAATACATTTATCCATTTGGTTGGTTGCAGAAGGCACCACTAAAATTTCTGTTTCAGAGATTCATGGCTCCGTGGATTATTTTGGCCACTAGACACTAGCCTTCAGTGAAGATGTGTATTTTTTAACACACTTTCTAAATATTGTGTATGTAAACTTTCACATACAGATCAGTTATATTTAAAAATTTTATTTGAATATTGTTTGGACCATGAAATGCAGTTTCTTTTAGAAACAGATTTTTAAGTGGGGCAAGATTCTTTCATTAGAATATAAAGCTAATTTAACCTATATATAGCTGAACTGAATTCTAAAGTATTAATATATATTCATATAGACAGACAGGCAACAAATCTAGGGCAAACACTTGTCATGCTGGGGAATATAGCAATGAATGAGATAAACAAGGCCTCTCTTCTCAAGCAGCTTACATTTTGTAGTTGAAGAGGTGAGGTGGGCAGATTTTCTCTATGAACACGAATGCAGTAAATGATTAAGATACTTTACTTTCTTTGTGGCCCTTAAACTAATAAGATATTGATACTGGGAGAGAATGACTGGAGAAGCACCAGTAGTTAGAAGCTGAGGTTCCCCTAAACCAACCAGCAAGGTTCTATGCCATTTATCACCTTGTGTATATATTTACTGAGGAGGAGGGAATGACTGAAAATCTAGGAGAACGGCATCCCAGGCAAAAGAAAGAACAGTGTGGTGGCCTTGAGTCAAGAAAGAGTTTGGAATGCTGGTGTGATGGAAAGATGGCTATCATATGTAGGATGTTATGAGTGATGAGGGGAGTGGACTGAAATAGTTTGGAAAGATCCATAGGAATCAGACGATGGAGAGATGTGTAGGCCACAGTTAAAAAGGAGTTTGGATTTTTCTTTGATGGATGTCACTGGAGGATGATGTGATCTGATTCATGCATTTAAATTCTGACTGTGACAGTGGAAGTGGAGACGGGGGTTGGAGCAGCAAGACTGGAGTTAAGGAGATCAGTTATAAGGCAGTTGTAGTTTGACTTGGTGAGCAATCTGTGGTGGTTAAAACCATTGAAGTGGTAAGACGTGGTCAGGTTTGGAATATATGTTGGTAGTATGACTGATGGTGAATTGGATGTCCACTGTAAAAGTAAGAGAAGTTAGAGTGGCTATTAGGTTCCTGATAAGAACAGTTGGGTAAATAGTAATATGGTTTACATAATGAGGTACACTGGGGAGAAGGAGATCGAGGTGGAGGGGTGGGGATTGAGAGACCCATGGTAAGGCCAAGTTCATGTTAAACTTGAGACCTCCAGCAAGCATCCACATGGAGATATTGATTAGGCAGTGTTTGAAGACTAAGATATAGATTTAGTAACCATCAGCCAATTAAGTTGGAACCCAGTTATCTAAAGAAAATGCAAATAGAGAATAGAATAGAATACAATCTTGAGGGAAGAAGAGTAGCTAGAATGATAATTTTAAAAGCCAGCTAGGACATGTCATTTCCCAGTTTAAACCCCGCAGTGGCTTTCTTCCACACTTAGGATAGAAATCAGTCTTGATGTACTTGTACATCAAGTCCCAAGTACTTGTCTCAGGGATTTTGTTCTTGCCTTTTCTTTTATCTGTAATGCTTCTGCCCAGATATTCAGATGGTTCCCTCCCTCACATTATTTGGGTATCTACTTGAATAGATACCTGCGAGGCCTTACCTGACTGCCCTGTGTAAAAGAGCTCTTCATGTTATGCTCTGATGCTTTTTCAATAAAAACTTTCTTTTTTTCCTGTAGCCTTCTTTCTGGGTCTTATTAGATGATGAGAGGTAGCTTTATACACATATTCAAGCTAAAGCGTTTATGACTGATGCTGTAAATGCCTATCTTTCCCATTTGCATTTTCAATAGCGTCTTACAGAATCTGCCTTAGAAGAAGAGATACGGATAATGCCTGCAAGGGATTTGAGTATAGTAACTTCAGCACTCATTAAGTTATATTAGGTGGGATTGTTTGCACATAAAACTGGCCCTTACTCAGGGGTTAGTATTTAATAATGATACTGTGTCATAGTATAATGTCATATTTAATGTTATTTGATAATGCTATAATAGATTTCAGATATTTAATCATAGCATTTAGTAAGTTTCCTAGTTATTTGGCATAGCAGCTATGTCACCATGTTTACTAGCAGTGAGAATATTTACCTATTTCCTGTTAACATATTACATTTTGAACTTTGTTATTGATGAGAACTAGTGTTCTCTCAAAAGTGATGCGCTGTCACAATGTAAATATTTTCCCTAGATTTGTTATATTTGTGAATATAAATATTAAAAAAACTATGGTAGGATGTTATTTCACTATAGCATAGCTTTATTTTGAAAATCTGTATGTTGTATATGTTTGCAAGTATTGAATATATATGTAGATTTTTTTTTTTTTTTTTTTTGAGACAAGCTCTCACTCTGTCACCCTGGCTGGGGTGCAGTGGCCCAATCTTGGCTCACTGCAATCTCTGCCTCCCGGGTTCAAACTATTCTCCTGCCTCAGCCTACCAAGTAGCTGGGACCACAGGCCCGTGCAGCCACACCTGGCTAATTTTTGTATTTTTTAGTAGAGACAGGGTTTCACCATGTTCGCCAGGCTGGTCTTGAACTCCTGACCTCAAGTGATCTGCTGGCCTCTGTCTCCCCAAGTGCTGGGATTACAGGTGTGAGCCACCAGGCCTGGCCAATATGTGTATAATTTTTAAAATTTGGTTAATTTTAGTCACTGAATATCCATCCACGTGTTGAAAGCTTAATTTTCTTTCAGTGTCTTATTTAACTGCCTTCATTTGGACTCTTAGCCAAAAATATATACATATTTTTTGAGATAGGGTCTCACTCTGTTGCCCAGGCTGGAGTGTAGTGGTGAGACCTTGGCTCACTGCAACCTCTGCCTCTGGGTTCAAGCGATTCTACTACCTTAGCCTCCGAGTAGCTGGGACTAAAGGTACACACCACCATACCCAACTAATTTTTGTATTTTTAGTAGAGATGGAGTTTCACCATTTTGGCCTGACTGGTCTTGATTTCCTGGCCTCAAGTGATCCTCCTGCCTTGGCCTCCCAAAGTGCTGGGATTATAGGCGTGAGCCACAGCTCCTGGCCTAGCTAAAAATATCTTGAAAATCAGCAGTTGTGCTGGGGTAAAATAAATGCATACATTCAGGGATAGGATATAATTTTAGAAATTGTATTTGTAATTTAAGTTTAGAATTTTGTATTATCTCTTGGAGGTCAGATTTCGCATTTTGGTTTGTAGATGGATCTATCCATTAAAAAGACAAATCCTTGCTTTGGAAAAAAGTTGTATTATTATAATATTAAAATGTGAGAAGTTGTTTCTACTAAAATATTGAATCGAGGCTTGTATGGTGGCTCATGCCTGTAATCTCAGCTGTTTGGGTGGCCAAGGCAGGCAGATCACCTGAGTTCAGGAGTTTGAGACCAGCCTGGCCAACATGGTGAAACCTTGTCTCTACTAAAAATACAAAAATTAGCTGGGAGTGGTGGCACACGCCTGTAATCCCAGCTACTCGGGAGGCATGAGAATCCCTTGAACCCAGGAGGTAGAGGCTTCAGTGAGCCGAGATTATGCCATTGCACTCCAGCCTGAGCAACAAAGTGAGACCTTGTCTCAAAAAAAAAAAAACAAAAACCCAAAATATAATCAGATTGCTCCATGTTGAGTTTGCCTTATCTCCAAATAGCATATAGATGTGCTGACAAGTATTTAAAAAGTAGGAGTAACTACTGGAGCAAAGAAGTGTTATGTTCATTTATTAAAAATGATTGCCATATTAGTATATTGTGCAAAACATAACTAAGTCATACCTAATTTTTATAGTAATGTGATTGTATGAATTAACTAAATATAAAAGAAATTAGAAATATCATCAGGAAGTACCAGCAATAAAATATTACCAGGTAATATCAACAGTACAGTTTTCACAGGTGAATGTACATTCACAGGTAATGTACAGTTTCACATTACCTGTGAAATAAATAAAAACTTAGTTTTTATTTCTCACCAATCTTTTACCACAACAGTTAAAATATTGCAAAAGCAAGAAATTTTGTAGCACTTAATTTTCTCTTACTTTGACTGCCGTTGTATGAATGTGCTAAAAGTCAGTTAAATGACCAAGAAATGGGTAGCAGCAATAGACTGAAGCAAATCAGGTCTTTATGAAAAAATCAAATGATGAACTCCTAAACAGTTGACTACACCCAATTACTATGCTATATTAAAACTCAACGACCAGTAAACCTACCTAATGTCTTTTAATCTAAATTATTAATTAGGGAAACTATATTTTCAGATGCTCATTGATCACTTCATAAAACAGAAAAGTCATTTAAATATTATCTTTCGTAGACCATTAGGGGAAAGATGCCACACTATTGAATGTTTATGAAATGGTTTAGGATGATGTGTTGATTACTTTATAGTAGTATAAAGATTAGAAATTTCACTTACAGTTAATGCCTCCTGGTTTACTATTTCATAGTTTGTAAAATGTAATTCACATATATATGTGTATTATTTTATAATAGCTTTTATAATAAACCTTTGTTTAAACAAACGTGTATTGACCATGACTGCAAATTAGTTTTGGAAAAGAAAGTAAATTATCTTGTTTAGCTTATTATAGTATCTTCAGTATTGGAATCCAGTAGCAAGTAACAAGTTTTGAGTATATAGTAATATTCTCTTAAATTAAAGGAGTAGGAAGGATGAGGGAGACATAGATTATTAGATGTTTATCATTCCAAGCATCTGTTTTAAGAACTTTGCATATATTATCTACATATATTATCTTATTTAGTCTTCTGTACAGCCTGTAAGATCGGTATTATTCCTTGTGTCCATTTTATATATAAGGAAACAGACACAGAGACATTAGTAAATGGTTCAGTCCTGACATATACACAGGCAGCATAGAACTGCAAACCAGATCTTTGGCTGCAAAGTAAATTTCCAATTTATGTGTGTAGAATTACTACAGCCAGTAGTACTAATGTAATTTTCATGAATACAGACTGGTAGCAAGCTGCATTATAAAGTAAAATGTAGATGGAGGGATTGATCTGTAAACACTGGCACATAAGAAATAAAATAATAACTTTGAAGAAACAAGAATATTATGCTCATGCATGTAGTTTGACATTCCCTTGAATATTAGCATGAAAGTCAAGAGAAACATAAATGTGTTTGTATACTAATCAGCTGAAACCTATGGCACAGCAATGCTTCCTTGAATTTTGAGCCATATATGAGTAATAAATCTAGATTAGGTTGTTACAGGGATAATCCAAACACATTCCTTCTTATTATCTGGTTAGTTGTTTGAAAACTACCTATGCAATGTGAAGCTCACGTATTGCTGTAATGCTTTGTATTGCTCTACTCTCTATTTTTCTCTTGTCTCCCTCATTCCTAACTCAAGTCTTTCCTCTTTAATACCAGCATATTGAATTTGGATTTTTTCTTTTTTTTCTTTTTTTTTTTTTTTTTTTGAGACAGAGTCTCACTCTGTTGCTAGGCTGGAGTGCAGTAGCGTGATCTCTGCTCACTGCAACCTCCTCCTTCCAGGTTCAAGCGATTCTCCTGTCTCTGCCTCCCGAGTAGCTGGGACTACAAGCATGCGCCACCATACCCAGCTAATTTTTGTATTTTTAGTAGAGACAGGGTTTCACCATGTTGGCCAGGATGGTCTTGATTTCTTGACCTCATGATCTGCCTGACTAGGACTTCCTAAGTGCCAAAGTGCTGGGATTACAGGTGTGAGCTACCGTGCCCAACTGGATGTTTTTAAGTGTTAGAATGCATTCTGTGTACAAACAATATGGTTCATGTACGTTTAAACACATTCCAAAACTAGGTTCCATCAATCTGTTATTTAGATTATAAAGTAATAATTCACTCATTCACTAAATATTCATTGGTCTCATGGCCAGTTTGGCGAGAGGCCAATAGCTAAAATAATTGAATAAATTGAAGCATTTCTCAGCTGCTAGACTCTCTAAGCTAGATTTGGTTTACGTGTGGGTTAGAATTGTGGAAAGGTGCCTGGATTTATTACTGGAAATACTACTGTTGCCTAGATTTAATGACACATCAACTGAAACACAATAACAGAATAAGAAATGACAAAACAGTTCATATTATAGCTATATTTTATTTCCATCTTTATCAACCCAAAATATCTAAAAATGTCTGCTAAAAGACACTGCTTCTTTAGTATTGTGTAAAATACTTAGCAAATGTGAACCATTAAGATGGATAAAAGATGGATTTGGCAGAACTTTTCAACACAGCGAGTAATGGAAAAATATTATATGCTAATTTTTGCATTGTGACTAGTATATGTGTTGTTTTGACAGGGAGTACACAAACACACAGAATTGTAAAAAAAACAAAAACAAAAAAAAACAAAAACTACACAAATGCCATAAAATGTGGGGGGTAAAATGTACAGTACCTGTAGAGGCCTCCATTCAAGTCGTATGTGCATTATACTTTCCTGAATTTGGAGGAGCAACAGGCAGAGGTCTTCTATAGCCTTATACTTCCAGATTAGCCTTTAAGGGAAAGGCCTGGGAAGTGATTTGGCAATGCTGCCTTGTATGGCCGAATGTCCAGCTTATGGCCACAGGACTCTGTTTTCCTTCTCAGCTGATGCCTGTGCTTTTCACATCTGTCATTGTGTGCCTGTGTTAATTCTTCAGCAGTCCCAATTGAACTAATTGGCTGATTGCATTCCTCTGCGCTGGTGGAGCTGGGAAAGGAAATGACTTCTGACCTAGTTTTCTCCTTGGGCTTTTTCTGTAGAGTCTGGTGGTGTATGTCATAGTGTTGTCAAGCCATATACACTTTCTTACGCTTCTCGTAGGTATGAAATAGTTCTCGTTACCTAGCATTCAGGTGTTTTTAATTCAGGGGTTTATCAAACCAGTCTAGTGGAATTCTGGTCAATCAGCTAGGACTGGCCAGAGCTGTTGACACCAGTGTGTGTGTGGCCTTTGACACAGACATACACAGATTGACATCATAACTTTTTGGTGCACATTTTGTTGATTTTGTTCAGCCAAGATGATGTTCATGTGTTCCCCTTGTATTTGTTAGTATGTCTCCACATTAGTATGATCCTGCTCAATATTTATGTTTTATTCTTTTGAGTAATTTCAGCACAGATGGCTTTTACTGAGACTTGCTATTCCATTGGCAAAATCCATTTAATATGTAGTATTTGCAGGTGCCCATTAGCATAACTATCCTTAGAAAAGAATTCTGGAATCCCCCTTGTATGTTGTTTTTGCTGCTGACTCAGAAGAGCAGTGATACATTTCAGATCTTCGGTATTTAGCTCTTTCTAGCTGTCATGAGACTTAATGAAATTTAGGTTTATCAAAATTCCATAAACATTTGTGAAATCTGTTTTGACATTGATAAAGAAGGGCCATTATGAAAGATAATTAATTTAAATATGTGAAAGCTTTATCTTAACTTCTCATGATGTATTTGAAAGCAAATTTAAAATGATTTGTAGTTTAATGAAGGTATATCCCTGCTGGCAGTATCGAAGTATCAGATGTGCAGTTATTTTTTGTCTCATGTGCAAGTACGGCTTTCACCAAATCTTGTCATTTTTCTGTGCAGCACCGTTTGGGGCCTTAACACTTTGCCTCTTATTAACTAACTACTATAGCCTTCTGATTGATCTGGCTTCTGTTATTTTCCTAATTCCTCAGCTCATTCTGCAAATAGGCACTTGAGTAATCTTCTGAATGCACCGCTCTAATGGTGTCCCTGAACTGGCAAAAGGCTTCTGGTTGCTTCTGATTACCCTAAGACAACTTTTGTGTCTGCCTATGAGGGCCCTCTCTAGGCTTGGCTCCTCATCTCCATGTCTACCTTTTACCTGAGTCCTTCTCTTTTCTCATTATTCTTTTGCCTGTCAGTCTGATCTGTTCTCTAAATCTAGAATATCCAATTATCTTCTCTCCAAGGAAGATCTGATCTGATTTCTTACTGGCTCTCAAGAAAGTTAATTCCTTTGGGAAAATGTTCCTTGGCTATCCTAGTCTACAGAGGTCTTTTCCTCCTCTTTTTAATTAGCACACTTCTCCACCACCCGTTTTCCTCATTAACACCGAAGAACATAGTTTTTACTTTTGTGGCTCAGTAAGCTTATATGTGACCGGGTGTCATTCGTTTCATTAGACTAGAAGCAGAGAGGCAGCATGGCTTAACATAGTGGTTAAGTGAGTGGTAAGTCTTGGGTTTAGACTTGGGTGTACATTGTAGCTCTGAGCAAGTTACTTTCTCTCTGCCTCAGTTCCCTTATCTGAGAAATGGGGCTGATAATAATTCCTAACCATGAGTTGGCTTTTTTCTTTCATTTGAGAACAGTCATTTCTCTCTAATATACTAAGTACAATGCCTTGCACACTGAATAAATAGATTTGTTTATTTAGTAGTACTGAACACATTTTGTTTGCCATTAATCCTCTCTCTGTCCATCCTTCTTAGGGATTTTCTTGGGCCAGTTCACTACGCAAACAATTTAGAGAGATCTCTCACCTTATTTAGAACAGGGCAATTCTTTGAATCATATACAGGCTAAACTAGAAGGCACGTGTCTTTCCCTGGAACAACTTCACATTTTCTTGACATACATATCCAGACGGTGTTGGTGCCCTTATTTTATGGACATATGAAGTTGCATTGTATTTATGGTAGTTAAATTCTTATGTGGCATAACAATCTAGAATCAGAACATTGTAGCTGGTCCTGGCTCTGCTATTTACAGAAAATCAACCTTCTAGAGTTTTAGTTTCTTTTTTAAAAATTAAGTTAAATTAAATTTCTTTAATTTTGAAATTTTTGTGAGTACATAGTAGGTGTATATATTTATGAGGTACATGAGATGTTTTGATATAGGCATGCAATGTGACATAAGCACTTACTTTTTTTATATGTGAAATGCAATGTTAATATCAGACCTCTCATTTTCAGTGTTATTTTGAATCTTGAAAATAAGAATCATGTAGTTGTATGTTAATGAATGTTATAGTGTATTTTACTTAATCCATTTTTAGGCACTCACAATACGCTGGTATTAACTCATGCAATAACTAATTGAACCATCAGGGCAATTCTGTGAGGGGGTGCTAATACATTATAGAGAAGATCAAACTACAGAGTTTAATTAATTAAGCTGTGTGCTTTCTCATTTTGTCTCCTCAGCTAACAGTTCCAGTAATTTCAGAGGCATCTGAAGTTAAGCCAATTGTGCATTCAAAACCTCCAACTTTTTTCTATTTTTATTTTAGCTTAAAACATAGAAAGAAAACAAATGCAATGCCTGTGAACTCAAAATAACAAAACTGCTCTGTGATTAAAAACACAAAATGCTGTGCAAACAAGTGAAAGTCACATAGTAAAATTAATGGATATTGAGCTTATTTTACCTATTATTGGAAGTTAAATATGTCAGTATTTCAGCAATGAAAACATTGCAGATGTGTAATATACAAAACATATACTGTAAAGATAGTTTGGAAACTTAGGAGTTTCAATCTTTTTGTCTATTTCAGGACTTTCTGGGACAAATGTTTTGTACATTGGGAGAGATTGTTGGTTCACAGGGAAGTCGCCTGGAAAAACCAATAGTGTAAGTGTTTTTTAATTCAGACAATGAAATGCCTACTCTTAACAGTTTCTATTTTGTCAGTTTGGAGTTGGTGAATGCATGGTTGTGGACCACAAGGGGTTTTAAAATCTTGAGATTTTTCTTCCAACAAATAGTTTTGACATATTTTTAAAGAATAATTTCGTTGTCACCTGTCATAGGCTATGCTGAAAAATTTTCCCAAGATGAAATAAGAAAATTTAAACAAGGAAATTTGTTATTGTTCTTTTGGTTGTACTATTAATTGTTATATTTAGTACTTTTTGAAAAAGATATTTTACTCTTTGGAGTTAGTAACTATATGTAGTAAACTACTGTTAATACCATGTATTTCATAAATGCATTTTTGGTTATTGAAATTTTAATAATATTTTTTACCATGGAAGTGTCTGGTAGAGAAAGCTGTAAGTAGGTGAATATTGAGAGAGAGTAACAGCTAAGAAAGATATCTTCTGTCTTCACCTTCAATTACTAGGATCATGTTTAGATTTCAGGTCAGTTACATGAGTTGATTCTGTTTTGTTCAGTTCCAAATAAGGCACAGAGCAAATTTTAGAAATTTTTCATGACTTTATTCTCCTTTTCTTCTTTCTTTCCCCTTCTTAATCTTGATTATTTGGATTGACTTAACTGTCCCATGAAATTCAGAAGATCTAGAAAGAATAGCACCTTTGCAGAGCTAACCACAATGTCCAAAGCTTTAGGGAGTTTTGAAGTCTTTTTCTTCAACAATCTTTTAAGAATCTCAAACTTAAAAAATAAATATGTTAATACTCCTTAAATCTGTTTATCTTGGACATAAAACAAATACTTGAAATGGCGAGGCATTGTTCTCACATTTTCTGTATAAAATTAAACTTTTATTTAGTGTGTTCAGTGCTATGCAAGAAATTATTAGGCTAATAAGAATTCTATAAATTCTAATTTTTTTGAAATTTAATTTGATTTTCTTAGAAAATTAGTACTGAATGTCAGTTTGAAAACTTTCATATATCAACTACCATTTTAAATCCTTTTAGTGTTTATTTTCACATAATTATAGGACTTGAAAGCTTATCACTAAAATATATTTATGCTCACTTTAGTGAGTAGTAAGCAATCTGTAAGGCAAATGCAAATGTTGTATTGAGTGCATGTAATTCTAATTGCATTTTCTAGTCCAGTGACTCATGCTCACAGTGATTCCAAGGATCACTAAATCTACCTTTTGTGTTTTGCCACAAAAAGAATCAATAATATGTACAATACCACCTTAAAGATGCCTTTAACATTCTTCAAGAGAAAACAAATGTAATTAAAATACAGAATTTTTATTTCCAAACAACAGAATGGAGATTTTTATAAATTGGTACACTTTTTTAGTATGTATGTATTTATTTATTTGTTAGCTTTTATTTTAGATTCAGAGGTACTCGTACAGGTTTGTTTTATAGATAAATTGTGCATCTCAGGGATTTGGCATACAGATGATTTCATCACCCAGGCAATAATTATAGTACTTGATAGGTAGCTTTTCAGTCCTCACTTTCCTCCCTTTATCCACCCTCAAGTAGGCTCCAGTGTCTGTTGTTCCATAGCTACTCAATGTTTATCTCCCACTTATAAGTGAGAACATGTGGTATTTGGTTTTCTGTTCCTGTGTCAATTTGCCTAGGGTAATGGCCTCTAGTTTCATTCCTGTTGCTACAGAAGATCTCAGACTTTTTTATGTCTATCTAATATTCCATGTTGTATATTTACCGCATTTTGTTTATCCAGTCTGCCATTGGTGGGCATTTAGGTTGAGTCCATGTCTTTGCCATTGTGAATAGTGCTGCAGTGAACATACACATGAATGTCTTTATAGTAGAATGATTTATATTCCTTTGGCTATGTACCCAGTAATGGGATTGCAGCATCAAATGGTAATTCTGTTTTAAGTTCTTTGAGAAATCACCAAATTGCTTTATGCAATGGCTGAACTAATTTACATTTCCACCAGCAGCATATAAGTGTTCCCTTTCTCTGCAACCTCACCAGCATCTGTTACTTTTTGACTTTTTAATAATAGCCGCTCTGACTGTTCTGAGATGGTATCTGATTATGGTTTTTATTTGCATGTCTCTAATGATTAGTGATGTCGAACATTTTTTCCTATGCTTGTTGGTTATGTGGTATACATATTTTTAAATTAATAATTTCACTGAAAATTTTCATCTGTTTTCTTTTTCAACATAAGGAAATCATAATTCTAATTTCAGAAAACTGTTAAATTATTAAGTTATAAAAAAAATTCCCGGTAGAAAATCCTATTTATATTCATCTTGGAACATGTTAAAAGTTTGATACTATTATGATGTATTGATTGGGGTATGTGGTGAATAAAACATAGCACATAATGGTCCTTGTTCACTGATTCAACAATTCCCACTAGGTAAGACCAACAAAAATATATTCATGCTAAGAGGTGACGATACCTAGGATAGACAGATAGAATTTGCAGATGTTGGCCAGGCGTGGTGGCTCACCCCTGTAATCCCAGCACTTTGGGAGGCCAAGGAGGGTGGATCGCTTGAGGTCAGGAGTTTGAGACCAGCCTAGCCAACAGTGAGATGCCATTTTTACTAAAGATACAAAAATTAGCACAAGCCTGTAATCTCAGCTACATGAGAGGCTGAGGCAGGAGAATCGCTTGAACCCAGGAGGTGAAGGTTGCAGTGAGCTAAGATTGCACCACTACACTCCAACCTGGGCAACAGAGCAAGACTCTATCTCCAAATAAAAGAATATGCAGATGTTGGGAGAATTTGCTGGGAGTTGTGTCATAATCATTTTATGTCATCAGAAAGGATGAGATGCCTTAGAGTTTTCTTAGCTCTTGCTGAGGATGGAGTATAACATATATATATTTCATGTAGTGTGATGAGGGAAAGCCTTCAAAACTTGTTCATCCAACATTGATCTATAGTAACCGCATGCTGTGCTTCATCTATAGAGTATTCTGAAATTTAGACAACTTTACTGAAGGTCCTCAGGTTCTATCTTTCTTACTGAAAAAAGAACAATTCATTCAATTTTCTAAGTTTATATAACTAAATTTTTATTCAGCCATTCATCTCCTTGGACAGTCTTCTCAGGCAAATAAACATCAAGCAAATAGTTTAAAGGTAAGATTATTGTTTGAGCACTGGAAGATTTTTAAATTTTTCTAAGAAAGCTTAGCTAGACAAGTTTTAGTAGTAAGTGGGTAATAAAATGTAAAGCTTGAGTGTAGCAAAGAGATGGGATACAAAAGAAAAAAGCAAAGAAATAAAACCTTAGGAATTGCAGAATCGTGGCAATTACATTCATTAAACATGAGTGAATTGGATTAGATACTTAGATAAGCAGAATAGAGGAAAGAGATGAGAGGGGGAAATGAAATAGGGGAGATTAAAAATAGGGAGAGTAAAAGTGAATATGGTTATTCACTAGTGTTTGCTAGTGAAAGGATATTTTGGTTTTATTTATTAAGGCATCTAGTGACATGTGCTATCACTGGATCAGATGTTCCAATGCAGATGAACAATGGATTGGAAAAACTATTTAGTAGTCACCCATCCTCTTGCATGAGAAAAGATTGGGTTTAATGAAAAACTCTAGCTGTGAGAGAGGCATGTGTCTTGTGGAAGAACATGTGCATTGAAGATAAAGGTCCATCGAATAAGTGTTAAGTTCAGGTACTTTAAGAGAAGATGCAGCTTCTATGCAAATGGCATTGTACCTCAAATGGAAAACAATCAAAACCATTCATACTTTTTGCTTGAAAAAGTACAGTTGGGTTGAGGAAGAGCAAAATGCTGTTTGCATGGAAGCTTTATCTGCCAATAATGCCAAAGTAGTCCATCAGAGCAGCTGGTCCACTCCATGGACTCTTAAATTCCACATTCATCCTTGCTGGCTCCTGCTCTTCCATGTACTTTAATTTTTTTCCCAGATCAATCTAATAAGCAAGTAGTGGGAAGAGATGGGAACACAGTGGAAGAAGGAATGGCGTTGGAAAAAAGGATGAAACCAGGGAAGGTATTGGAGATGATGCAAGGTCAGGAAGTGTTTTCTTCTCATGACAGGAAGCTTGGTGACAAAGACAACTTCTAAGCCTCCATGTTTTCACACAAATAAATAAAAGTAGTAAAATTTACGAATTCCTGACCGAAATAATGGAGAAATTCAACTGGGGAAATAATAGGTATTTTACATGTAGCTTTTCCATCTAGTCCATCGTTTCCATTCCCTCCTGCTGTCTTCCTGTGTGGACCTGCCCTGGCCAGATATCTTTAACTGCCTCGTTAAAGATAACATTGTAGGACAGCCACTAAACATTCTACTGTTTTTCATGGTCTGTTCCTCATGACTGGGGATACAAATAGAATTTGCACACTTCTGCTGCTGCAGCCATTACTTTCTGCAACCATGTTGGTAAGGGGTTAGGATTTTCCCTACCTGGATGTGCATTGGCTTCTGAATTGCAGCGTAGGACACCTCCAGAGGCAGATATCCTAGGCAGATAGTCCACTCCCAAGTAACACACAATTAATTTATCATGAATTTAAAGTCTTCGTGTGTCCAAAATGTTATTTAAGTAGCATTAGCCAAGTACCTCTTACTTGTTTTAGATTAGAGATTTATTTTCCAATTAGTTTCCCATTTATATTCTAAGTTATTTAGGATACTTCCTTGTTTTTTTTTTTTTTCTTTCCTTTAAATGGCCTAATTTAAATTATTTTCTGATAAGATACTCGGAATAATTTCTTCTAGCTTTTTAATTGCGATTGTGTTGTAATATCTCCTTAGAGGTAGTCTTTTTAAATTTATGATAACTGTAAAATTGGGAGTTTTAAAGGAGACAAATTAGTATTTGAAATTATTTAATGTTAATCAAACTTTTGACAACTAAGGATTATTATGAAGGTAAAATGATTACTTGTATGTAGCCTCTTGCCTCATTCAATAATGAGGATTTGAACTTAACCTCAGGCTTTCTTACTTTCTGTGTTTTGGTTATTGCTGTCATTTATAAAATTAGATTTTCTCATTTTATTATGAGAAAAATGTTTATTTTTAATATTTTATATGCATAATGATGACATTTGAAATTGATGTTCAGTAATTTTTAGTTTACTTTTTAATAGCAGCTCAAGATTTTTGCAGTTTCAGTAGTCTGTTCTGTTGGATTTAAGCTCTGAGCAAACACGTTTCTTATCTGAATTCCATCCTACGCTTTTGGTCTTTTCCTGGAACCCTCCTAAAATGAGTCTTGTGCTACTTAATTTGACTGAAACATTTACTGTGCTTCCTATGACTCATCGGCTCCTCTCTTTAAATAATCCCATTATTATTTAGCATTATACCCACTCAGCAGTGTGTTTTCTCATGCTGTGAGATTGTATCCAATTTTCTGTGTGATGCTGTCAAAGAGTCGTATGTCTTCTATCTTTAGGGATCTCAGTGATGGATTCAGCAAAGCCTTCCAAAATGCAAGAATCAGCACCCGTTTAAGAAAGATTGTCATTCTCTCCTCTGGAAGGAAAATATTTATTGTGTTCCTCAAGTAATAGGCCTATTTGTTCCCGTTACTCTCAGCCAGACAAAAACGATCAGGCAAAAAGGCAGAGACTGGTAATAATTAGAAACTAGATTCTTATTACTCCAGGGAGAAGCAGGATACAAAGTACAGTGTCAAGAAGGAGGGCAAAGGCTATGTTTTTTGTAGGCTGGCAATAGCACTTTGTGATCTTGGCAGTTGGTAGTGGGTGGAGGATTAAGGGAAGGTTCCTAGATGGATGAGTGAGTATCCTAATAGGTGAAGAGGACAGGGACAAGGACTTGGAGGCAAGTGTGAATTGAAAGACAACGTTGTAATTGTCTGATGGACATGGGAATCTCAACTATGACTTAGGGTTCAAGGACAGAGACTGATAGGTGCTGAAGTACAGCAAGATAAAAGCAGGGAGAGGAACAAAGCAGAAAGGAAGCTTCAGAATAAGGAAGAAGATTAAAGTAGAACATAGGGCTTGAGGGTCTTGAGGCAGAGACTTACAGGGTTGGCTTAAAGATTTGACTCGAATGTGGACTTATCCTGAAAGCTAGGTTTTGACTGTGAATGCACTTAGAGATCAAATGTCTGTGAGAAGGAAGAGCAGGAAGAGGAATAGGAGAATGTGTAGTCAGTCATAAAGGTGGGAAACATACAAACTTACCATAAAACTGGGCATGTTTTTAGCATGCAGCCTTTTGCTTGTAAAAATGTAATCAACTTTGGGGGAAATTTTGAGGCTCAAAGTAATCTTTATTAATTAGATTGATATTGTTATACTCTCTAATTTACTTTAGTGAAAAGAATATTGAGCTGGACCCAGAAGATGGTGTTTTTAGGACCATCTCTGCTACTAACTTGCTATGCAATATTAGGCTGTTTTTACATCTATGTCTGTGGTCACATTTGTAATAAGAATTTGGTGTAGAGATAAATGAATAGCCACTGTAATAGAGTCGATAGTACATGAGCTTTGGGAGCAGTCATACCTGGCTGTTACAATTGATTAGGTATGTAATTTGAGCAAAGAACATTAAAGTTCAGAGGTCCAGCTTCCTCATTTAAAATATCTCAATAATACTCATTTTAAGAATATTATTGTAATATCAATACTTTATATAATTCATTTGTGATAGAGCGCATTAGAATTTGATAAACACTCAAATGGTGACTATTATTAATATCGTTTTTATTAAAAATAGCCAGTATCTTTCCTTCCTTTCTTCATCTTTCTTTATTTTTCTTAGAGAAGTGTTAAGCTAGGAATTAAGTAAGTTTAATGAAAGGACCATGTTAAATCAAACTCGATTACACTTATGTAAAATGTTAAGTATTATCCAAATGTAAATATTAAAAACTATCTGTTTTCAGTATGTAACTGAACAATCAAATAGGGGAACTGAGTTAGATTTGTACTTTGCATTAGTTTGGGTTTTATAAGATAGTTTTGGAAATATCCTGAAATTCTCATGTTCATATGTAATTGCAAAAAATAATGTAGAGTTCAATGTCAATTAAGAATTAGTTATATTTTATTTGCAAAGACTACACAGATGTGTATACATGTTTGTAATCTTCATATGATTCAACATATTAAAAATAAAACCACTGAATGCCTTTCAGATAGATAGTAGATACTTCACCAGCCTAGAGTACATACGGCTTTTGTCTACTTCTGGGAAAGCCTATCTGAAAAATGGCATGTTCTTTTTAAAGGCCAAAGGTAGAGGGGGAATTTTAGTACATTTACTTATTATACACAAGCTTCTGAGTTTACATATAATCAAAGTTTAATAAATTTTGAGTTGAACCACTTTCCTACATTCATTTTTGAATGTGAGCTCATTCTCTGGAATGATCTCCAGGGAGATAAACTGTTGAAATAGGCAGATTGTGTATTTCTGCAGATTCCCATGATTCTCTGCTCTACTCAGAAATTCCGGCAGTGACAACTATAGTCATATAGATGAAGAACTCTTCTGAATAGAATGGATTGTAAAGGATATGACCAGTCATGAGAGATATAGGTAAAATGAATGAGTTTTTCACAAAATAGCCTTTCATGTCATTGTCAGAGACAAGCCCCAGGATGATTGTTTGGTTGTTCTGAGTTGGTGTGACATGTGTCTTGTTTTTATGAGACTTGTGTACAAGTAAGTCCTTTGGGCATCTAGTTTAAGAGAAAAACAAAAGGAAAAATTATTTTGCTAATGGTAACTTTATAGAGCAAATAATTTACTGGCCGATTCTGGTAGATGGAGTCTAAGTAATAGAAGTTTTAGGGGTTGTATTTTTAAAAAATAATTTATTCAACAAATCTTTACTAGAAATTGATTATGGATCAGAAACTGTTAGTTACTAAACATAAAATGATGGAAATGCCAAGTTGTTCCTGTCTTTATTAATTTTACAATTTATTCATTAAATGAATAATCACAGAAATAAATATAATTACATATTGATACAGGCCCTTTGAACATTAGAATATTAGCTTAACCTACAATATGTAGGTCATTTTTAGTATTAAAATGTTATCATAAAACTCAATGGGAAAATTTATGATTTTTCGTCAAAGAGGTTCGTTGACTTCTATTTAGAGAATAGTTGTATGTTAACAGATAGTTGTTTGGATTAGGAAGATGAGGAAAAATGGGCAGATGAAAAATATGTTCTGAAGGTTGATTTCACAAGGATTGGTGAAAGGTTGATGGTCTAGATTGAAGAAGATTTCAAGGAACTTCAGATTTCTTGCATGACACAGTGAATGTAAGGAGGATGTATGCTGATAAAAGGAAGATCATCCATTTTTGAGGTTGCCACACAGACTGGTGAGCTTTAGTAGTAGATGGACCATTCCGTTTATGTGTTTCAGGTGCTAGTATTCATCCAGAGTTTCAACATTGGCAAGATACTTTTGTTTATATTTGCCTAACCTCACTGGGTTGGATTGAAAACCTGTTGGAAACATTATAACTGAAGGAAACAAATGATAAGACATCATCTATGTTATTTTGGAGCCTGAGTTCTAATAGTACCACCTTTATCAATTCAGCTAACATTCTTAGTTTCAAATAAAGGTAATACATAAATAAACTAGTTTTAATAGTTTTATTTGAATGAAACTGAAAATATTCTTAGTTTTTCTAAATAAAATTAATTTGTTCAGATGAGGTTTTTTTGTTTTTGTTTTTGTTTTTTTTGAGACAGATTCTCACTCTGTCACCCAGGCTAGAGTGCAATCGAACGGTGTTAGCTCACTGCAACTTCTGCCTCCTGGATTCAAGTGATTCTCCTGCCTCAGCCTCCTGATTAGCTGGGATAACAGGCACATACCACCATGGGTGCCTGGCTAATTTTTGTATTTTTAGTAGAGATAGGGTGTCACCATGTTGGCTAGGCTAGTCTCGAACTCATGACCCTGTGATCCACCCACCTTGGCCTCCCAAAGTGCTGAGATTACAGGTGTGAGCCACCACATTCACCCTATTCAGACAAGTTTCTAAGTGGTTGCTTTTTGTATAGGAAGTGTTTAGAAGTTACATTGTGATAAAATCTTTCAGAGAAACTACAATTTCCTCTACTGTGAAATTTATTGTTCCTTTCTTATTTTTTACCTCTTGTGTATGGCATAATTTAATAATTCTAGGATTCAAAATGCAGGCTAAGAATATTAGTTCTGTAGTTAAAACTACTAGGTGAGGAAAGACCTTTATAGACCAACCTTGGAACATTAGTATCATTCTTATCTTGGTCTGAGTTATAATGCACTGTTAAAATGAGTGTTTGGAAGGAGCATTTGGGAATTATCTCTGCTCTTAAACTTATACTCAGTTGGATCTTAGTTATCAAAGCAAATGGAAGGAAGTTGTGAATTGTTATTTTAAATAATACCAGTGGCTAACTTGATTGCATTATAAGGAGTCAGTTACGGGTAGCTATATGCAGAAAACTGAAACTGGACCTTTTCCTTACACCTTATACAAAAATTAACTCAAGATAGATTAAAGACTTAAACGTAAAACCTAATACTATAAAAACCCTAGAAGAAAACCTGGGCAATAGCATTCAGGACACAGGCATAGGCAAGGACATCATGACTAAAACACCAAAAACAATTACAACAACAGCCAAAATTGACAAACGGGATCTAATTAAACTAAAGAACATCTGCATAGCAAAAGAAACTATCATCAGAGTGAACAGGCAGCCTACAGAATGGGAGAAAATTTTTGCAATCTATCCATCTGAGAAAGGGCTAATATCCAGAATCTACAAAGAACTTAAATTTACAAGAAAAAACAAACAACCCATCAAAAAGTGGGCAAAAGATATGAACAGACACTTCTTACAAGAAGGCATTTATGTGGCCAACAGACATATGAGCTCGGCAGGTATTGTTATTATCCCATTTCATCAGAAGAAGAAACTGAGACAAAGATTTCTGAAAAAAACCCAAGTTCAAGTACAGGGCGTTTTGCTTAACCACAGCATTATTTTGCCTTCCAAAAAAATGAATAAATTAATGTGTAACTTTGAAAGAAATTTAAAAATTTTGTTTTACTTTAGTACTACAGAATCATTTACCGAAAAGTAAAGAATATCTCTAGATGTGAGAAGAGCTTCCAGGGAACACCCATTCTGATTTAGGTCATTACAAGTATGAGGTTCCTTCCTGGTGTCTGTTACCTATGCAAATCTTCCTTAAGCACAGTTCAGTGGCCTGCCTTTTCCTAAGATAAACAGGGCCCAACTGTTTTCCAGCACAGTCTAAATATAGGAAGGCTATTAAAAGTATTAAAAAATAAATTCATTTCTAGTTTTAGAAATAAATAAATACTTCTGTTTTTTCCCCCTTATCTGGAAAATCATTGTTTTGAACTGACAATGTGGTAACAAGGAAATTGCACGAGGTTGTCATCTGTCCTGGTCATTTTTTCTATTCAGTGTGATTTACCCGGTCTCTCACTATACAGAGCTTTCTAGGGCTTTCTATCCTTTCAAAAGTTCCTTCTTGAATGGCTCGCATATTCCTTGGAGAAAGGGAAGGGGAGAGATTAGACATACTGTTAGTGTTTGTATTCTTTCATTCATTTATTTAAAAAACTTTTGAATATTTCACCTTGATTGGGCAGTGCCATCATTTTAGGATGAGGTAGACTCCGTGCATCAGGCTGCCCTGAGAACAAATACCAGTAAGTAAAAATTCCAATAATCTTGGCATTTCACTGTTTCCTTTGATAACAACAATAGTGATTGGATCCTCCCAGTAATTGTGTAGATCAGCTGGCTCTCGATTCTTTCACAGTTTGAGGTAACTCTGATGAAAGATTCTAAACATGAACAATTTAGTAAGTAGACATTTACAAATACGGTTACATTCCAGTATGTTTTTAATCATTAGCAGGAATGTATCCCAGTTTTTAAAATAAACATACAATTTCTAGCTAACTGTGAATTGTTAGCTTCTCCTAGCATTAGAGTGATGATTCTTTCTCCCCTTACTTTCATACTGTTTTTGTTTGTCTTAAATTATCAATTTTTCTTTCTTAAGCAGGTCTGCTTAAACAACAACAAAACAAAGAACCTCCAGTAGTTTTTCCTGTTATGTTTTTATTAATTCTTCTATGTACTATGTCACAGGGATTCCACAGCATGCTGGATCAAAGTACCTGAACAAACTTCTAAAACTCAGTCAAGAGGCTGAATACCTTTCCCCCCATTTCTTTCTTTATAGAACAACTGTGAAAAGACTTAAAAAGAAAACATTATATTCCCTATCTTGTAGGGACCTTTGTGTCTTGTGAAAAGAGTTTGATAAACGTTTATTGCACTGAATTTTCCAGGATATTAGTCACATTTATATGTTTCTTCTTTTTCTCTTGAGTATTTTAAGGATCTTTCCTGCACATTGTAACTTTGAACTTGTTTCCCAGGACTAGGAACAGAATTTTAAAATTATAATAGCCTTGCCACATGTGTACCTTACCACATTGTAAATACAAAGTATGATCTTAGTAATTTTAGAAACCACATATTTCTGTAGACAGATTGATAGACCTAGCTTATCAGAGAACAACAATTTCTTGAAACATTTTTGGCGTATGTGGTATGTAAGAGCTAGGAATATGCTGCTCTCTTCAGTAATTGTTTATTTTTAAAAACAAAATCTGAATCTCCAGAGATTGAGCAGTTTACTTTGTTTTTGTTACTGAAAAACTATGTATCACATAATTTACTGTACTCCTCATGATTCGTTACCATGATAATAACTGTCTTGCTTTCCTTTTAATGTCAACATTTACATTCTAACTATAAAATGAGATCCCATCTAATTTAATTACAATGTTAAAAATTACTGGGTAACAGATGGATTTCTTCATGAGAGCATAGTGTTTTAAATTTTAACCAAAAGTTGCAATTTTAGTTTCTGGCATATGATATATTTTAATAGTGAACATAGTATGTTTCATATGTGACAGCTGATTTATTAAAATCTTAGAAATGACATTTTATTAAAAATGTAGAAATAAAAAATGTTGCATAGAAAGATAAATGCATCTGCTTTAAATTAAATGAATCATTAGTTTTAAAAACCTGTACTTGCATACATCTTTAATTTTTAGTTGAGGAAAGATTGAATGACATGTGAAAAGCTTTTGGGCACAGTGTGACAGATGATTAATAAATATGACAACTAATATTCGACATGATATTATCTACTCTGAGAGTAAAAGGTGAGATTGTAAGAATAAAAGGCTAGGAGTGGTGAGAAGAGCAAAGGGTGAGTGATGGAGGGCTTGAAAAAGGTTATTCATAACATTTGGAGAAGCTACTGAGCAGAAAAGGAAAATGTGCTTGGGAGGGTCACAGCACATTGCAGATGGAGCTATGGCTGGAGCCCAGGACCCAGTGGTGGCACCAGCCTGTGTGGTTCTGTGCTAGGATCCTGCAGTGCTCACATCACATGGTTCTACGTAGGTGCAGAGAAGGCAAATAGTTGGGGTTGACAACACCGTCGAAGGATGAGGTCAGTGTGAAAGGTTGTTGAAGATGTGACAATAAGTTTAAAGAAATGTGTGACCAAAGCAGAAAGTATCACACATAAGGTATTGCAGCTCTCATGTGGCTAACTTGAAAAATAAAGTTAAAATTTTTGACATATTCGCTAGCAAAATATAAGTGTTTTAGTGGGGTCCACGATGAATCTACAGAGATTTCTAAGAGGACACTAAACAAGAAATAAAAACTTACATTATTTGCTGACAGGTATAATTAGTGTTACTATAGTTTATAACCTAGTACACAATATGAAATGCTATATATTAATAGTTATATACAGAATATTCCAGACTGCCTCATAGAATAAGATGTAGGCCTGTAAATGGATATTTAGCCATAAGATTTCAAAATTCCATTGTTAAGCAAAGAAAAATAAAAGCCACATAAGTAGCCCACCCTAAATCAAGAGAGGAAGGAAATCAGGAGCAGGACTGGTTTTTAAAAGTCAGGTCTGGCTCCTTAAATGTTCTTTAGTTTTTGTTCTCACTACAGTTGAGATAATATTTTATTTCTTCTCCTGTCTTAGTTGAAGATGTTTCTCTTCTTCCCCTAAACAGCTGCATCTGTCGGAGCTCTGGATTTCAGTACACACAGACCTCTCTAGAGACCTTGCCTGCATCTTCACCTTCCTCCCTGCCAGCCCCCAGACCCACAGTTCTGGTTCTACCTCATGCTGCAGCTCTCCCTTCATTCTTTCTATCCTTAAAGACTCTTGATGTACGGCTACTCAGCTACCTACTCCCCCTTCAACTCATTCTTCATGATTGCACTCCAGGGGCTTGCTTGGGGTCATGGACCTCCTCTGTGTCATGCGCCCCCAGGTACCTGCGGTTATTATATTTGGCCTCTCTGTGGCTTTTGGAAATCTTGACCTCTTCTTCCTTGAATATCCTTTTTCTTTGCTTTAATGACAACATCTCTGAGTTTTCTTCTGGCTCCCTCGATAGTCTTCACACTGTCCTTCACAGGCCTAAGAATGACCTGGAATTTTATGCAGAATTCTGGGTGAAAATCTTTTCCTGAAAATCTCCCTAGCTCTTAATGGAGTCTCAGTTGTGTTTGTGAACCAACAAAGTTTAAACCTACTGCCTGTAGTATATATTAACCAGAGTGATCTCTTACATGCCCCTGATTTCAATGGTCTACTTTATGCCATCAGTGTTCATGTCTTATATCAATTATATTTCTCCCCTTGGCACAACTGCCCACTGAACTTAGATGTCCCAAAGAAATCTCAAACTTAATTAACCCCAAATTGAATTTATCATTTTTACTTCAAAACTCCTCCCACTCTGTTATATTTCTGTGATAGCATCACTAGACAGTTTTCTAGGTTAGATAGCCGGAAGTCATATTCCAGTCTTTCTCCTTCTATCCTTCTTTTCCCAATTAGCGACCAAGCATTTGAGACTCCCCTGTCCATCTTCACCTCCATTACCCTTGTATAGCAACCCTTCTTACTTAGATGATTATGCATCTCTCACTACTGGCCTTTGATGTGTACGGTCTCAGTGTGTGTTAGTCCTGTCCGCGTGTAGCAGCTCCTGATTGTTTTTTGTGGAGTAAGATATAAAATTCAGCCCCCTTTCCTCGTTTGAAATCCTCTAATTCTTTTCCATACCCTTTGAAGAAAAATATCTCAACTCTTTATGATAGCACTTAAGACCAAGCAGTTTACTCTCATATTCCTAAACACATATTATGCTCTCAACTAATTATGTTTTCTCCAGTGGGCCATATTCTCACAACGATGTATCTGTTCCCTATGTCTGACAGGTAGTTCTCTTAGTCTATTTTGTACTGCTATAACAGAATACCTGAGACTGGGTAATTTATAAAGAACAGAAGTTGATTCTCTCACAGTTTTGGAGGCTGCAAAATCCAAGATCAAGGCACCAGCATCCTAAGGGCTTTCTTGCTGTATCTTTACATGGAAGAAGGCAGAAGGGCAAGAAAGGGGCACACTCTGTTCTCACGTGGCAAAAGAGCAAAAGAATGAGAAGCCACTTCCATAATTGCTTTTTAGTAGTGGTATTAATTCATTCATGGGGGTGGAGCCTTCATGACTTAAATGCCTCCCCAGATGCTCCACTTCTCAATTGATATGGTTTGGCTATGTCCCCAGTCAAAGATCATTGTAGCTCCCATAATCCCCACATGTCATGGGAGGGACCCGGTGGGGAGGTAGTTGAATAATGGAGGTCGTTACCCCCATGCTACTGTTCTCCTGATAGTGAATGAGTTCTCAAGAGATCTGATGGTTTTTATAAGGGGCTTTTCCCACTTTTGCTTGGCACTTCTCCTTCCTGCTGCCATGTGATGAAAAATGTGTTTGCTTTTCCTTCTGCCATAATTGTAAGTTTCCTGAGGTCTCTCCAGCCATGCTGAACTGTGAGTCAATTAAACCTCTTTCCTTTATAAATTACCCTGTCTTGGGTATGTCTTTATTAGCAGCATGAGAACAAATTAATACACCAATATTGTGCCATTGAGGTGAAGTTTCCAACACATGAATTTGGAAGGGACACATTCGAATCATAGGAGTATTTCTGTACCTGTTCAACTTGCCTATTTGTACTCACCTTTTTAGTAGACCCAGTTTCTGTCACCTTCTGTGCTAAATCTTCTTTCTCTTTGCCAGACCAGGATTATTGCCCCATTTTTGGTGTTCTATTGCCTTTATTGTACTTCAGTTATACTGCTCGTTATCCTTTGTTGTTACAGCATTAGTTATGACGCCGTGGCTATGTGCTTATTTGCTTTTCTTTCCAAGAGACCCTTTAGTCTAGGGACCATATTTCTTCAACTTTGTGACCTCACTAGCTAACATACTGCCTATAAAGGAAAAGCACTATATACCTTTTTTAAAGAGATAGAGTCTTGCTGTTACCCAGGCTAAAGTGCAGTGGCACAATCATAGCTCACTGAAGCCTTGAACTCCTGGGCTTAAGAGCTCTCCTGCCTCAGCCTCCCAAACAGCTAGGACTATTGGTGTGCACCACAACACCTAGCTAATTTAAAACCTTTTTTTTTTTTTTCCTGTAGAGACAGGTTCTCACTATGTTGCCTAGGTTGATTTTGAACTCCTGGCCTCAAGTCATCCTCTTGCCTCAGCCTCTGAAAGTGCTGGGACTTCAAATGTGAGCCACCATGCCTGGCCAATACATGTTTTTGAAACAATTATATTATGAAACCTAAGTGTGATGTTTTATTTTTTATGTTTTTCAACTTATATAACTGAAATCTTACTGTATATATTTTTGTGACTTGATTTCTTGCTCAAAATAATTTGTGAGAATCATCCATGTAATGTGCGAAGCTGTAATTTATTCATTTTTTCAAATGCTATATCAATTTTAAGCAATAGTGCAATAAAACTTATATGTCTTACATGCCTAGGAATGGAATTGTGAAGGGTATGTACAGGGTAGAAAGGAGAATTTTGGCTTTCATGATCTTAGCTATGTGGTGTCTTACCCATAGTTAGGCTACTTTACATGGTAGGAGGAAGTTTATGGGTATAGTTAAGGTCACTAATAAGTTGAGCTCAAGATGAGGGGTTTATCATGCAGTGTCTAGGTAGGCTGAATGTACTCACGAGCCCTTCAAACAGAAGAGAAAGGCAGACGAGGAAGACAGAGAGATGCAGTAGATGGGGAAAGTCCAAGAGACTGAAATGAGAAGGATTCGATCTTCTGCTGGCTGGAAGATGTAGGGAGCCACATGGAAACAAGAGAAGAAAATGAATTCTGCCAACAACATGAATGAACTTGGAAGTTGTCTCTCTCAGATCCGCTAGATAAGAACATAGACCACTTGACACTTCGATTTCAGCCTTTGAAATCCTAAACAGAATACTTAGCTGATCCTGCTGAAATTTTGATGTACAGAACTGTCCAATAATGAATGGATATTGTTTTAGCCCACTAAGTTTTTGGTAATTTGTTATGGCAATAAGAAAGCAATTATCCTCTACCCACTCCCATTGGATTGACGTGGGTAGAGAATGGGAGGATTTTGAAGAACATGTTAGAAGAAACCTAGAAAGCTTTGAATAGACATGATGAATTGGAAACCCTTAGCCTACCCAAATGGCCAAAGACTCAAATGAGATTCAGTGTCAGGAAAGTGTATCCCAGAAAGAAGCACCAAGTTGTGACTCTAATGCTCCTGCTAAAACTTCAGGGGCATATAAAATTAGAATATTCAGTAACACCAAGGCTCTTTGAAGAGGCTAAATATGTGATTCCTAGACACTCTCAGTTATCTCAGAAGAAAATAAATAGAGATAGTATTATCTAAGAAAGATCTGTAGAGGATGCCATTGTCTGGTGGAATGAGTTCTCATGACACATGCAGGAGACCCATAAAGATCTTGAGGATTTTTTGTCAGCATAAACACTGCCAACTTGGACTGAAAGAGAGAGAGGGAGAGTACAAGTGAAAGTAGATTGTCAGACTCTCCAACTTCTTCTGGTAGGAAACAGGCTGATAAAACTACTCAGTTGCAATCTCTTGATACACTTTTACTGAAAAGGAAGAATGACTCAGTTGGTGGAGCTGTGAACCATGAAAAAACTTTAGTTGCTCAGCTGGCTTTCAAAATTTATTTTGGGCTCATAACTCCATTTTACCTTTTATTTCCTCCCTGTTTGAACTGGAATGTCTATAACTGTTATCCCATGCCTGACCCCTCATATGTTGGGAGCAGATAATTTGTTTCTTTAGAGCCACAGGTCCCTGATGGAGGGAGCTAAGTCCCCATGATAGATTATATACAGAGCCCCAACCATACCGGATTTAAAGGATTTAGATGATGAGATTTGGAACAGTTAAGCTGGTAGATCTAGGGAAGATTTTGGAACTGAATTTATGTTACAATGTGATGAGGGACCTGGGGAGGGAGTGAATGTGTTTTTATAAAGGAGGACCTTGGATCATGAGGGCCAAAGGGTGAACTGTGGAAGCAAAATTCTGCTTCCATGATCCTCACTCTCTGATGTCACAACTATAGTTATGTTATGCTATGTGGCAAAGGAACTTTGCAGATATAAGTAAAATTACTTATGCTAATTAGTTGACCTTAAGATAGGAAGATTATCTTAGACTGTGTAGGTACACCTAATATAATCATGTGACCCTTTAAAGGCAGAAGAGATGCAATGAAAGAGAAAGTTAGAGACTTGTGGAGTGAGAGCCACTCAACCTACTTGTTGCTGACTTGAAGACATGCAGGCCACATGGAAACCACGAAAAGGAATTAAATTATGTTTACTATCAACCTGAACCTCCAGATAAGAACTCAAGCCAGCTGACCCTTTGATTTCAGCACTGTGAGATCCTAAGCAGAATTCTCAGCTGAGCTCCCTAGACTTCTGACTTCGTAACTGTGAGAAAGCATTATCTTAGCTGCTAAACTTGAGATAATTTATTTTGGCAGTTATAGAAAACTAATGTAAGCAGCTTGAAATTTATTAGATTACCAAATTGTTTTCCAAATTGTCGTATCCAATTTACCTTTCACAGCAGTATAAAAGAATTCCACTTGTTTTTACTTTTTGTCAAAACTTGACATTTCTAGACTTAAATTTTTGTCAATATGTTATATATTTTAATTAACATTTCCCTCTTTACTAGTGTGCTTGAACATCTTTCCATATATTTATTGCCTGTTTATCATATTCTATAACATATTTGTTCATAACTTTGCCCATTTTTTTCTGTTAGGTGATTTGCCAAAATTTTCTTACTGATTTTTAATAATTTTTATATATTGTTGATATGATTTTTTTGTTGTTGTTCAACTATTTTGAAAACATCTCCCAGAGTATGATTTTTTCTTCTGTTTTTATATAGTGTGCTTTGATTAATAAGAATTCTTAATTTTAATGTCAAGTTGTCAATCTTTTGTCATTTTTACTTTTATGACTTGTTAAAGAAACTTTTATTCTAAATTTGCATTATTTTATAAAAATTTTTGTCTTTTCCTTTTAAGTTCAAAAATTTTTTTTTTTTTTTTTTTTTTTGAGATGGGATTTCACTCTGTCTCCCAGGCTGGAGTGCAATGGCACGATTTTGGCTCACTGCAACTTCTGCCTCCCGGGTTCAAGTGATTCTTCGCCTCAGCCTCCCAAGTAGCTAGGATTACAGGCGTGTACCATCACACCCGGCAAGTTTTTTATATTTTTGGTAGAGGTGGGGTTTCACCATGCTCGCCAGGCTGGCCTTGAACTTCTGACCTCAAGTGGTCTGCCTGCCTTGGCCTCCCAAAGTGCTGGCATTACAGGTGTGAGCCACTGTGCCTGGCCTAAGTTCACGATTTTAAAATGTTATATAGTCTTGTATTCTCAGAATAACCTTAACTGGTGATGTTGTATTACCTATCTTTTATCTGTCTATCTGTCTATCATCTATCTGTCTGTCTATCATATATTTACCATTTTAAATGTACAGTTTAGTAGTGTTAAATATATTCACATTGCTGTGAGACAGATCTCTAGAACTTTTTCGTCTTACAAAACTGAAACTCTATATCCATTAAACAACACCCCTCTTCCTCTTCCCCCTAGCGCTGGTGATTACCATTCTACTCTCTCTTTCTATAAATTTGATTACTTTAGATATCTCATATATGTGGGATTATACAGTATCTTTTGTGACTGACTTATTTCACTTAGCATAATGTCTTCAAGATTCATTCATGTTGTAGTATGTTATAGGATTTCTGCCGTTTTAAAGACTGCATAACATTCCATCCTATGTATATACCACATTTTGCTTATTCATTTATCTGTTGATAGATTTTTGGGTTGTTTCTAGTTCTTAATATTGCAAATAGTACTGCTATTAACAAAGGTGTGCAAATATCTCTTCAAGACCCTGTTTTCAATTATTTTGAATATACACATGGGAAAGAGATTGCTGGATCACATGGTAGATATACCTTTAATTTTTTAAGGGAAGTCCATTGTATTAATCAGGGTTCTCTAGAGAGACAGAACTAATAGGATGCATATGTATATATGAAAGGAAATTTACTAAGGAGAATTGACTTACCCAATCACAAGATGAAATTGCATGATAGGCGGTCTGAAGGTTGAGGAGCAAAAAAGCTAGTAGTGGCTCAGTCTGAATCCTGAAACCTCAAAAGTAAGGAAGCCAACTATACAGCCTTCAGTTTGTGGTGAAAGGCCCAAGAGTCACTGGTGTAAGTCTAAGAGTCCAAAAGCTGAAAAACTTGTAGTCTGATGTTGGAGGGCAGGAAGCACTCAGTATGGCAGGAAGATGAAGCCCAGAAGACTCAGCAAGTAAGCTTCTCCCACTTTCTCCTGCCTGCTTTATTCTAGCCTTACTGGCAGTTGATTGGTTGGTGCCCACCCACATTAAGGGTGGATCTGCCTCTCCTAGTACACTGACTCAAATATTAATCTCCTTTGGCAACATCCTCACAGACATTCCCAGGAACAATACTTTGTATTCTTCAATCCAGTCAACTTAACAGTTAATGTTAACCATCACATCAATACTGTTTTCTATAGCAGTTGCAGTGTTTTATAATCCCACCAATAGTGCACAAGAGTTTCAGTTTTTCATGTCATCACCAACACTTGTGTTCTATTGTTCTTTTTTTAAAATAGTAGTTATCCTAATGGGTATGAGGTGATATTTAACTGTGGATCTGATTTGCATTTCTCTAGTGATTAGTCATGTTGAACATCTTTTTATATATTTGGCCATTTGTATATCACCTTTGGAAAAATGCTTACTCAAGTCCTATGCTCATTTTTAAATTGGGTTATTGGGAGGAGTTCTTTATGCAGTTATTATGTATTATTAACTGTCTATTCAATATGTACTTATTGGGCAATTTGTATATAATCTTTGGAAAATGTCTACTCAAGACCTATGCTCACTTTTCAATCAGAATATTTAAAGGAATTCTTTATATATTTTGTATATTAACTATCAGATTTATAATTTGCAAATATATTCTCCCATTCTGTAAACTGCTTTTTAATTCTACTGAGTGTGTCCTTTGATACACTAAAGTTCTTAAATTTAATGCAGCTCCATTTGTCTATTTTTTCCTTTTGTTGTCTGTGCTTTTGGTGTCCTATCCAAGAAATTATTGTCAAGACTAATTTCAGGAAGCTTTTCTCCTTATGTTTTCTTTTGGGGGGATTATATTTATGTCTTTAATCCATTTGAGTTTATTTTTGTGTGTAGTGTAAGATAAGCATCCAAAACATCCTTTTGCATGTGGACATCTACTTTTCCCACCACCATTTGTTGAAGAAACTATTCTTTCCTTATTAAGAAGTCTTGGAATTCTCATTAAAGACCTCTGATCATGTACAATAGGGCATATTTCTGAGCTCTCTGTTATATGTCAGTAGTCTATTTGTCTGTCTTTATACTAGTAACATACTGTTTTGATTAGCTTGTAATATGCTTTGAAATCTTGAAGTGTGAGTTTTCTAATTTCATTCTACTATTTCAAAATTGCTTTGATGATTTGGAGTCTCTTGAGATTCTATATGAATTATAAAATGATTTTTTCTATTTATTTCTGCAAAAAAATGCCATTGGCATTTTGGTAGAAATTACATTAAATCTGTACCCACTTTGGGTAATATGAACATCTGAACAACATTAAGAATTCCAATCCATGAACATGGGATGTCTCAACGTTTATCTGTGCTTTTAACTTTTTTCAGTAGTGTTTTATGGTTTTAACTGCTTGGTTAGGTTTATTCCTAAGTATTTTGTTCATTTTAATGCTATTGTAAATGAAATTATCTTAGTTTCCTTTTTATTTGTTAGTATATAAAAACACAGCTGATTTTTAATACTGATTTTGTATCCTGCAAATTTGAATTTGTTTGTTCTAACAGTTGTGTGTGTGTGTGTGTGTGTGTGTGTGTGTATTGTGTGTTATTTTTAGGGTTTTCTACATACTGGATGAGCTCTTCTGTAAACACGGATAATTTTATTTCTTCACTTTAAATTTTGATGACTTTTTTTTATTATTGCCTAATTGCACTGGCTAGTACATCCAATATTATGTTGAACAGAAATGGGAGAGTGGGCATACTTGCCTTCCTCTTGATCTTAGAGGAAAGTCTTTCAATCTTTCACCATTGACTATAATGTTTGCTGTGAACTTTTCATATATTGCCTTCTTTATATTGAAGTAATTTTCTTCCGTTTCTAGTTTTTACCATAAAACATTGTTGAAATTTTGTCAAATGCTTTTTCTGCATCAGCTAGGATGATCATGTGGGGCTTTTTTGTTCCTTATTCTGTTACTGTGGTATAATACATTGATTGCTTTTCATATGTTGAACTATCCTTATATCCCAAACATAAATGCCAGCTGGTCATGGTGTATAATTATTTTAATGTGCCCTTGATTTTAGTTTGCCAGTATTTTGTTGAGGATTTTTACATCAATATTCATCAGGGCTATTGACCTATAACTTTGTCTTTCTTTGTATAGTGTTTTTGATGGGTTTTGGTGTTGGGGTAGTTCTGGTCTCATAGAATGAATGTGGAAGTATTCTTTCCTCTTCAATTTTTCTCAAGCATTTCAGGAAGACTGGTGCTAATTCGTCTTTAAATGTTTGATCAGATTCTCTAGTTGAACCATTGGGACTTACGCTTTAATTTTGTTGTAAGGTTTTTTTATTCTTTTTATTTATTTATTTATTTTGAGATGGAGTCTCATTCTGTAGCCCAGGCTGGAGTGCAGTGGCGTGATCTTGGCTCACTGCATCCTCCGCCTCCAGGGTCCCAGTTCAAGCAGTTCTCTACCTCAGACTCCCAAGTAACTGGGATTACAGCCACCCAGCTAATTTTTGTATTTTTTAGTAGAGACAGGGTTTTGCCATGTTGGCCAGTCTGGTCTTGAACTTCTGACCTCGTGATTCGCCTGCCTTGGCCTCTTCAAGTGCTGGGATTACAGACGTGAGCCACCGCGCCCGACGGTTTTTTGATTCTTGATTCAACTTGTTTGCTAGTTATTGGTCTATTTAGATTTTCTGTTTTTTTATGATCTAGTCTTGATAGATCGTGTATTTCCAAGAATGTGTCAATTACTTCTAAATTGTTCAATTTCTTGGCCTACAGTTGTTTCTAGTATTCTCTTACACTTTTTATATCATACTTTTTGACATCAGTTGTATTGTCTCCTCTTTCATCTGATTTAGTTATTTTGAGTCTTATTTCTCTTTTTTTGTAGCCAATTTAGCTAAGGGTTTTTTAGTTTTGTCAATCTTTTCAAAAAACCAACTCTTAGTTTTGTTGATATTTTTGTATTGTTTTTGTATTCTCTGTTTTATTTATGTGTGCTCTAAATTTTATTACTCCTACCTTTTCCTGGCTTTGGGTTTAGTTTGTTCTTGTTTTTATTAGTTCTTTGAGGTATAAAATTAGATTATTGACTTGAGATCTTGTTTTTTTTTTTTTGTAAATTTATATATTTACAGCTATACTATAAATTTTCTTGTTAGTACTGCTTTATATCATAAGTTTTGGTATGTTCTATTTTTATTTTTAACTGTCTCAAGGTTTTGAAACAAATTTCCCTTATAATCTCCTCTTTGACCCATTGTTAGGTGAAGAATGTGTTAATTTTTACTTATTTTGGAATTTTCAGTTTTCCCCCTGCTGTTTTTTTTAAATTTCATTCCATTGCAATTGGAAAATATGCTTTTCTTGATTTCAAGCTTTGTGAATTTGAAAGACTTGTTTTGTAACCAAAAGTGTTGTCTATCCCGGAGATGGTTTTATGTTAACTTGAAGAAAATGTATATTCATTGTTAGTGAGTGACATGTTCTATATATGTCCTTTAAGTCCAGTTGGTTTATAGTGTTGTTCAGGTTTTGTATTTACTTGTTGGTCTTTTGTCTGGTTGTTCTATACATTATTAAAGATGTGGTATTGAAGTCTCATATTATTTTGTTTCTGTTGTATTATCTTTTGTTAGCACATTTCAGGATTTTTGTTTAATGCTTTTTTTTTTTTTTAGATTTTATACAGACTTAATACAGTAGTAGAATATTAGAAGTATTATTTTCATTATTGTGCAATTCTAAGTATTCTTTTCCCTATTTTTATTCCTTTTTTTTAACCAATAAGTTTTTCAGAAATGTTTTAATAGTTACCATAGCCATTAATGTCTAACTCAAGTTTTTGGTTAGTACGTGTGATATATTTTAATAACTATTCTATGACATGTCGATGTTAGTCTGTTTCATAAGTCAAAGCTAAATTTGAAGAACAAGAAGAAATAACTGAGATGAGAAAAGGTCATTGAGTAGTTAGTAGGGTCAATTTTCTAGGTAAAGTCTGGGAGAAATGAAACATCTGTTCTAAATTCAGGTGACTCTTTAGTAAGCTGGTGGGAAGGATGAAACTAGACATTTGACAATGGCTGTATGTTATGAAGAATGTTACATCTTAATAAGTTTAAAATTATTGTACAATCTATATAGAGACACTGGAAGATGGAGGTGTACATAGTTAAGATTTATTGCCAGATCAATTTGGCCTTTAATGGAGAGTATAAATTAAATGAGACTGCTGTGGAAGAAGAAAACTTCAGGAATCAAAGCAAAATATAAAGTTACAAGCTAAAGCAGTGGCAGATATAATGGAGAAATAGTAAGAGATAGGGAGAATGTTACAAAAAAACAAACAACAACAGTCAGTACAGGGCAACACAAACTGACTCTCACAAAAAACAAATGACCCAGTCTCTCAAAGTTCATTTATTCTTCATGTACTCAGTTTTGCTTTTTGTTATTGTTTTTAAATTTTTTATTTTTAATTTTTATGGATACATAGTAGTGTATATATTTAAGATGTATGTGAGATGTTTCGATACAGGCATGTAATGTATAATAATCACATCATGGAAAATATGGTGGCCATCTCCTCCAGCATTTATTCTTTATGTTACAAACAATCCAGTTATACTATTTTAGTTATTTTGAAATATACAATTAAATTTTTATTGACTAGAGTCATCCTGCTGTGCTGTCAAATACTAGGTCTCATTTCATTATTTCTAACTATGATTTTTCTATTCCCATTAACTATCTCTTTATTACCCCAAGCACCTACTACCCTTCTCAGCTTCTAGTAACCATCTGTCTACTCTCTGTCTTATGAGTTCAATTGTTTTGATTTTTAGATCCCACAAATAAGTGAGACCATGCAGTGTTTGCCTTTCTGTACCTGGCTTACTTTACTTAACGTAATGACCTTCAGTTCCATCCATATTGTTGTAAATGACAGGATCTCATTCTCTTTTACGGCTGAATAATACTCCATTATGATAAGTACCACATTTTCTGTATGTACTCATCTGTTAATGGAAAGGTAGTTTGCTTTCAAATCTTGGCTGTTGTAAACAGTGCTGTAACAAACATGGGGTGCAGATACCTCTTTGATATACCAATTTTATTTCTTTTGTGTATATACCTAGGAATGGAATTGCTGGATCTTACAACAGCTGTATCTTTAGTTTTTTGAGTGTTCTCCATAATGGTGGTACTAATTTACATTTCTACTAGAGAGTCCAAGGGTTTCTTTTTCTTCACATTCTCGCTAGCATTTGTATTGCCTGTCATTCAGATACAAGCCATTTGAACTGGGGTGACACGATACCTTATTGCAGTTTTGACTTGCATTTCTCCAGTCAGTGATGTTGAACACCTCTTTATATGTCTGTTTTCTATTTGTACGTCTTTTGAGAACTGTCTGTTCAGATTTTTTGCCCATTTTTCAATCAGACTATTATTTTTTTCTATAGAGTTGGTTGAGCCACTTATGTCTTCTGGTTATTAATTCCTTGTCAGATGGGTGGTTTGCAAATATTTTCTCTTATTCTGTGGATTGTGTCTTCCCTGAGTTGACTGTTTCCTCTGCTGTGTAGAAGTTTTTTAACTTGATATGATCTGATTTGTCCATTTTTGCTTTTATTGCCTGTGACTGTGGGGCATTATCTAAGAAATTTTTGCTCAGACCAGTGTACTGGAGAGTTCTCCAAAAATTTTCCTTTTTTCATAGTTTCATAATTTGAGGTATTTCGTTTAAGTATGTAATCCATTCTCATTTGATTTTTGTATATAGCAAAAGATAGAAATCTAGTTTCATTCTTTTGCATACGGATATACAGTTTTCCCACTCCCATTTATTGAACAGACTGTCTTTTCCTCAGTGTATGTTCTTGGCATCTCTGTTGAAAATGAGTTCACTGTAGGTGTATGGGTTTGTTTCTGGGTTCTCTATTTTGTTTCATTGGGCTGTGTGTCTATTTTTATGCCAGTACCATGCTATTTTGGTTACTATATCTCTATAGCATAATTCAAAATCAGGTAATGTAATTCCTCCAGTTTGATTCTTTTTGCTTAGGATATCTTTTCCTATTCTGGTTCTTTTGTGGTTCCATATACAGTTTAGGATTGTTTTTCCTATTTATTTGAAGAATGCCATTGGTATTTTCATAGTGATTGCATTAAAACTGTAGAATGCTTAGGGTAAAATGAACATTTTAACACTTAATTCTTCCAATCCATGAACATGGACTATCTTCTCAGTTTTTGATGTCCTCTTTAATTTTCTTTCATCAGTGTTCTATAGTTTTTATTATAGTGATCTTTTACTTCTTTGGCTAAGTTAATTCCTAGGTATTTAATTTTATTTGTGGCTATTGTAAATGAGTTTACTTTTTAATTTCTTCTTCATATTATTCACTTTGGCATACATAAATTCTACCGGTTTTTTTTTTTTTTCTCTTGAGACGGAGTGTCACCCTTTCACCCAGGCTGGAGAGTGCAGTGGCACCATCTTGGCTCACTGCAACCTCTGCCTCCCAGGTTCAAACGATTCTCCTGCCTCAGCCTCCAGAGTAGCTGCGATTACAAGTGCCCACCACCATATCCAGTGAAATTCTACTGATTTTTACGTTGATTTTATATCCTGCAATTTACTGAATTATCAATTCTAATAGTTTTTTTAGTGGCATCTTCAGGGTTTTCTAAATATAAGATCATATCATCTGCAAACAAGTATAATTTGACTTCTTTCTTTTTGATTTGGATGTCTTCTGTACCTTTCTCTTGTCTGATTGTCCTAACTAGAACTTCCACTATTGTGTTGAATGGCTGTCGAGGCCAGGCCCCACATACGGGCGCCATATGTCAGGGTCGGCATTAATGCCGGGGAACTCTCGGCCAGCAAGAGGGTCCCAGTACCTGGAAGAGAGAGTGTGCAGGCATAGGAGACAGAGAAGCAGGGTCTGGAGGGCTGAAAGGCAATGCCTAAACAGCAATGCCTAAACAGCAATTTTATTTGTGCATAGGGTCCCAATATATACTGTCAGCCTTCAAACACACGTCAGTCCACATTGTTTTAGCTTAAACATTAAAGGGATCAGAAGATTACGAAATCTGGCAAAGTAGATAAGATACAAGTTAAAAGAGAACAGTACTGAAGTCTTTAAGGTAACAAAAAGATGCAAAACAAGCAGATGCTCTTCTTATTATCTATTGTGAAGGAGTTTTATATTTATCAAAGTAACATTCTTTAAAGGTCAGGCCCACCATAAATTCCAGGAACAGTAATCTTAAAGAATCACATGAATAATAACAGGGTTCAAGCAGTACTTGATAAACAGAGTCACAAAACTAGTCCAAAGCCGGAACTGAGACAAAACACAATGTCTTAATAAAACCACACAGCCATCACCAGGCCATTGTGTAAGTACATAGAAGTTCAAAATAGCCCTTTTACATGATTCCCTCATCCTTAGTTCCTGCTTTCCCATAGCTCGACTGCCTCCAGGAGGGGAAAATGCTTCTGGGGTCAAACTCCATTATGGCGGAGACACTCTTGGGGGTCTCTATGCTGGAGCGACTCCCACAAATGGCAGTGATAAAAGTGGGCATTCTTACCTGTGTTCCAAATCTTAGAGGCTTTCAGTATTTCCCCCATTCAGTATGATACTAGCTGTGGGTCTATCATAAATGGTTTTTATTATGTTGAAGTATGTTTCTTTTATGTCAAGTTTTTAAAAGTTTTTATGATAAAGAGATGTTCAATTTTATCAAATGCTTTTTCAGCATCAATTGAAATGATATAGTTTTCATCTTTATTTTGTTGATCTGATGTATCACGTTTATTGATTTGCATATGTTGAACCATCCTTGCATTCCAAGGTTAAATCTCACTTGATCATGATGAATAATCTTTAATTCAGTTTTCTAGTGGTTTGTTGAGGATTTTTGAATCAATATTTATCAGAGATATTTGCCTGTAGCTTTCTTTTTTTTTCTTTTTTCTTTCTTTCTTTCTTTTTTTTTTAATGTGTGTTTTCTGGTTTTATCAGGGTAATAGTGGCCTTTAGAATGAGTTTGGAATATTCCCTCCTTCTCTATTTTTAAAAGTATTTTGAATAGGATTGGTATTAGTTTTTTTTTTTTTTTTTTTTAATGTTTGGTGGAATTCAGTAGTGAAGCCATCAGATTCTGGGCTTTTTTTTTTCTGAGAAACTTTTTATTATGATTTCAGTCTCCTTACTTGTTATTGTTCTGTTCCGGTTTTTTATTTTTTTCAAGGTTCAATCATGGTAGATTGTAATTGTCTAGGTATTTGTCAATTTCTTGTAGATTTTGTAACTTATTTGGCATATAGTTGCTTATGTTAGACACTAATGATCCTTTGAATTTCTGCAGTATCAGTTGTAATGTCTTGTTTTTCATTTCTGATTTTATTAGTTTGGATCTTCTCTTTTTCATTTATTAGTCTGTCTAAAGGTTTGTCAATTTAACTTTTCAAAAACCTAACTTTTGTTTCATTGATATTTTCTATTTTTGTCATTTCTATTTTTCTTTGATCTTCATTATTTCTTCTAATTTTGTGTTTGATTTGCTCTTGCTTTTCTAAGATGCATTGTTAGAGTGGTCATCTGAAGTTTTTCTTTACTTTATTTTTGTTTTAATGGAGGCAGTTACAGCTATAAACTTCTTATCACTACATTTGCTGTATCCCATAGATTTTGGTATGTTGTGCTTCCCCTATTAATTTTTCAAGAACAATTTTCAATTTTCTTCTTAATTTCTGACCTACCATTCATTCAGGAGCATATTTTTAATTTTCATGTGTTTCTATAGTTTCTCAAATTCCTCTTGTTGTTGATAACTAGTTTCTTTACATCATGGTCAGAGAAATGCTTGATATTATTTCAATTTTTTCTTGAATGTTTTCAGACTTGTTTTGTGATGTAAAATATGATCCATGTGGTAAAGAACATAATGTGTATTCTGCAGCTGTTGGATGAAAAGGTTCTCTGTATGTCTACTAGGTCCGTTTGGTCTATGTACAGATTAAGTCCAATGTTGCTTTGTTGACATTCTGTCTAGAAGATCTGTCCAGTGCTGAAAATGGGGTGTTCAAGTCTTCAGCTAATATTGTATTGGGATCTGTCTTTCTCTTTGCTCTGATAACATTTGTGTTATATATCTGCATGCTCCAGTATTGGGTGCATATGTGTTTAAAATTGGGTGTTCCAGTCTCCAGCTATTAGGCTCTCTCTCTCTCTCTCTCTTAGCTCTGATAATATTTGTTTTATATATCTGTAAGCTCCAGTGTTGGGTGCATATGTATTTAAAATTCCTAGTACCTCTTGCTTAATTGATCCCTTTATCTTTATATAGTGACCTTCTTTGTCTTTTTTGATAGTTTTTGTCTTCAAACGTATTTTGTATGAAATAAGTATAGCTGCTCCTACTCTTTTTTGGTTTCCATTTGCATGGGATATTATATTAGTCGGGATCCTCTAGTGGGACAGAACTAATAGAATATATACATATATATATATCTCATATATATAACTCATATATATTTATACATGTATATATATATGTGTGTGTGTTGAGTTACATGTGTATATGTGTGTATGTATGTGTGTGTATATATGAGTTTTTAAAGTATTAATGCATGCAATCACAAGGTCCCACAATAGGCTGTCTGAAGGCTGAGTAGCAAAGAGAGCCAGTTTGAGTTCCAAAACGGAAGAACTTGGACTCTAATGTTCGAGGGCCAGAAGCATCCAGGACAGGAAAAGATGCAGGATGGGAGGCTAGGCCAGTCTCTCTTTTTACATTTTTCTGCCTGCTTATATTCTAGACATGCTGGCAGCTGATTAGGTTGTGCTCATCCAGGTTAAGGGTGGATCTGCCTCTCCTAGCCCACTAACTCAAATGTTAATCTCCTTTGGCAACACCCTCACAGACACATCCATGAACAATACTTTGTATCCTTCAATCCAATCAAGTTGACTCTCAATGTTAGCCGTCACAAGTCCACCCCTTGTCAACTTGAACCCATATGTGTCTCCTGAGATCATACATAATTTTCAAATGAAGACAATAATAAGGTCATAATTATGCCTAACATAATATAACTATCCTTCCTACAATGAGAAATGCACCAATCCCCAACCCAAATATTATCACATAAAGCTAATAATACTTAAATGCTGATGTGAAATCAATAAATGTTACATCACATGGTAAAGGAGAAAGGAAATAAATGGAAGATATTTTCTTAGTGCAGGTGTATACATTCACAAACATGTTTTTCACAAAAGGAGGAAATACTCATGACAATTATAGTCTTCGTTTCTGCAGCTGATCATGTGGTCATAGCTGATATTGATGACTACCTTCTTCTACTACCCATTCTGTATTCCCTTTGCCTTTAGCAAGCACCTCGGGAGGTTTTTTTTTTTTTTTGTTTTTGTTTTTCCTAGTAGAGTGACTCAAACCTTCATTCCTGAAGAGTCTGGGTCATGTGTAGGCCCGCCTGGATTGAGCTGTTGTAGTTTCCCATTGACCTTAATCACAGGGCATGGTAATATTAAGAGATGCCTTAATGGGTCTCCTGCATTCCATGCATACTCTTCCTTACCCCCGCTGTGGAGTATGGAGTGTGTGACCTTAATCACAGGGCATGGTAACATTAAGAGATGCCCTAATGGATCTCCTATATTCCATGCATACTCTTCCTTATCCCCCATTTTGATAGTCTGGGTCAAATCACCCCAGCCAACACTTAACTTCCCTTCTTAGCCTGTTGACTTAAAGGTAGGAGGAGCCCAAAGTGTCTAGGTTTTTTTTTTTTTTTTTTGAGACAGAATCTTACTCTGTAGCCCAGTGGAGTAACCTTGGCTCACTGCAACCTCCGCCTCCCAGGTTCTGGTGATTCTCCTGCCTCAGCCTCCCAACTAGCTGGGACTACAGAAACCTGCCACCACGCTTGGCTAATTTTTGTATTTTTAGTAGAGACAGGGTTTCACCATATTAGCCAGGCTGGTCTTGAACTCCTGACCTTATGATGCACCCGCCTCAGCCTTCCAAAGTGCTGGTATTACGAGCATGAGCTACTGTGCCTGGACTAGGTGGCAATTTTAACTTCTGGTTTAATGGAATCATTGTTGTATCTTCTTGTGGCAGTGTTCCTCCCTCTGGAACAAGACAGCAGAATGTAATCTTGTGGGAACAGGAAGCAAAAATTTTCCTAGTGGATCACTAGAGGTGACGGTGAGTGGTGTCACTTCCACTTCTACCCCTTGATTCCTGGAGCTGTGTATCTGGGCTATGGGAGAAACAGTACCATATATTGGATGCTGATTCAGAGCATACACAGGATTCTGGAGAATGTTTCCCCCTGCCCTGCAAAGTATTGTCACCTAGTTGGCATTGTACTTGTGACTTCAAAAGGCTATTCCATCATTCTGTCAATCCAGGTGCTTCAGGATGATGGGGAACATGGTAATACCAGTGATTCCCATGAGCATGAGCCTGCTGCCATACTTCTTTTATATATATATATATATATATATATACATATATATATGTATGGATATGTGTATATATATATTATTGCACTTCAGATTCTGGGGTACATGTGCAGAACATGCAGGATTGTTGCATAGGCACATACATGGCAATGTGGTTTGCTGCCTCCATCTCCGTCACCTATATTTGGCATTTATCCCCATGTTGTCCCTCCCCAACTCCCTACCCCTTGCTGTCCCTCCCCTAGTCCCCCCCCCCAACAGACCCCAGTGTGTGATGCTCCCTCCCTGTGTTCATGTGTTCTCATTGTTCAACACCCACCTATGAGTGAGAACATGTGCTGTTTGCTTTTCTGTTCTTGTGTCAGTTTGCTGAGAATGATAGTTTCCAGATTCATGCATGTCCCTACAAAGGACAGAAACTCATCATTTTTTATGGCTGCATAGTATTCTATGGTGTATATGTGCCACATTTTCCTTGTCCAGTCTATCATCAGTGAGCATTTGGGTTGGTTCCAGGTCTTTGCTATTGTAAAGAGTGCCACAATGAACATATGTGTGCATGTGTCTTTATAATAGAATGATTTATAATCCTTTGGATATATGCCCAGTAATGGGATTGCTGGGTCAAATGGAATTTCTATTTCTAGGTCCTTGAGAAATCACCACACTGTCTTCCACAATGGTTGAACTAATTTACACTTTCACCAACAGTGTAAAAGTGTTCCTGTTTCTCCACATCCTCTCCAGCATCTGTTGTCTCCAGATTTTTTAATGATTGCCATTCTAACTGGCATGAGATGGAATCTCAATGTGGTTTTGATTTGCATTTCTCTAATGACTAGTGATGAGAATTTTTTCGTGTGTTTGTTGGCTTCATATATGTCTTCTTTTGAAAAGTGTCTGTTAATATCCTTTGCCCACTTTTGAATAGGTTTGTTTGTTTTTTTATTGTAAATCTGTTTTAGTTGTTTGTAGATTCTGGATGGGTAAATTGCCCTTTTTCAGATGGGTAAATTGCAAAAATTTTTCCCATTCTGTTGGTTGCTGGTTCACCCTAATGATTTTTCTTTTGCTGTGTAGAAGCTCTGGAGTTTAATTAGACCCCATTTGTCTATTTTGGCTTTTGTTGCCAATGCTTTTGGTGTTTTAGTCATGAATTCCTTGCCTATGCCTATGTCCTGAATGGTTTTGCCTAAGTTTTCTTTTAGGGTTTTTATGGTGTTAGGTCTGATGTTTAGGTCTTTAATCCATCTGGAGTTACTTCTAGTGTAAGGTGTCAGGAAGTGGTCTAGTTTCTGCTTTCTGCACATGGCTAGCCAGTTTTCCCAACACCATTTATTAAACAGGGGAATCCTTTCCCCATTGCTTGTTTTTGTGAGGTTTGTCAAAGATCGGATGGTTGTAGATGTGTGGCATTGCCTCCGAGGCCTCTGTTCTGTTTCATTTGTCTATATCTCTGTTTTGGTACCAGTATCATGCTGTTTTGATTACTTTAGCCTTGTAGTATAGTTTGAATTCGGGTAGTGTGATACCTCCAGCTTTGTTCTTTTGGCTTAGAATTGACTTGGCTATGCAGGCTCTCTTTTTGTTCCATATAAAGTTTACAGTGGTTTTTTCCAGTTTTGTGAAGAGGGTCATAGGAAGCTTGATGGGGATAGCATTGAATCTATAAATTACTTTGGGCTGTATGGCCATTTTCACGGTATTGATTCTTCCTAACCATGAGCATGCAATGTTTTTCCATCTGTTTGTGTCCTCTCTCATTTCCTTGAGCAGTGGTTTGTAGTTCTCCTTGAAAAGGTCATTTGCATCCTTTGTTAGCTGTATTCCTAGGTATTTTATTCTCTTTGTAGCAATTATGAATGGCAGTTTGTTATTGATTTGGCTCTCTTTAAGTCTGTTATTGGTGTATAGGAATGCTTGTGATTTCTGCACATTGATTTTGTATCCTGAGACTATGTTGAAGTTGCTTTTCAGTTTCAGGAGATTTTGGGTTGAGATGATGGGGTCTTCTAAATATACAGTCATGTCATCTGCAAATAGAGACAATTTGACTTCCTCCTTTCCTAATTGAATACCCTTTATTTTGTTTTCTTGCCTGATTACTCTGGCTAGAACTTCCAATATTATATTCAATAGGAGTGGTGAGAGAGAGCATCCTTGTCTAGTGCCAGATTTCAAAGGGAATGTTTCCCGTTTTTGCCCATTTAGTATGATATTGGCTGTGGATTTGTTATAAATAGCTTTTATTATTTTTGAGATACATTCCATCAATACCTAGTTTATTGAGATTTTTTAGCATAAAGGGCTATTGAATTTTGTCAAATGCCTTCTCTGCATCTATTGAGATAATCATGTGGTTTTTGCCTTTGGTTCTGTTTATGTGATAGATTACATTTTTATTTGTGCATGTTGAACCAGCCTTGCATCCCTGGGATGAAGCCCACTTGATCATGATAAATAAGCTTTTGACATGCTGTTGGATTCTGTCTGCCAGTATTTTATTGAGGATTTTTGAATCTATGTTCATCATGGATATTGGCCTGAAGTTTTCTTGTTGAGTTTCTGCTGCATTTTGGTATCAGGATAATGTTGGTCTCATAAAATGATTTGGGAAGGATTCCCTCTTTTGGATTATTTGGAATAGTTTCAGAAGGAGTGGTACCAGCTCCTCTTTGTATGTCTGGTAGATTTCGGCTGTGAACCCATCTGGGCCTGGGCTTTTTTTGGGTGGTAGGCTATTAATTGCTGCCTCAACTTCAGCCCTTGTTATTGGTCTATTCAGGGTTTTGAATTCTTCATGGTTTAGGCTTGGGAGGGTGCAAGTGTCCAGGAATTTACATTTCTTCCAGGTTTACTGGTTTATATGCATAGAATTGTTTGTAGTAGTCTCTGATGGTCATTTGTATTTCTGTGGAATCTGTGGTGATACCACCTTTATTGTTTTTTATTGTATCTATTTGATTCTTCTCTCTTTTCTTTTTTATTAATCTGGATAGTGGTCTGTCTATTTTGTTGATTTTTTCAAAAAACCAACTCCTGGATTCATTGATTTTTTTGAAGGGTTTTTTTTTTGTGTGTGTTTCTCTATCTCCTTCAGTTCTGCTCTGATCTTAGTTATTTCTTGTCTTCTTTCAGCTTTTTAGTGTTTTTGATCTTGCTCCTCTACCTTTTTCAATTTGGATAATAGGGTGTCGATTTTAGATCTTTCCTTGCTTCTCATGTGGGCATTTATTGCTATAAATTTTCCTGTAGAGATTGCTTTAAATGTGTCCCAGAGATTCTCGTACGTTGTGTCTTTGTTCTCGTTGGTTTCGAAGAACATCTTTATTTCTGCCTTCATTTCATTGTTTATCCAGTCAACATTCCAGAGCCAGTTGTTCAGTTTCCATGAAGCTGTGTGGTTCTGAGTTAGTTTCTGAATCCTGAGTTCTAATTTGATTGCACTGTGGTCTGAGAGACTATTTGTTATGATTTCCATTCTTTCGTATTTGCTGAGGAGTGATTTACTTCCAATTATGTGGTCAATTTTAGCATGGGTGGGATGTGGTACTGAGAAGAATGTATATTCTGTGGATTTGGGGTGGAGAGTTCTGTAAATGTCTATGAGGTTTGCTTGGTCCAGATCTGAGTTCAAGTCCTGGATATCCTTGTTAATTTTCTGTCTCATTGATGTGTCTAATATTGACAGTGGAATGTTAAAGTCTCCCACTATTATTGTGTGGGAGTCTAAATCTCTTTGTAGGTCATTAAGAACTTGCTTTATGTATCTGGGTGCTCCTGTATTGGGTGTGTATATATTTAGCATCATTAGCTCTTCTTGTTGCATTGATCCTTTTACCATTATGTAATGCCCTTCTTTGTCTCTTTTGATCTTTGTTGGTTTAAAGTCTATATTATCAGAGACTAAGATTGCAATTACTGCTTTATTTGCTCTCCATTTGCTTGGTAAATCCTCCTCCATCCCTTTATTTTGAGCCCATATGTATCCTTGCATGTGAGATGGGTTGCCTGGGATACAGCACACCAATGGGTTTTGACTTTTTATCCAATTTGCCAGTCTGTGTCTTTTGACTGGGGCATTTAGCCTATTTATATTTAAGGTTAATATTGTTATGTGTGAATTTGATCCTGCCATTTCGATGCTAGCTGGTCATTTTGCCCATTAGTTGATGCAGTTTCTTCATTGTGTCGATGCTGTTTACTATTTGGTATGTTTTTGGAGTGGCTGGTACTGGTTTTTCCTTTCTGTGTTTATTGCTTCCTTCAGGAGCTCTTGTAAGGCAGGCCTGATGATGATGAAATCTCTGAGCATTTGCTTGTTCATAAAGGATTTTATTTCTCCTTCACTTATAAGCTTAGTTTGGCTGGATATGAAATTCTAGGTTGAAAGTTCTTTTCTTTAAGGGTGTTGAATATCGGCCCCCACTCTCTTCTGGCTTATAGGGTTTCTGCCGAGAGATCTGCTGTGACTCCAATGTGCTTCCCTTTGTGGGTTACACAACCTTTGTCTCTGGCTTCTCTCAGCATTTTTTCCTTCATTTCAACCCTGTTGAATCTGATGATTATGTGTCTTAGGGTTGCTCTTCTTGAGGAATAGATTTATGGTGTTCTCTGTATTTCCTGGACTTGAATATTGGCCTGCCTTTCTAGGTTGGGGAAATTCTCCTGGATAATATCCTGAAGAGTGTTTTCCAGCTTGGATTCATTCCATCACATTCAGGTACACCCCTAAAACGTAGATTAGGTCTTTTCACATAATCCCGTATTTCTTGGAGGCTTTGTTCATTTCTGTTCACTCTTTTTTCTCTAATCTTGCCTTCTTGTTTTATTTCATTGAGTTGATCTTCAGTCTCTGATATCCTTTAAGCTTGCTCGATTCAGCTGTTGAAACTTGTGTATGCTTCACAAAGTTCTCGTGTTGTGTTTTTCAGCTCCATCAATTCATTTATATTCTTTTCTAAGCTATTTATTCTTGTTAGCATTTTGTCAAAACTTCTTTCAGCATTCTTAGTTTCTTTGCATTGGGTTAGAACATGTTCTTTTAGCTCAGAGAAGTTTGTTATTACCCACTTCTGAAACCTGTTTCTGTCAGTTCATCAGACTCATTCTCCATCCAGCCTTGTTCCCTTGCTGATGAGGTGCTGTGATCCCTTGGAGGAGGAGAGGCATTCTGGTTTCGGGTGTTTTCATTCTTTTTGCACTGGTTTCTTCCCATCTTTGTGGATTTATCTAGCTTTGGTCTTTGTAGTTAGTGACTTCTGGATGAGGTCTCTCAGTGGATGTCCTTTTGTTGATGATGAAGTTATTTCTTTCAGTTTTTCAGTTTTCCTTCTAACAGTCAGGCCCCTCTGCTGTAGGACTGCTGGAAGTCCACTCCAGACCCTGCTTGCCTGGGATCACCTGCAGGGGCTGCAGAACAGTAAGGGTTGCTGCCAGTTTCTTCTTCCGTTATCTTTGTCCCAGAAGGATATTCACCAGATGTCAGCCTGAGCTCTCCTTTATGATATGTCTCTTTGGATATATGGGGCTTGGGGAGCTGCTTGAGGAGACAGTGTGTCCCTTATAGGAGCTCAAGTGCTGAGCTGTTAGATCCATTGGTCCATTTAGAGCTTCTGGGCAGGTACATTTAAGTCTGCTACAGGGAACTCATAACCGCCTTTTTCCCCCGGTGCTCTGTCCTGGGAATGTGGGACTTTATATGTAAGTTCCTGACGTGCTGCTGCCTTTTTTCAGAGTTGCCCTGCCCAGCCAGGAGGTAGCCTAGTCTCAGTCTGCCAGCAGAGGCGTTGATGAGCTGCTGTGGGCTCTGCCCAGCTGCTGTGTGAATTTCCTTGTGGTTTTGTTTATAGAGGTACAGTTAGAACTGCCTCAGTAATGGTGGCCTGCCTCAGTAATGGCGGACTGCCTCTGTAATGATGGACTGCCTTGGTAATGGTGGATTGCCTTGGTAATGCCATACTGCCTCGGTAGTGGTGGACTGCCTCGGTAATGGCGGGTGCCCCTCCCCTCACAAAGCTGGACCGTCCCGGGTCCAGCTGTGCTTGCTGTGAAACTCACAGTCCAGAGCATTTCAGATTGCTAGTCTTTTTAGAAGTGGGACCTGCCTGAGCCAGATCACCTGGCTCCCTGTTTCAGCCCCACTTTTTTCAGTTGAATGGGTGCTTCTGTCTCCCAGGCATTCCAGGCACCAGTTGAAATGGCCACCCAGATTTGTGCAGAGACCCACTATACCAGCTGAAACAGCTGTGCTGGCTACTTGTGGTGCTTTTCCACCCGGGAATCTCCTGGTCTGTGGGCAGTAAAAACTCATTTAGAAATGTGATCACTCACCCTCTGTGTTCTTGCTGGGAACTGCACTCCAGAGCTTTTCCTATTTGGCCATCTTGGATCATCTCCCCCTGCCACACTTCTTTAGCTGTAAAGTGAGCCCCTTGGTCAAAGGCAATGCTATATTAAATACCATAGTGGTGGATAAGGCATTCCATGAGTCTACAGATGGTAGTCTTGGCAGAAGCATTTATGCAGGATAGGCAAACCCATATCCAGAGTAAGTGTCTATTCCAGTTTGAACAAATCTCTTCCCTTTCCATGATAGAGGAGATCTAATATAATCAACCTACCACCAGGTAGCTGGCTGATCACTTCAAGGAATAGTGTCATATCAAGGGTTCGGTGTTGGTCTCTGCCACTGGCAAATTGGGTACTCAGCAGTGGTCGTAGTCAGGTCAGCCTTGGTGAGTGGAAATCCATGTTGCTGAGCCCATGTGTACCCTCCTTCCCTGCCACGATGGCCACTTTGTTTATGGGCCCACTGTGTGATGACAGGGGTGGCAGGGAAAGAGGATGAGTGGTATTCACAGAATTGGTCATTCTATCCATTTGATCATTAAAATCCTCCTCTGCTTAGGTCACCTGTTCATTAGCATTCACATGGGACACAAATATCTTCACAAATATCTTCCACTCAAGGAGGTCCATCTACTCTTACCCAAATTTCTTTGTCACCAATTTTCCAGTTATGCTTCTTTCAAGTTTCTGACCATCCAGCCAAACCATTGGCTACAGCCCATGAATCAGTATATAATTGCACAGCTGACCATTTCTCCTTCTATGCATAGTGTACAACCAGGTGCACTGCTAGAAGTTCTGCCCACTGGGAAGATTTGCTTTCACTGCTGTCCTTCAGGGATGTCCTAGAAAGGGGTGATAGTGCTGCATTCACTTTTGGGTGGTGCCTGCATATTGTGCAGAACCATCTGTGAACCAGGCCCTAGCCTTTTCTTCCTCTGTCAGTTGATTACAGGGAACTCCCCTTGAGGCCTTTGGTGCAGGCTGATGGAGAGAAGGCAGGGTGGCAGGAGTGGAGACCATGGCCTTTGAGCCACTTCCTCATGTACCTTATTTGTGCCTTCAGGACCTGCTGGAGCCTGATCACATGTATACCACTACCATTTGATGATGGAGTGCTGCTATGCATTACCCACTTTATGGCTAGATAAGTCAGAAAGCACTCAGTTCATGATAGGCAGTTCAGGTCACATGGTGACCTGATGACCCATAGTCAAACATTCAGTTTTTACCAAAGCCTAGTAACAGGTCAAGAACTGTCTCTCAAAAGGAGAGTACTTATCTGCAGAAGATGGCAGGGTCTTGCTCCAAAATCCAGAAGCCTCCACTGTGATTTACCTATGAGGGCCTGTCAAAGGCTCCAAACAGCATCCCTATCTGCCACTGACACCTCAAGCACCATTGGATTTGCTGGGTCAAATGGCTCAAGTGGGTGAGCAGCTTGCACAGCAGCCTGGACCTGTTGCAGAGCCTTCTCCTGTTCTGGAGTTCACTCAAAACTGGTAGCCTTTTGGGTCACTCGATAAATGGGTTGGAGTAACACAACCAAATGAGGGATTTGTTGCCTCCAAAATCCAAATAGACCCATTAGGCATTGAGCCTCTTTCTTGGTTGTAGTAGAGGCCAAAGGCAGCAACTTTCCTTGACCTTAGAAAGAATATTTCAACAGGCCCCACACTACTGGACACCTAGAAATTTTGCTGAGGTGGAAGGTCCCTGAATTTTAGTTGAATCTATTTCTATCCTCTGGCAGGCAAATGTCTCACCAATAAATTCTGTGTGTTTGCTACTTCTCACTCACTGGATCCAATCAGCATAATGTTATCAATGTAATGGATCAGTGTGATACCTTGTGGTAGGGAAAAGTAATCAAGGGTCTCTCCAAATAAGATTATGATACAAAGTCAGTGAGTTGATATATCCCTGAGGTAGGACAGTAAAGGTATATTACTGGCCTTGCCAGCTGAAGGCAGATTGCTTCTGGTGAGCCTTATGGACAGGAATGGAGAAAAAGGCATTTGCTGAGTCAGTGACTGTATAGCAGGTACCAGGAGATGTGTTAATTTGCTCAAGCAGTGAAATCACATCTGGTACAGCAGCTGCAACTGAAGTCACCACTTGGTTAAGCTTAAAGTAATCTAGTGTCATTGTTCAGTATCCTTCTGTCTTCTGCACATGCCGAAGGGGAGAGTTGAATGGGGATGTGGTGGGAATCACCACCCCTGCAGCTTTCAAGTTCTTGATGGTGACACTAATCTCTGTAATCACTCCAGGTATGCGATACTGTTTTTGATTTACTATTTTTCTAGGTGTAGACAGTTATAAATGGCTTTCAATTGGCCTTTCCCACCGTAATAGCCTCATCTTATCAGTCAGTGAGCCAATGTGGGGGGTTCTGCCAGCTGCTAAGTATGTCTATGCCCATTATGCATTCTGGCACTGGGGAAATGACCAAAAGATGAGTCTGAAGATCCAGTGGACCCACTGTAGGTTGCACCTGAGCTAACAATCCATTAATTATCTCATCTCCATAGGCCCCTACTTTAACTGGAGGACCAAAATGAAGTTTTGGGTCCTCTGAAATCAACATCAGCTCAGAGCCAGTGTCAAATAGTCCCTGAAATGTCTGATCATTTCCCTTCACCAGTGCACTATTACTCTGGTAAAAGACCAGAGGTCTCCTTGGTGAAGGATGGGAGAAAGATTCATTGCATAAGTTGTCAGTAATGTAGGCAGTTCTTTCCTCTAGGAATGCGTAGGCTTCCTATCAATTTCCCTTCTAGGGACACCATGATTAGCCAATGCCAGAGCTCTACATGAGTCAGACTATTGTGATTGCTGCTTTGCCTATGCTCTTCATTATGGTAGCTATGCCCATCTTGCTTTTGACAGTTGAATGCCACCACTTTGCTCCTGCCACCTCGGGATCCAATTATTCCCATTATATTTAAATTTTATAGTTGAGTGACTGTGGTTCTCATTGTTAGATCTGACATACAGAGAAGAGCAATTACAGGGCTCTTCAAAAATGCAGGTGCTGCCCTCACAAATCTATTTCACAAGGCATTGGTAAAGAGTATATCTTCTGGACCCTCTCAGCTGGTATGGGTATATGTAAAATGACTAACCCACTCCACCATGCCAGTATCCCTTAGCCTTTGGATCTCTTTCTCTACTTTAACCCAGGGGATATCAGGCATTTCCAGTTTACTCAGAGTAAGTAATCTTCTAATCCATGTTTCACCTAACCAAGCAAATAAACTATTAGAACTTTTTTAAAACTCCCCCAAGCTGCAACATTAAATGCGGAGTCCCTACTTAGTGGACCCAAATGAGTAAATTCAGTCTGATGAAATGCAGGTTCCTTCCACCATTATCCCCACATCCTTAATAACCATTCCCATGACTTTTCTCCAGATTTCTGTTTATATAAATTAGAGAACTCAAGCAGTTATTTTGGAGTGTAGTGCACCTCTTCATGGATTACACTCTTAACCTAACCTCCAGGGGCCCACTGGGACTTTAGTCTAGTTATAGGTCTAAAAGCACACAGGGATGTTGAGGGTGGCTCCTGAGGAGAATCAACATTATCTTGCCCAGCAACTGCCTCAGGGGAGGCCATCACTGTTGCCTCAGGCAGTGCAGGGTTTGTCTCCTCAGACAAAGATGGAAAGGCTGATGGCAGCATGGTTTGAGGAAGAGATGTTGCCGCTACTGGGGATGGGAAGTTGTTTCTTCTGGCAAAAAAAAAGGTTCAAAAGAATTTACAAACTCATTGTCCCAAGTTTCATCAGGGTCCTCCCACAGGTTCCCATTCCAAGTTGCAAGGTCCCATTTTCTTCTAACTAATGCCCTCACTTTAACAGTAGACATCTGGCGAGGCTGTGCATGCAACTTTTGTTGCAGATAATCCACTTGCATGATAAGAGATCGTGTCCATCTTTCCATGATTTCTGCTCTTTCTCAATAGGAGATAAGACTCTCAGCAGGGCATTCTTAGCAGATTTGAGGCTCACTATCTTCTTCTGAAGTCAGGAGATAGAATGCCTGAGTTCATCATTTTCTTTCATCCTTTGGTCCACAGAATTTAGGAGCAGACAAGAGCTTCATTTTGTTCCTTGGTTCTCCACATATGGTCAAAGATATTATGTATAGTGTCACTAAGTGCCTTGGCTCTCACAAGTGTTGAATCAGGAGTGTCAAATGCATTTATTTTCAATAACTCTCTAAACAGGTCACCCCAAGGACTACCAGTGTTCTCCATACTATTAGAAGTGGAGTCATTAGCATTTTGGGGTCTAATTATATTAAGCAACCAAATCCAGAAACCTCAAAACCAATGAAAGAACTCCATTCTTAATATTCTGTTTCTCTAGAACCACTGCTGGTACCAAAATCTGTATAAGTCAGGGTTCTCTAGAGGGACAAAAGTAATTATATATATGTATATATATATATATATATATATATTTTTTTTTTCCCCCACAGGCACACATACATGTATATATGACTACTGGTTATGCATATGTCTAGCTTTAGTAGATATTGCCAAACAGTTTTCTTCTTTCTTTCTTTCCTTCCTTCCTCCCTCCCTCCCTCCTTTCTTTCTTCTTTTCCCTTTCTTTCTTTCTTTCTTTCTTCCTTTTTTCTTTCTTTCTTTCTTTCTCTTTCTTTCTTTCTTTTGTCTCTCTCCCTCCCTCCCTCCCTCCCTCTCTCCCTCTCTCCCCTCCCTCCCTCTCTCCCTCTCTCCTCTCTCCCTCCCTCCCTCCTTCCTTCCTTCCTTCCTTCCTCTCTCTCTCTTTTCTCTTTTCTTTTCTTTTGTCTTGCTCTGTCACCCAGAGCAAGACAATTCCCTGTAGCTGGGACTACAGGCACATGCCATCACTCCCAGCTAAGTTTTGTATTTTGAGTAGTGACAGCGTTTCATTATGTTGTCCAGGCTTGTCTCAAACTCCTGACCTCAAGTGATATGCCTCTTAAAGTGCAGAGATTACAGACATGAACCACCATGCCAGGCATGGTCCTCTCTTTCTGTCTGAGATATTCTCTTTAGCATTTCTTATAGGAAACATCTTGTGTTGATGAAATCCCTAAGCTTTTGTTTGTCTGAGAAAATCTTTATTCCTTATTCATGTTCGAAGGATATTTTCACCGGATTTATTATTCTAGGGTAAAAATATTTTTTTCCTTCAGCATTTTATGTATGTCATGCCACTGTTTTGTGTTCTGTAAGGTTTCCACTGAAAAGTCTGCTGACAGACATATTGGAGCCCCTTTGTATGGTGCTTGTTTATTTTCTCTTGCTGCTTTTGGGATTCTTCCTTTATCCTTGACTTTTGGGAGTTTAATTATTAAATACATTGAGGTAGTTTTCTTTGGGTTAAATCTGCTTGATGTTGCATAACTTTTTTATTCTTGGGTGTTGATATCTTTCTCTAGGTCTGGGAAGTTCTCACTATTATCTCTTTGAATAAACTTTCTACTCCTGTCTCTTTTTTGCTTCCTTTTTAAGGCCAGTAGTTTTTAGATTTGCTGTTTTGGGGCTTTTTTTGTAGAGTCTGTAGGCATGCTTTATTGTTTTTTATTTTTTTTTCTCTTGTCTTCCCTGAATGTCTGTTTTCTAATAGCTTGTCTTCAAACTCACTAATTTTTTATTCTGCTCCATCAGTTTTGCCATTAAGACTGTGATGCATTCCTCAGTATGCTGGTGGTATTTTCAGCTCCAGAATTTTTGTTTGATTCTTTTAAATTGTTTTAATTTTTCATTAAATTTATTTGATAGAATTCTGAATTATTTTCTGTGTCATCTTGAATTTGAGTTTCCTCAAAACAGCTATTTTTACTTCTCTGTCTATAGGCTCACATATCTCTGTTTCTCCAGGATTGGTCCCTGGTGCTTTATTTAGTTCATTTGGTAAGGTCTTGTTTTCCTAGATGGTCTTGATACCTGTAGATGTTAATTGCACATTAAAGCATTAAAATGTAGGTATTTATTTTAGTCTTCACTGTCTGGTCTTGTTGGTACCCATTCTTCTTGGCAAGACTTTCCAGATATTTCAGAAAACTTGAGTGTTGTGATCTAGACTGTATCTAATTTAGGGGCACCCAAAGCCCATAATGCTGTGGTTCTTCCAGACTAATGGAGATACTGCCTTGATAGTCTTGGACAAGATCTGTAAGAATTCTTTGGATTACCTGGCAGAGACTCTTGTTCTATTTCCTTACTTTCTCCCAAACAAACAGGGTCTCTCTTCTGTTCTGAGCCACCTAAAGCTTGTGATGCAGTGACACAAACCCTTCTTTGGCTGTCATCACTAGGACTGTGTGACTGTGCTAGGGCTGGTTTTAAAGCTCCCTCTGTTGGTGGGCGTCAGCTGCGTTTGGGCTGGTTTTACTTTCTGCTATAACAGGGCAGCACTGAGTTCAGTGCCTAACAATTGCTGCACTCGCCTCTCCGCAGCAGACAGAAGTGTTCTCAGTACCACTGTGTAGCTGCAGGGGTATTAGGGAGGGGTGACCTTGGTGATTCAAGACTGGTTTTCCTACCTACCTCTTTAGTGCCTCTTTTGATGATATGAAGTTAAAGCTAGGTACTGTGAATGCTCACCTGATTTTTGGTTCTTATGAAGGTGCTTTTGTGTGTGTGGGTAGATAGTCATTAAAATATAGATAGTTGTCCCTGCAGGAGGGATGATTAGTGAAGCCCCTCTATTTCATCATCTTGCTCCGCCTTCCACCAGTCTTACCTATGTACTAAAATTTTAAGGATTACACATCTCTAATAATTCTCTTCAGATTATGTTAAACTGTAATGTGGATAAGTTTTATTATTCTTTCTATGTCGCACAAAATGTAAGAATACACTTATGAGAAATGATCTTTAAAATAGATATTTTTTTGTAACATTCTCTTTTGATATAATTTCAATTGCATGTAAAAGTTGCAAGAGTAGGCAAGGTGGGGGTGGCTGATGCCTGCAATTCCTGCACTTTGGGAGGCCAGTTCAGGAGGATTGCTTGAGCCCAGCAGTTTGAGACCAGCCAGGGCAACCTAGTGAGACCCTGTCTCTAAAAAAATGAAAAAATATTAGCTGAGCATGGTGGCACATATGTGTATTCCTAGCTACTTTGAAGGCTGAGGTGGGAAGATTGCTTAAGCCCAGAAATTTGAGGCTGAAGTGAGCTATGATCACTTCACTGTACTCCAACCTTAGTGACAAAGTGAGACCCTGTCTCAAAAAAAAAAAATTGCAAATGTAATTCAGAACCTCCTGTTTACTTTCATCAGGAACTAACTTTATTCACTTTTTTTTTTTACCCTCTTTCTCATTCTCTTTCTGCTTCATATTCTAGGTTTTTCTTTCTGAGTCATTTGAGAGTAAGTTAGAGACATTGTTGGAAAAATTGTGCCTTCTATCCTCTAAATACTTGAGAGTGAATTTCTTAATAAGAATGTTCTTTTACGTAACTACAATGTGATGCTCAAAATCAGGAAACTTCACAATGATACAATAATATTATCTAAGCTATGCATCACTCACATTTCAACAATCGTACCAATAATGTCATAGGTATTTTTTTCTCTTCTAACATTTAATTAAGAATCATAATTGAGATTAGTTGTTTTAATTCTAGTCTCTTTTACCCTGAAATAATTTCTTAGCCTGTCTTTGTCTTTTTTTGACTTTGCATTGTTTCAGTAAACTTTTTATTTTAGAATAGTTTTATGTTTATAGAAGAGTTACAATAATAGTACAGAAAGTTCCTGTATTCCTGTCACACCTGTCTTTTTATTTTTTTAACGTTAACATCTTGTGTTACCATGGCATTAATAAGTTTGTCACAACTAGAAAGACAACAGTGGTATATATATTACTATTAGCTAAATTTCAAATTTTACTTCAATTTTATTCATTGTTTCACTAATGTTCTTTTTATATTCCAGAATTCATTTCAGGATATAAACTTTCTTTGATCTGATATGTGACAATTTCTTAGTCTTCCCTTGTTTTGTATGACCTTGATAGTTTTGAAGAAGTATTAGATACTTTGTAGAATGTCCCTAAATTTGGGTTTGTATGATGTTTTTCTCATGGTTAGATTGGAGTTAAGGATTTGGGGAGAAGGCCACAGGAGTGAAATGCATTTCTCCTTACATCTTATCAGGAATACATATTAATATGACTTATCACTGGTGATATTAATCTTGATCACCTTGCCAAGGGTGTTTGCCAGGAAATTATTCAGCATACTGGTATATTTATCTTTTTGTAGTTGTGTCAATTTTGCTTTATGTATTTTGGAGGTATAATAGTAGATGCATGCAGTATTGAGGTTACTATATCTTCCCAATTAATTGAATGCTTTGTCATTACACAGTAACTATTTCCTGCAACCCTTTTCAATTTAAAATCTGTACGTATGCTATTAATTTAGGTACAATGATTTTCATTAGAATTAGTTATTTTTTTTCTGAGATATCTTTCCATTCTTTTCTTTTGAATTTTCTGACTCAAATTTTGTTACCAATTTTAAATAGTTAATGGCTGAATTTAATTTTTATAGAATTACATACAATATTTGCATTTAATCTGGAGCATTTAGTTCATTTACCTTTACTTCAGTAACTATTTCTCTAGGCTTATTTCTGTCACCGTCTTAGTGCTTCTCATCTGCCCCATCCTCTCTTTAGTCTTAGTTCCTTTTGAATTGATTGCATTTTTCGAAGCATCATTTCACAATTTTCTTTTCTAACCTTGAAATTATAAAGTACTTCAGTAATTGTAGTTTCCTCAAAGTTTTTAAACATATTTGCTCATTTTTTATGAAATTCTATTTTCTCAACGTATTAATTTCTTCCTGAACAATTAGAGATCATGAGAAGACTTAAATTATCATTCTGCTGATTAATGCTATCATTATTATTTGTATTTGCTATTTAATTTTTTCACATTAGTGTTACTGATTTAAGATTAACACATATTTACTATTTCCTTGGCTTCTCTCATTTTTTCTTTTTTCATCTTAGATCTTCCATCTGTGATCATTTACTTCAGTTTGAAGCCCATTCTTTAGAAACTTCTCAAGCAAGGATCCTTGGATATACATGTATTATTTCTTAATTGTTTCAAAATATCTGGGTTTATGCTTATTCTTAGAATAGATCTTTACTCTTTACAATCTTATATTTACAGTTATTTTCTTTCAAACCATTGAAGATATTGTTTCAATTGTCTTTTGGTTTCCAGTGTTGCTTCCACCTAGTCAGCTCTTAGTTAAATCTTTGTAGATTATATCTTTGTACATCATCTGTCTTTTCTTTCTGGTTCCTCTAGAGATATATTCTTCATCTCTCATGTTTTTCCATGCTCCTATCATGTGCCTAAATACAAATTTATTTTTATTTATACTGATTGGGATTCATTGAGCTTTCTGAATCTGGAAATTGAGGTGTTTCACCATTTCTAGACATTTCCTGGTCATTATCCCTGCTCTGTTTAGTCCGTCTTCTACTGGAGCTTTGATTAAACATATATTAGACCTTTTACCTTTGTACTCCATGACTCCAAACCTCTTCATAATAGTTTCCATGTCTGATTCTCCATGCTGCATTATGGATAATTTATTTATATCTGTCTTTCAGTTTACTGATTCTCTCTTCTCCTCTGTCTAATCCAAACATATATAATCAACTAATTTTTTACAAGAGCACCAGGAGGACAGTATGGGGGAGCAGATAGTCTCTTTAATAAATGGTGCTGAGAAAACTGGATTTCCACATGCAAAAGTTTTAAATTGGACCCTTAGTTTACACCATATACAGAAATCAACTCAAAATGGGTAAAAGACATAAACATAAGACCAGAAACAATAAAGCTCCTGGAAGAGAACATAGGGGAAAAGTGCCTTGACATCAGCAGTGGCAATGACTGCTTGGATTTACTTCTGGGTTCTCTATTCTGTTCCAAATATTCTTGTTTAATTTTTATAATCCTTTGCTAGTTATTCATATTTCCATTTCCTCTTTGCATTTTAAATATATTATAAATACTTATATTTTGTATACTATTCATAATATTTACAACATTCTAAATCTGTGTTTGATTCTGCAACCTGTTGTTTTGCAGATTCTAATTCTTGGTGGGTGCATTTTTCCTTGTGTATTTTTTGATACTGTAAAACGAGCTTCATATTTACTTTGAAAACTTTAAATGTGAGATATTTTGAAATGTAATTTGAAGCCAAACTCTTCTAGAGAGGATTTGCATTTACTAGGCACCCATGGCCGCTTGAATTAAATGTAATCCTTGGTTTGAAGTTTTGGTAACTACTCAAATGGTGTCAATTATGGCAGCAAGCCTGGTTGAGCCCTAAATTATTAGGACACATTTTTTTCTCTTTCATTCATCACCACGTTTTAAGGCAGTGATGTACTTTTTAGGCCCATAAAGTGGATGTTTGTATGTAACTCATGCTGCAATCAGGCAATCTAGTTAATGAGATATAAGCTTTAATGCTGTGGATTGACTGTTTATTGAATTTCCCACCTTGTGAGTCCTACCTCCTCTTGTTTTTCTAAGTTTTGTGCCCTAAGTAACCATACAAAGCAGAAGCCTAAGATCAAATTATTCAGTGTTCAGTTTACGTTATAAAAGATAAAGTGTTCAATTTATCTTTCTGACTTCACTTTCAGCTTCTGATTGATCCTTACTTTCTGGCCAAGTTATCCGAGCATTTATAAAGATCTTTGCATATTTTATTCAGCATTTTAAAGTGTGTTCAGGTTGACAGTCAGGGTGTTTAGTTTTCCATAGTTCACAAATGGAAAATATTAAACTCATAGTTCACAAATGGAAAGAAGAAGAGAAAGGTACAGCTGGACTAGAAAAATTAACTGATTAAGGATGCTGGAAAGATGCTGAAAATGATAATGTAGCAATATAAAACAAAATGTGCAATGTTATATGAATTGAGTTCTTGGTCATAAGGACCTAGGGAAAATGGAAGATCTTGACACCTGCAGTTACCCTGGTTAAGAGTAAATATATGGTGGAAACAAGCATTAAGCAATGCACGACTGTATATTATATACCTACTTATAGATGAAACACCTGCTGTATACACACATTTAACTCTGTGCTTACAAGAGGTTTATGTCATGAAAATTGCTCTTATAGTAAGCGTAATCAACTTGAGAAAAGAAAGGTTAACAATTTGTGATTTTAACAGTTAAGGAATAATTAAGTGCTAAACCTTACTGTACTGACTTTAACATCAGTAGGAATACAGAAAAGGCTGAGCTTTGTGTAAAGCCGCCTAGGATAAAGTTTTCTTGAAACAAATGGAACTTCATCTGGGGATATGGAAAATTTGAGGCAAAATTGGGCACAGGTAACAAGCTATAGTATGTCAAAGCTTGGGAATGAACACAAAGAAGAAATAAGCACAAAATGTCCCCAACTTGATGAAAGGAGAGGGGAAACAGTGAAACCCAAGGTTTTAGATAGGTTTTAATAACGTAGTGGAGAACTTAGAAACCATAGGAACATTTTGTTAAATAGTCATGCACTACTTAACAACAGGGATATGTTCTGAGAAATGTTTCCTTAGGTGATTTCATTGTTGTACAACCATCATAGAGTGCATTTACACAAACCTAGATGGTCTAACCCAGCAGTCCCCAACCTTTTTGGCAACAAGGAGCAGTTTTGTGGAAGATAATTTTTCCACACACTGGGAGGTTGGGGATAATTTTGGGGTGATTCAAGTGCATCCTGAAATTCAAGTGCATTACATTTGTGGTGCACTTTATTTCTATTATTATTATATTATAATATGCAATGAAATAATTATACAACTCACCATAATGTAAAAATCAATGGGAGCCCTGAGCTGCTTTTCCTGCAGTTAGGCGGTCCCACCTGGGGGTGATGGGAGACAGTGACAGATCATCACGCATTAGATTCTCCTAAGAAGTGTACAACGTAGATCCCTCACAGTTCACAATAGGATTCATGCTCCTATGAGAATCTAATGCTGCTGCTGATCTGACAAGAGGCAGAGCTCAGGTAGTAATGCCAGTAATGGGGGAGCCGCTGTAAATACAGATGAGGCTCAGCTTGCTGGTGCCTGCCACTCACCTCCTGCTGTGCAGCCCTGGGGTTGATGACCCCTGGTCTAGCTACTACATACCTAGGCTGTATGGTATGTATTATCTCTTGTTCCTAGGCTACAAATGTGTAAAGCGTGTTACCTTCTGAATACTCTAGGCAATCGTAACATAAATATTTGTATATCTAAATGTAAGTAAGCATAGAAGAGACACAGTAAAAAATATGACATAAAAATTATAGTGTACCTGTATAGGGTACTTACCATAAATGGAGCTTACAGGAGTGGAAGTTGCTCTGGGTGAGTGTGAGCAAGCAGTGAGTGAATGTGAGGACCTAGGACATTATATTCCTGTAGACTTTATAAACACTCTATAGTTAGGCTATACTAAATATTTTTAAAACTGTATTTTTCTTTGATAATAAATTAACAACTTTCTATAATGTTTTTACTTTATAATATTTTAAACTTTAAAAAAAGTTTTAATAACAACATCTAAAACACAAACACATTGTACAGCTGTACAAAAATGGTTTCTTTCTTTATATCCTTATTCAATAATCTTTTTTCTGTTTTTAAATTATTTATTTTTACTTTTTAATTTTTTTTTTGTTAAAAACTAAGACACAAACACATACCTATGCCTACACAGGGTCAGGATCCTCAGTATCCCTGGTCTTCCACCTCCACATCTTGTCCCACTGGAAGGTCTTCGGGGGCAATAACGCATGGAGCTGCCATCTCCTGTGATAACAGTGCCTTCTTTCTTTCTTTTTTTATTTTTGAGATGAAGTCTCACTCTTGTCCCCCAGGCTGGAGTGCAATGGTGTGATCTCGGCTCACTGCAACCTCTGCCTCCCAGGTTCAAGCGATTCTCAGCCTCAGCTTCTTGAGTAGCTGGGATTACAGATGCCTGCCACCATGCCCGACTAATTTTTGTATTTTTAATAGAGATGGGGTTTCACCAAGTTGGCCAGGCTGGTCTTGAACTCCTGACCTCAGGCAATCTGCCCGCCTCCACCTCCCAAAATGTTGGGATTGCAGGAGTTAGCCACCGTACCTGGCCAACAGTGCGTTCTTTTGGAAGATCTTTTGCAGGATCTAACTGAGGCTGTTTTTACAGTTAGCTTTTTCTTTTCTTTTCTTTTTGAGTAGAAGAAATACACTTTGAAATAATGATAAAAAGTATAGTATAGAAAATACATAGCATAGTTGTATTATGTAACATAGTTTATGTTTACTATCATTGTCAAGTATTATGGACTGTACATACATACTTTGGGTGACCAGTAGATTTGTTTGCACCAGCATCACGCCAACACATGAGTAATGCTCTGTGCTGATACTGTATCATTAGGCAGTAGAAAGTTTTCAGCTCCATTGTAATCTTATGGGGCCACCCATGTGTATGCAATCTGTTGTTTATTGAAACATAATTAGGTGAAGCATAACTATTATATATTAGACAATACAGAGATATTGAAGACTCTTGAGGAGAGGATCGACATGTTGAAAGTTATGTTAAAATTTAGCCCCATTGGGGGCCGAGTGTGGTAGCTTACGCCTGTGGTAGCACTTTGGGCAGCCGAGGGGAATGGATCACCAGAGGTCAGGAGTTTGAGACCAGCTTGGCCAACATGGCAAAACCCTGTCACTACTAAAAAAAATACAAAATTTAGTCGGGCCTGTAATCCCACCTACTCAAAATATATTTTGTTAAGGAAGAATCCTTTTATTATTATATGCTCTTTATTAGATTATGTAAAAATAAACATGATATATAAATTTATATAGTGTTAATATAACATAATAATGTATATAAATATATTTTTATTGTTTTAGAGGAATTCCAGGGAAGAAATGTGGTACAATCATACTTACAGCAGAAGAATTAAACTGTTGCAGGGTAAGTAAATATTTCTTTGGTTTAGAAAAATTTTCATACTTCAAATGCTATATCTAAAATTGTACTTAACTAATTAATTTTTAAATAATTGTAAAAAAAAGTGTCATACAATTTTATAATCCATAAGATATCATTTTAGATACTTAGTCTTGTGACCAGAGTTTTTCATAATCTGAAAAGTATAATGAATTATTTTAATAATCTTTTTAAAAAATTGAAAGTATTAAAATAAAACCTAATATCAATACTGCTTTTTAAGCATTAGTATAAGGAATTGTCAGTTATACCAATCAGTTTAATTACTGTAAAACCATTGGAGACTTGTATATAATTTTGAAGGAATATTTCTTGTCATTTGAGTTTAGCCCTTTTGTATAACATATTTTCCCCCAATTTTTCTGATTTAATTAATTCAGAATTCATATTGGTTCCATCTCTTGTTGGCTTGGGAAGTCCACATTTGGAGAAATGATTAGCTGCCACTCCAGCTAGCAGTATGATTGCAGAGAGTGCATACTCTGTATTTTTAGAAGATTGCTACTTTTAGTTGTGATTTGCTGATGAACCCATTGACTCGTGTTTAATGATTTCACTGTTGTCAAGAAATGGGGTGATAGCTATGACACTCCACACTGAAAGTAATTGTGGCTAGCTGAGTCAATATCATCTGTTTAATGTGGGCCAGCAGATCTCTGGGAATTGGTATTTCCAGAGGAAAAAATTTTTCCCTAGATTATACCTCTAGTGCTCTTTATTTTTAATTGCAGGAACAGAAACTCACCCCCAAATACCAAAAGCTTAACGTGTTGATACTGACTACAGTTTTTATATAGAGACCATAGCTTATTTTATTATCTCAAGAAGTTGCCTTTTTAACTTTTAGATAAATTTGTGGCTTTCTTATACAAATACATTTCTGGTCAGACATGGTGGCTCATGCCTGTAATCTCAGCACTTTGGGAGGCCAAGGTCGAGGATCCCTTGAATTCAAGGCTACAGGGAGCTATGGTTGTGCCACTGCACTCCAGCCTGGGCAACAGAGCAAGACCCTGTCTCATTCATGTATGTATGTATGTGTGTGTGTGTATATACATATATATATATACATATACATATATGTGTGTGTGTATATATTATATATACATATATATGTGTGTATATATATATATATTCTGTATCTCTCAAATATAGATAGATGACAGATAGCTGAGACAATATGCTCAGGAAATCGTATGATATTACTTGTCAGCAAATGTTATAAACTGGATATTCTAATGTATTACATACCTTTGGGATTCTGGGGGTGGGGGTAGAACAGTGAGATAACAATAGGAACTACAACAACAGGTGAGTGGAAATAATTAAACACTAATATTAAAATTTAAGTCATTATAAATAATATGTACATTGAAACCTTCCTATTCTTCTCATTGTTCTTGCCCCCCTGGGCATGTCACAGTCATATCAGCCTCAGTTTTCTCATCTATAAATACCCAAACATGCCCACATATAATGCTGTTAAAGACCTTCAGACTCAAGTTAAGTTTTGGTTTTGCTACTCATTTGTACTTTATCTTATCAAGACACTTGACTACTCTGAGTTTTAATTTTCATATTTGAAGGGCAAAAAACAAAAAAATGTGAACTAATCACTAGACTATTTTTAAAAAATCTTCCAGTCCTGGCAATCCATCACCATAACATTAAGTTTGATAATATAATATACATAAAAGTAGTTTGCATATACTAAACAATGCCTTAGAAAACCTAGCATAACTATTTAAATGCAGAGGTATTACCTATCATCCTGGTGTTTTAGTTAAAATGATACAATGATTTTTTTTCAATTATGTTATCTAATCATCGTTTATACTTCTTGTCTCAATTTGCAAATGTTTAAGATAATATATGTTTTGTGTGATCAAAGAGGAAAGAAAAAAGGAAGTTCACAGTCAATAAGATACATGTTCTTTACTGTGATATTACATGCTATTTTGTCAAAATCTTGAGTTTATTGAGCAGATTTTGTGTAAATATGCCATGAATACAATATTATCAGTTCTATTTCAAAATAGAACCAAGATACCAAGGGCATGGGTTGAGTATGGACAGGCTGCATCCTAAATATCTTCTACTTTCAGTTCTATTCTCTTATTGGAAGAGCCTGGAAAATTCTTTTATTGGTTCCTGGTAAATGAAAGGGAATGTGTCTTTTAGTGGTCTAGGTATTTTTATCCCTCTTTTTACTACTAATTCTTTAAGAACATCTGGAATTATCTTTCAGTGAGTCAACACATCTTTTTTATAATTAGAAATTATAGATCTAATATTTTATCAATGTTGTTTAAAATCTTGGTGTCACTTCATGTTATGTTTTCTATGTCCTGCTTCTTAGCTACAGCCTTATTGAGCATCAGCATCATCATTAATACTAATAAACTTGAAATAGTATTTCATTGCTATATTAGTATAGTAGAATGCACAAGTGTACTCAAAGCAATGTTCATAGTTTCTTCAGAAGAATCGATGCTTTTTAAATTTATACTTTAGCGAACATTAAAAGTATGGGGCATTATTATTTAGAATGTTGAATGTCATGATTTTAATTCACCCACATCATATTTTTTTCTTTAAAACAAGTTGTCAGTTATTAACTTGTGCAATGAACATAGGCTTTGGAGTCATGACACCTAAATTTTAGTCTAGCCTTTTTCACTAGTCAACTGAGTGAGGTTATATTGTTGGAGCTTTAATATATGCATTTGTGAAATTATAATATCATTTTAAAACCAGTTTATTAAGGTATAATTGGCATACAAATAGCTGCACATATTTAATGTATGCAACATGGTGAGTCTGGAGATAGATATATACCCATGAAACCATCACCACAATCTATGTCATAAATATATTAGTCACTTCCAGTGGTTCCTCCAGTGCTTATTTATTTATTATTAATATTTTTGTGATAAACACCATAAAGTTTACCCTCTATTTCTAAATATACAGTGCAGTATTGTTAACCATAAGTACTATAATGTATATAGTAGCTTTCTATGACTTGTTCATCTCATGTAACTGAAATTTTGTGCTCTTTGATAATGCTTTCCAGTCTCCTCTTCCCCTCAGTCCCTGGAAACCATCATTCTACTTCCTACTCCTATGCTTTTGATTATTTTAGAAACATCATGTAAGTTGCAACATGTAGTATTTATCTTTCTGTGTTTGGCTTATTTCACTTATACAGTGTCTTCCAAGCTCATCTGTCTTGTTGCAAATAGAAGGATGTTCTTAATTTTTAAGGCTGAATAATATTCCATTGTTTTATTTATATATATATATATATATATATATATATATATGTGTGTGTGTGTGTGTGTGTGTGTGTGTAAATTATATATATGTATATATACATATATATGTATATGTATGTGTGTGTGTGTGTGTATATATATATATAACATTTTCTGTATCCATCCATTGATGGACACTTCGTTTGCTTCAATATCTTTACTTGTTTTTGAATAATGCTAGAATGAACATAGGAGTGCAGATAACTCTTTAAGATACTGATTTCAGTCTCTTTCTTTGGATATATACCCCGAGGTGGGATGGCTGGATCATATGGTAGTGCTGCTTTTAATTTTTGAGGAACCTCCTACTATTTTCCATGGTGGCTGCACTAATTTCCATTCCTACCAACAATGTACAAGAGTTTCCTTTTCTCTAAAACCTCACTGACACTTCTTCCCTTTGTGTTTGTTTTTTGATAATAGGCATTCTAAAGATGTCAGCTAATCTTTTGTATGGATTTGCATTTCTCTGATGATTGGTGATGTTCAGCACTTTTCATATATGTTTTGTTCATTTGTATGGTCTTAGAGATATGCTTATTCAGTTTCTTAGCCCATTTTTAAATTGGGTTGGTTTTCTATTTTTGTTTTTATTTATTTTAATTTCTTTGCTATTGAGTTGTAGGAGTTCTTTATATGTTTTGGAAATTAACCTTTATGGTATACATTATCTTAGCCCATTTTGTGTTGCTATAAAAGTATATCTGAGACTAGGTAATTTATTTTTAAAAAGAGATTTATTTAGCTTACTGTTGTACCAGCTGAGAAGCTCAAGAGCACGGTACTGGCTTGTGGTAAGGGCTTTTACGCTGTTTCACAATGTGGCAGAGAAGGTGAAAGTGGAAGCAGACGTTTGTGAACAGAGGGAAACCTGAGGAGCACCCTAGCTTTATAAAAACCTACTCACAAGAGAATGAACTCATTCAGAGAGAGTTAATCCAGTCTCACTCAAGACTGTGAAAGCAACACCAACCTATTCGTGAGGGATCCACACCCATAACCTAACCACCTTCCATGGGGCTCCACCTCCCAGTACTGTTATGTTGGAGATCAAATCTTGACATGAGCTTTGGAGGGGACAAACAAACCATAGCAACCACAGCATATTTTCTCTCATTCTGTAGGTTGCCTTTACATTCTGTTGATGATTTTCTTTGCTGAGCAGAAACTTTGTAGTTAAAATGCAGTCCCATGTGTATTTTTACTTTTGTGGCCTTTGCTTTTGGTATCATATACAAGAAACAATATACAAGGCCAATATCACAAGACTCTGTGTTTTCTTCTAGAAGTGTGAATATTATTAATACTTCCCTTAGATGGATACTCTGCAGGAAAGAAATGTGTTGGGATTCACTCAGTGTGGCTGGCAAAATATTAGGGAAATATTAGAAAAAGTTAGAAGATTGCAGTCTCAAACCTTTTGGAAGGCCGAAAGGTTTTAATGGAACAGGCTGAACGCAGCCAGTTCATTACATAGGAATTTTAAGTCATATGGTACAATTAGGATAATAAAGCTTCCCAGGTTAGATCTGTTTACCCCACATTCCTTTATCTCTGTTTACTCATTTAAACTTTGTGCTGGACGGTCCTCTCAGGGGAAGGTCAAAGGGGAAGTACCTGTTAATGGTATTTAGTCTGGGCCCCAGAACCAAGACCTTTTATCATTTGTAAAACCATTCTTTTAACCATGTTAATTATCCACAAGTGTGTTGACTTAGAACCTCTGTTATTAAATCTATACTGAATAAATGCGAGAAGGACAGACAGGGAGTCGTGGTCGAGTCAGCTGCAGACACCCTCTGAAAGCAGCTGACGACCATCCCTAGCCCACTCAGATTCACTGTGTTCTAGTGCGTGTGAGTGCACTCATTCATCCGGTCGTTGAGTCAGGGTCTGCAGGACAGACCTCTATAGGTGTTGATCAGCATCTCAGATGACGACCCCAACTCAATGCCCGTCACAGCTGGCACCCAAGCAAGGACACTGATGTGACTGATGCTGCAGAAATGGTGGCATTTAAGAGATGTATAAGTCATAATTTATACAAATATTTATTTGTAGTGTAATAATCCTAATTATCTCAACTTATTTTGACATAGTTTTATTCAAACGCTGATTTTATACTTAATTAAATGCCATAGTAAAAACTAATGTAATTTAGAAATTTCGTTGGGAATGTATCTTCACTCAGTACTTTTTTTTTTAAGGCAAGGTCTCACTCTATCACCCAGGCTGAAGTTCAGTGGCACAGTTATGACTCACTGCAGGCTTTGAACTCCTGGGCTCAAATGATTCTCCCATCTAGTCTCCCTACTAGCTGGGACCATAGGCATGTACCACCACACCTGGCTAATTTAATTTTTTTTTTTTTTTTTTGTAGAGATGTGGTCTTGTTGTGTTGTCCACTCTGGTCTTGAACTCCCAGACTCAAGTGATCCAACCCCCCACCTGATCTCCCAAAGTGCTTGAGTTACAGGCATGAGCCTCTATGCCTGGCTTTTCATGTAGTATTTTTAAAGTAGCTTGAAATTTTTCACAAGAAATATTTTTTGTTTTTACTGATTGATTGATTCAACAGTGTTTACAAAATGTTATAATGTCCTTGGAATGAATGCTTAGAATAGAATGGCAAGAAAAAAAGCAATGCAAAACACAACAGCACAGCCTTCAACCCTGGTCCTTGCTTTTAATGAACACAAAATTTGTGGGAAAGAGAGACGTTAGTCAGCTGACTATGCAGGTAAAATATGTCATGATATGTGCCAAGTGATTCAAATATATTATGAGAGAGTACAGTAGGGATCTAATTTATATTAAGCCTCGAGGGGAGCAGTAGGTCTTTTTGAAAAAGTGACATTTAAGCTAAGACCTAAAGGGGTAGTTGTTTGCCAACCCAAGGATGAGAATTCCAGCAGACACAGCCATATAAGGTCGTGAGGTGGGAAAGACATGTGTGGGTCTGATGTGAGACGGCCAGGGATGAGCAGTGGAAGATGACTGAGGTAAACTTTTCCAGATGAAGGTGGAAAAGGCTGGTCAGAGCCCATTTGATGTTGGTCTTTGTAGACCATGTTAAAGGTTCTGCAGTTTTCCTAAACCCAAGAGAAAGCCTTAAAGCATTTTAAGTTGTGGACAACATGAAATTTTCCTGTTTCAAGAATCTTACTGTCTGCTGAATGGAGAATGGATTGGATACATCAAAGAATGGAAGTGGGGAGTAATGAATAAATGTCACTGTACATATCTGGATGAGAAATAAGATTGAAATTGGAATGAGGTGGTGGCAGTGGAGCCCAACTAAAGAGTTGAGCAAAATTTTAGAGGTAAATGGTGCAACTTGTGGTGGATTGGATAAAGGGTCGGGGAAAGAGAAGAGTTAAGAATGGCTTCCTTGGGCACTTGAATAAATGACAATGCCACTAATGAGCTGGGAAAATTATGGGAGAAGCAAGTTTCTGGACAGACATTAAATGTTCAGATTTGAACCTGTTGGAAGTGCCTGTGAAATGTCCAAGTGGCTTTATTCAATAGAACGTTCCTCATATGTAGAGTATTAAAGAGAGGCTTTAAAAATGTATCAGGTGACGTTAAGCATAAGGCATAAAAACAAAACTTTGCAGTGATGCTTGTGTATTTCTAAAAGTACATAAGTAACTTTCCTTCCAAACAAGATTTATTTTGTGCTTGATACAGATGTACCGCTTAATCCCTGCTGAGTTGTTAACCTGGGTATTTACAAGAACATTATTTTTCTAAGGTTATATAATTTTCTGCATTGCAATAAATCCTTATTTTGAATCGGTTATTCATTCTGCAAGCCTTAAGGAATATAATGTGAAAAATTAAATTTAGTATTACATTTACCAATGAGCCAATAAAAGTTCATAGTTTGGTGATAATACATCTCTTACGTTTTATTCACAGTCTGTTTGAAATAAATATATTTCATTTTCTGTTATGCATCTTAAGTATACAGAATGTTTCTTGGAAGTTTATATTTTTGTCCAGGTGCTTTGGGAGAATGTGGTAAAGAGTAATGTTTTTCTACAAGAACAATGTCCTTAGAATGTCCCCAGGTTCTTAGAAAGCCATTCTCTCCCAACAGCATTTTAATATATATGGAAATGGAAGGGCATTGAAAATAAACAAACCAGACCAAACAGCTGGTCCTTTTCAATGCTGCTCTTGATTTTATAATTTGATATTCCAGAATGATTATTTCACTGCTTGATAGTTAGAATTTTTTGATCTTTAAACCTCAAATCTGAAAAGAAACACGATATGCTATAGAGGTTTGAGGTGATAGTGATGTCCGTATTGCCCTTACCTTTGTGCTTGTTTTAATTTTCTTCAAAATGTATATTGTCACTATGCCTGGCTAGAATATATTCCCTGCTCTGTTAGAAATGTTCCTCTGATAGAAGTTATCACAGCTATATGCTAAAAGTAAAGTCAAATAACACTATACCAATACTTTTTAAAATGGGAAATTAAGAAATCTGACCTTTCTAAGGATAGGGACTGCCTTTTTCATTACCCTATTCCAAGATTCTAGCTTGACCATTGCTTGAGAAATGTTTGCTAAGTAAGTAAATGAGTGAATTAATGAATGATAAAGATAGCATCATGTTTTATATACTCTTCTGGAATTACTGAAAGGAAATAATTAAAAATTAGGTGTATACTTAATAAGTATAGATGGATTCTGTAAGATAAAGAAGTGATGAGTAAGAGAATGCTTTTGTAGACATTGTTAGCATTTTATCATGTAATACTCAAAATTGTAACATCTTTGTTTAATCTGAATTACTTTATCACACTTCTTTCCAACATTTTAAGCTTTCCTGTTCAGTTTTACATATTACCATGCAAATATGTAATTCAAGTTACAGAAGAAAATGAAGATACTTTTTTTCTTGAAGCCCAATATCATAGAAATTGTTTTTAAATATAGCTATTGATTTATTATAGTATACTTATATATGATTAAGAAGTAACTTTCCTGTCCCTAGATGATAAACTATGTGGTCAGTGTTTATCTTTCTTATTCCCCATCTATTCATTTAGTACATCTCAACATTTGATACATATTAGATATCTTGTAGATACTTAGTGAATTTTTTTAATGAATAGGAATTTTTTAAGTTTGTTTAAAAATGTGTGTCTGCATAACTGAATACGTGAATGAGGATCCTATATATATAACATTGGGTACCTGGCGTCACCTAGCTTAATATCACTTTTCAAGGGGACAATGTTAAAAGTTTTGAAAAGTAATAGTTTTGTAACTAGAATGAAAATTACCAGCAAAATTTTTAAAGTCATATAGTCCTATAAAAAGCAATTTTGTGTTGTCTGGGATTCTCCCACACTTGGCCATTTGCATTAAAATGGTAAATTTGTTCTCTTGTCAAGGCTTGTTTGTGATCTGCAGTTTCCAATTATTTATAGCCCAGGTTTTGAAATATTTTCTTAATTTTGTTTCTAGGATGCTGTTTTGATGCAATTTTGTGCAAACAAATTGGACAAGAAGGACTTCTTTGGAAAATCAGATCCTTTCCTCGTATTTTATCGAAGTAATGAAGATGGCAGGTAGATTTATCTTTTATTCATTTTAACTATATGATAATAATGATACTTGAATTATAATTTTTCTCAGAGAAGCTCATTAAATTGCTAAATGGAGTAAAATAGTTTGAGATTTTAAAAATTAATGGGATTTTTGCATCTCATTGTGCAACTTTATAAACATTTTATATGTTTTGATACTTAAAATGAATAATTTCTAGTTTCATGGAAATATTTCCTCTTCACTTTTTATAAAATTATAACAGCCGGGCACAGTGGCTCACTTCTGTAATCCCAGCACTTTGAGAGGCCAAAGTGGGTGGATCTCAAGGTCAGGAGTTCAAGACCAGCCTGGCCAACATGGTGAAACCCCATCTCTACTAAAAACACAAAAAAAATTAGCTGGGCCTGGTGGCGTGTGTCTGTAATCCCATGTACTTAGGATCCTGAGGCAGGAGAATCGCCTGAACCCAGAAGGTGGGGACTGCAGTGAGCCAAGATCATGCCACTGCACTTCAGCCTGGGCGACAGAGCGAGACTCCATCTCAAAAAAAAAAAAAAAAAAAATATATATATATATATAACATTGACTTAATAGTATAGAAGAATTATATTTTGTGAAAACCTGAATGCTGAAACAAAATTTTTTTTATAGATTTGAACCTAAACCATTTTGTTAGAGAAGGGTATGGAGCTTATGGGTTGCTTTTTTTCTCCCCCCCCAATAATATCTAAGTCTAACTTTCAATGAAAATGTTCATTATATTCTAATAATTTGAATACTTTTGCCAATTATGATTAGACTAGTTTCTATTAATTTTGAATATGTCTTTATGAGTTATACACCATAATTTAACATGTATGGATCTACTATTAAATATATTTGACTGCTTTTTGTGATTCATATTGTACTATTAGTATTTGTGAGAATGTTTAGTTGTTAATAATATGGCGAATTTCTGTTGTCTAGATTTAAATAATAACCTTGCTATTTAATAGCTATAGGACTAAGACAAGTTTTTAACCTATGTGAGATTCCATTTTCTCCTCACCTGTAAAAAGGGGTAGTAATCGTAACTACCTCACAGAGCTGTTGATCAGATTAAATTAGTTACTATACAAAAAAATTTCTAAGTTTGTCCAACACATAAGAACTTAAACATTAACTAATATTATGTTATAGTTAATGTTTTCTTTTTTAAAACTATGTGTAACATAACAGCTAAAGAGACCATGTTATTTGGAAATTAAAAATTAGGGGAATAGAATGGAAAAAAAAATCTATCACTACTGCTACACTTATATATGAAACTATTCAATGTATCATGTAATAAGTATAAAATGCTGCATAATATAGAAAGTTCGCTGTTTAAAATGAATACACTGGCCATTTTTAAATGATGGTTTACTTACTGGGAGATGTTTGTTAGTACAGCTGCTGAGCAACTGTTGTATATATTTGCTATAGTGTTATACTATTAGATTTTGTGTATTTCCCTTCTTTTTTGGTGGTAAAAATGTCAGCATATCATATTCATCTGAACACTTATTTTATTCATATGAAAAATGTTGGAAAGTGAAGAAAATAATATTTGGCCAGGCATTTCAAAAATAGAGAAAAACCTCAAGAATGATTCAGAATTTCTTGAATGAAAATGTTCTCATGAACTACTTGCTCCCTGAATTTTCTATTTTTATTATTATTAGTTTTCTCTATAAAGATTAGTTGTACAGTTGTAAATTTTCACTTTATCACATATCTAATGCTACCAGTGGTACTTTCATTAGAAAATTTATTATGCTTTTAAAAATTATACTCACTCATTAAATAAAATAATCTAAATATTAAGAAAAGTATGACTAATCAGAAAATATCAAATAATTTGAAAAAACTATTTTTAAAAGTTGGTGAGTCTCATTTCAGAAAACTTCCCATTTACACACAGAAACCTAGTTTGCCAGCTTGATCCAGATATTTTATGTATATATATGCATGCATATGCTTTGTTTTATTTTGAATATATACAGATGCTTTTATGCCTCACTTTTTGTCTCTATTTTTAACTGCAAAGATTCTACCTTTATTTTTAGTATTTATTTTAATAAGAAGCTATTTTAAAAATTGCCTAATACCTAGTATATTTGTGGCTTATTTCATAAGAAAGAGAAAAACTTAACTTCTACTGGAAGTATTAATTGAAAACCTTAATACTATATGATCTCATAGTCTTATGTCTTGTTTTGACATTTATTTAGTAACAACATTGATTTATCATTAGGTAATAATTTTCCTTTGGAATCGCTGTTTTTGGTAAATGGCCTCACTTAAAGTATCACAACACAGGTTATTTAAAAAATATATATATTTTCTTATAATACTATTTGTAATACACACACACATTATATTTATATAGAAATATTTATGAACGTTAGGAAAAGCTACATTGGACTCCTGGCAGAATTTTTACTGGTTACACCAGGAGTGGAATGCTTACCAGTGAGAATTTGCTGTATATATCATATCTAATACATTAGAAATGAGAATGATTAATAGGCAATAAATGACTACCTGCCTCATAAATATCTCAGTAAGAAGGACGTCCCTTCCTTCAGAGGAAATGTTTCAAGTATCAAAAGTATTTAATTACTGCAGCTGGTGACACTAGGAATATAAGAGAAATTTTGATTTAACCATAAGCAAAGAGGCCAAAAAGTCAGTAGATGGTTGAACATGTTGGTCTGAAGATGGTTAGCTGGTCTCTCAGTCTCTCTCTCTCTCTCTCTTCCTTTTCTCTCTCTCCCTGTCATCTATCTAGCTATCATCTTTCAAGCTATCTGTATTTATCACCATACCAGACTTTGTATATATTATAATATGAAAGAAGAGAAATTCCCTTTGTAGATGTTTAAGAATGTATTGTATGTTTATGAATGGATCTTAATGCATATATTGTTTGTTTCTGAAACAAACCAACATACAGCTCCGCCTTCCCTCTGTAATTTGTTTTCTATGAATATTTCTTGACAGTTTTTAGTACCTTTGCCTTGTTTCATTTGTTTCCCTCTGTTCTGAGCCCCCACAGCCCTCATCCAACTTCCCCTATCCACTTTGATTTTCTTCCTCTGCTTTAGACATCTTCATTACCTTTCCAGGAGTCTTCTCTGTCTGCCCCTCTGTCTTACTGGTAATGCCTATTCTCCCAGTGACTCCTAATTGCTTCAGGTGAGTCAGCTCTGAGAACATTTGAACACAGATACATTTTCCTGGGCTCTGTCAATTTAGTAACATGAGTTTCCATAGATGGGCGAGAATGCTACCAGGAAGGAGAAGGCACTAATACCATCAGTCTTGTAATAAAAACTTGATCCTTATATAAAGTATTATGTTCCATCTTATTTGTTAATAGAAAAAAATCCTTCTTGCTTAAGAGTAGGTAAGCGAACTTAAAGATTTAACAAAGGGGGGATATTTCTTTGTGGGGGTTAGGGGGAGTATATTCACTATGGGATTTAATAATATTTTCATGTTCCATGACTGTTAGATACTTGCATTTGAAACATTTCATGGCCTAGGTCTTGAGAAGGCTATGTTTGTGTATTGTTTCAATGAAGATCACTTTAAATGTTTCTAGCTCAGGAACTGCTGCATCAGTTCACATGAAGGAAGAACATATATCCAGGAACTGATTGATGTCTTAAGGCTGAATGGTTTTGTGGAAACGACACTGGAATTTGAATCAGAAAACCGAGCTTAAGGCTCCATGAATTCTGCCCCTTATTGTGAATTGCTGTGTTCCTTCTCTTGGGAATTCTTTAGATATATATAGAATCAACAGTTTAGATAAAGGAAGAACCACATTGAATGATCCTTCTACAGATTCATGATGTGATTTTAAACTTAAATGGGCCCTTGGGGCTCCCTAAGAATTCTACTCCTTTTCCTCAATCTACGAACATTTTCTTTATCCCAGACACTTTATCACTTATGCTTCATCCTCCTCCTTTGCTCATTATCATGCATCCTCTTTCATAAGAAAATAGTGGCAGTTGGAGAGCTTCCTCATGATCTTAACACAACATCAACCCATGTACTCGGCCTTCCTGAATGTTCTTGAAGAATGACTATCTGGCTCTCAACGGCAGCTCCTCCACTGATGCTCAGGATCCCATCTACTCTTGTCCGCTTAAAAGACATCGCTCCCACCTTTCTCTCATGCATCAGAAGTGGTTTCCTTTCTACCAGATCTTTTCCTTTAACAGACAACCTTGCTGTTATTTCTTCCATCTTGAAAATAAATATCGAAAGTAATAACAACCACAAAACCTTTCCTGTGGTTAATCCATTTTTTCCCTTAAATTCTTCTAATTTCTTTGTTTTTCTTCACAGCCAGACTAAAAAAATGTTCACACACCATGCCTCGGTTTCTCTTCTCTTTCTTAAATCCACTCTAACCAGGTTTTTCTTCCCAACACTCCAACACAGCTGTTCTTCTCAAAGTTGCTGGTGACCTTCGTATTCTTAGGGACCCATGGATATTTCTCACTCCATCAGCATGTCACCACAATCTTTACAGAGATTGTTTACAAAATAGCTTTAGGATTTATTGAATTTTCAGATTGCCTTTGGTAAATTTATCACAAAGTAGATTATGGTGAGCTGATCTTTCAGGTTTTAAAATCACATACCTCTTTTCATGAAGTGATGTAGCAGCGACAGCGGGACTAAGTATTTATTTTCAACAAAAAAGTAAATAGAGGAATGACTATTAAAACAACAGATCGGTTAAAATAATCAAATCATACAAATAACTGAAAACTTTTCTCTTTACAGTTTTACAATTTGTCATAAAACAGAAGTTGTCAAAAACACTCTGAATCCAGTATGGCAAGCATTCAAGATCTCAGTCAGAGCGTTATGTAATGGAGACTATGACAGGTAAGAAGGACAGTTTATTCAAAAATCTTCAAATAACTTTTTTTAAAATTTACAAGGATTTGGGGAAGAGGGATAAGATGGCTAATTAAAATTTGGCTAAACTTATTTTCCAAAAGTGAAAATGTGCAAATGCAAAAAATACATTAAATATTAGTTTTAAATTTTAATGTATTATTCAAAACTTATTTCAGAATCTTCATTGCCTTAGCCTTTTCTGTGGTACAGTCCTTCTAGAGTGAAACAAGTAGAAACACGAAAATTTCAACACTATGCTTAGATATATTATCAACCCTGAAATACTCTTGAAAATGTTATTTGGTAGAACTAATGATTGCTGACTCACAAAATTTCCATAGTTGTAGCACAGGAGATTTTAATGTTTTACAATTACCTGGGTAAGGTGGTCCTGAGGATTTCCCCATAATATACCTGAAGATTTTTTAATATCAAAGTTTTTTTCCTTATGAAACTTTATTGTATGATTATAATATAAAAACCTCACCCATCCCAAAAGAAAGGCAAATAAAAAGTAAAAATCCCAATCTTTATTTTGTTACATATGATAGAAGTTTATTTAATTAACCCGTATCATAGAACTATTGATTACCAATATGTTGTTAAGTTTACTTTGAAATTTATCATGTCACTTTATATTCTATTCATTTAGTAAGATCATTCCTGTATTTAGCTGGACTCATTTTTTCCTAAGAAAGTGGTTCTCATAATGTTCTTCCTGATTAGCAGCATCAGTCAGCATCACCTGCTGATCTCATAGAAATTCAAATTATCTGGCTCCAGTCCAGACCTACTTAATCAGAAACTCCAGGAAAGGGTCCAATAATACATGTTTTGACAAGTGCGCCCCCATATGATTCCGATCTATGCTGAGTTTGAGAAACACTGCTTTAAGACAGCGATTTTCAAGAGTGGAGAAGTGGGTGCATACCATCCCTTCTAGGAGCTCTATCAAACTGCACATGCTTCCCCTGTAGACTCTTCTTATTCTCTCTAAGGAATCAATGAAGATTTTAGAAGCCTCTTTTAAGATGTGAATTGGATTGTAGTAATGAAATTAGCAAAGTTAACATCAAATTCATATGTAAAACCTGCAAGCATACACTATTTTATCTAAGAAAATCAACTTATTTTTAAATTCTAGCCATACCTTATTTTGATCTTACTAAGTAACTTTATGTGTATGTTTTTTTCCATGTACAGAACAATCAAAGTAGAGGTGTATGACTGGGATCGAGATGGGAGGTAAGACTTTTCTTACCTTCTTACTCTTGAACTGGGTATACTTTAAGAGGCACATACATTGAAATGACCACATTTTTTAATTGTAATTTTTAGATTGCATATTTGTTTTGTTTTTCTAAATGTAACTGATGCATTTACATGAAATTTTAAGAATGAGTGTATTTTCTTCAACCTCGAGATGAAAATAGAGGTTTTTCTTATTTCCAGTAACTAGTAAAGATTTTCAACTTGGATCTAATGATTATGGATGTCTAGTTTTATAGCTGAAGTGAGTATCAAATTTCTGCATCTCACAATCTCTCCGAAGATTTCTATAACATTGACATTCCATACTGTTCTAGGGAACACAAGCAAGCATTGCATTCCCCCACCAACCTCTGACAAAAAAAAAAAGGCAAACCACACAACAAAACTTTAACAAAACTTGAGAATTGTATCTGGGGATTGCCAGACCAAATACGTGTTTAGAGCTCTGCAATCACTGTAGATCTCTGCATATCAAAGTAGATATTAAAGACTTAAAGAGAGGAAACACACTACTTTTTCTTTTTCTTTTTTCAGCATATTTTGTTTCTACTATTCTACATAGTATAATGATGTTTGTAAAATGATCTTAAGCCAAGGGACCCAGCAATGCTCAAATTCCATTTTGCCCTAGACAACTGCCTCTCTAGGTGCTCCCTGAAAGGGCTGAATATGCAGATATCAAAGGAGAATGAATGATAAATGGAAAAGCAAAGAGTACTTCTAATTTTTCACTTGGTGCATATCCTAAACTCAAATCCATAGCTCACTGAGAGCTGAAACATGAGGTTAAAGCTAAGCAATGCTTTTCTCTCTGCGTTATGTACAAGCCAGCAACCAATGCCAAAGAGATGAAAGTGTCTGGATACCTGAACACTCCTGTGAATACAGGAACAAGTTCAAGAAGGCTGGCCTGTGCTGAGGGGGCACCCCCTTCTCATCCCTCCTTCTTCATAGGCAGGAAGATTCTTATTGGAGAGACACATGCCAGCATGTGTATGATATTTGCCCATAAGCTTACTGACATACATGGTGCCATAAGTGTCCTAGAATTTGATGCAAATAGTATTTTTTTTTCTTTCAAGAAAAAAAGGAGAAGATGGGGAGAGAATTGGAGATTATTACCCCACAGTTTAGCTGCTACCAAATAAGTATATAAGACTCAAAGATCTCAATGTTTAGGTTGTATCCCAAACATTATTATTCAAAAGACTTATAACACTGATTTGAAGTTTGCTCTTAGAGATAACTTCATAATAATCCATGCTTTGCTACCAATCTTTACATTTCTGCCAGATATTCATTTGGTGAATTTATTATTCAGTTCTACATGCGTTCTGGAGAAATCTTATCAGAAAACCTTCTATTTTTCCATAGGGACTTATGCTCCATTGCTTCATTAAACTTGATTCACTGAGAAAATGAGTTTTGTTGCTCAGAATAATAATAAAGGAAATAATGCCAATCTCAGTAAAGGACTTTATGCCCTGTATCATATAACCTATTCTATATTTTAATTGCGAATAGGCAAAAGTGATGGCTTTTCCCTAGTAACCCATTTCCTGTTTAGAAATAAAAAGTGCAGCTCACTGCCAGAGCTCATTTAATTTTACATAAACACAATCCTTGAGGCTGTAACAAATCTAACTGATTTTCAGTGTGAAAGTATGAAAACTGTTTTTGGAGTCATTTCTAAACAGAACTTGTGTCTAATCCTAATGTAACAGAAATGTATGTGATACTACATTAGAATTAGAGCCCAGTATTTTGGGGCACATGGGAAATGGTTTAAAACTTTGGGAAATGGTTTTAATTTAACCACTTGTATATAGGGGGTATACATTTAGTTTTTATCTGTATCCATAAAAATCTAAAATTTGCAGAAAATATAGATATTATATTATCTTCCTTCAAATGGTAAGTTTCTGTGACTTTCCTGTTGTCTGCAATCTACTGAGCCACAAGAATTTTGAGTAGCTTTGAAGATCAGAATTACCTTAGAATTTAATGACCTTTTTTTCTGACTTGAGGACTTTGAGCATTCCTATGCATGTTAGGATTTGTTGAAGGTCTCTAACATGTCAGGTATTCTGTAAGCATTTTTAATGTTATTCCTTATTTAATTTTCACAATAAATGATAGGTACTACCTTAATTACCTTTTGCAGACAAAGAAACTGAGGCAAAGAAGTAACTTGCCTAAAGTCACAAAACTAATCGGTGGAACCAGGACTTGAACCCTGGCAGTCACTTCCAATAGTATTTTCATAATAAATGCGCTGTGTTTTTTATAGCATTGTAATTCCTGGCATTAAGTGAAAGGCTTCAACCTGGACATTGAACTTACTCTGTGATACTTTGATAATTGCTAATGTGATAGTTGTGAAAAATATAAGGAAAATTTAAGAAACAATCTAACATAATTTATTATCTGAATTGTATATTGTCTGGAAAAGTGGATAAAGCATTTCTTGGTAACAGTTCTTATGTAACTAGAAGTTAGGTAGAAAGAAATGATTGTTACAGATTGTGAAAGAATCCTAATAGACATTGAAAGGGCCAGTAAAACATAAAAGAGAGTTTGCTTAGATTAAGAGAAAGAGCTAGAATAAGAGCAAGAATAGTGAGAGAAAGCGAGGGTTTATTTACAGAGGATTTGGGCCATTAGATAGGAAAAGTATTTTTCAACAAGAAATAGTAATTTACTTTTGAGACATCAGATTTAGAAGCAAAAAAACTATTTAGATATTGAGATTTTATAAGCATATTTTGTCATTGGGTCATCAATGGCTTGGGGGGGAGATTGGCAGTGATGTAGGATGCCCTGATTTATTTTTAAATACTCATTTTACTATACCATCATTAACAGCATGTTCAAAAGAAGTCTAAGGAGTTAAAGCTTGTTTGAAAATAAAGGGATGGGATTGGGAGGGGAAAATATTGGTGAAATTTAAACATTCCTTGGAAATGAATTATATGATTAGTAGAATCATTAGGGGAAAGGATTGTAATTTTGTAAATGTAAGTTTAATACGTTTTTAATGTTTGAGTAAAGTACTCTTTGATTATCAAAAATGATCTATATTTTAATATAAAAAATTCAGTGTATAATTCTATATAATCCATTTTCACCAAGAAACCTTTTTCAGTGTTAGCAAAATGATCACTTTGTAGATGCCATATAAAAAGCAACATTAACATAAAAATTAATTCTTGATAACCCTTTCAATTTAATAACATGTCTTATGTATGAAACTTGAAAGGCACGTTAGTCTCCAATAAAATATAATGCATAACAGTTTTATAAAATACTGAAATTAATTTTATAATTTAATACTAATGATCACTGTGTGGATATTTATACAAATTGATGTGAAACTTATGATTATGTGTAGTCTAATAACATGGTTATTATACTTTTTACATGTTTTTTTGATCAGACAAAATTGCCCAATGTAGATGTTTTTAAAAAAATCAGAGTAACTATGATAGGACTCATTATATTTCATGATGTAATGATCAACAGAGGCTGTGTCCTATTATTTATTTTTTTGTTCCTGTCATCATTGATATTTGTCCTAAATCCTGTTCATGTGTCATTTTTTACTTTATTTGTTGATCCAGAACTTTTAATTCTTCTTATTAAAAACTATTATTTGCTCAGTGGATTTTTTTTTGACAGCTTGAACTAACATTGTCTAATGGAAATATAATGCAAGTCACATATAATTTTAAATTTTCTAGTAATAACATTACAAAGAAAAACCAGTGAGATTAATGTAGTAATATGCTTTATTTAATCCTGTTTCCAGAATATTATCATTTTAAAATAGAATCAATATAAAATTACTAAGAAAGATTTTTACTTTTAAAAAATACTAAGTTTGAAATATGGTATATATTTTAGGTTTATAGTACATCTCAATTCATACTAGCTACATTTGAAGTTATAGCAGCGTGTGGCTAGGGGCTGCCATATTGGATGGTACTTCATAGACTTAAATGAAGTCCATGTAATATGCATCATAAGTAACTTTATATCAAGTGAAATGTTTGTCTACATTTAATAGAAGTCTAGAATCGTCTCCTTACAAAATGAGGAAGAGCTACTCTGTTATGTGTACTATTTTGTGTATAAATTTAGTCATACAAAACCAATAAGGCAATGTGCTCTTTCAATCTAGAGAGAATATGTCAGTCAAATATTAAAGTGGCAGCCAGGATAATAAAGCAAGATGCTACGAAAAAAAATAAAAACATTAGCTGGGCATGGTGGCATGTGTCTGTAGTCATTGCTACTTGGGAGGCTGACACAGGAAGATAGCTTGAGCCCAGGAGGTTGAGGCTTCAGTTAGCTATGATCATGCCACTGTACTCTAGCCTGGGTGACAGAGTGTGACACCTGTCTAAAAAAAATGTAAAAAAATAAAGTGAAAAATGCTTTATTTGCTTACAATCACATTTTCCTTTACTAGCTGGAGTCTTGCAGACAATTGTGCTAATGCTATTCACAGATTGGGAACTTCAGGAACTAGTGTCGTTTTGCATCAGAATGCAGAGCATTTTTTACTAAATTCATCAACTGAAATTAGTTCTGTTAGATACACCTCGTGAATCTATGAAGCATACAAAAACGTAATGCTGTAGAGCATGTAACCAGTTGACGTTAAATTAGGTATCTCGAGCTAATCTAGGATAGAAGAATATAGTTATCTGTTCTTTTATTGAAACACATTGGGAAGGGTCTGAGAATTACAGAGGCATTGCTCGACCTTGGTATTAATAATCAGTTGAAATGTATTTAATTTTCAACAGGTTAAACCACAATACTAAAATCATTACTGTACTTCTCACAGTTGCTTTCTTTTTTTTCTTTTTTGAGATAGGCAGATCACCATTTCTTTAAAAGATGTGAAGGAAGAATATTTAAAGCTCATTTTAACAACTGAAGAGCTAAAGTGCTGAGAAACTGCCTTGTCCTGGTTGCAAAGCAATCATTGGCGGTATCCTTGAAGAGCTTCAATTGCTTGAAGTTTCTTCAGCTGAAATTGTAGCTGAACTCAAAATTCAGGGAGCATTAGTGGAAGAGCGCTGCATTAGTACCACATGGTTGTGATGTGGGACTGATTGTAAAGGGCCAGCAAGTAGATTGCTGCCTACCAGAAAAATGAAAAGGCTAAGTTAGTGAACTGTCCATCATAAAATCCTCGCTTGTGAACAGGGGAGAGCAAAAGTTTCATTTTTACCACTCTGCATTTTATTAAATGTAGTCATTTGAAATAATGATATTTATTAAAATTAAATGCAAACTTCGTTTGTCTGCAAAATGCCATATTTATGTTGTCATTTTCTCTTGTTACCTTTGAAGATAATATTTGATAAATGCATTTGATGTTTTCACTCAGGATTATGCATCATCATGACCAAGTGATTCCTTGCCTAGTGCTTAAGAATGTATTTGTGAGTTGTCTAAAACGTTAGAACTCATTTAGAAGAAACATTTGTAAATCTTTTATATTTTTCTTATTTTGTTTCCTCACTTCCTCTATGAAATCTTCCCTTAACCATCACCTACAATTTGCTTGCAGTTAACCCTGAAAATCCTAAACCTGTGTTTAATAGGCACGATTCAGCCTCTTTTTCTTGTTCTCTTACATATCACTTCTTGAAACTTAAAAATTTTGATAAACGGAATTTCATAATCTATATATGATTCATTAACAATCTATTCTTCCACCTGCTAAAAATATATGTAATGATATTTCTCAGCTGTAGCTTGTGAATTTTTTGTCACCATTCACTTTAATCTATAATTCTTGCTCTCAAGAAAGACTGATTTAATTATACATGTATCTAATATACTTAAAGTGGTAATCAGTTTTTAACTTCTGTACATCTTCATTTATTTATGACCCAAAATAAATTATTTAATTTATGAAGAAATTGTTATTGAGCACTTACTATGTGTTCAGCTGTTTGCCTGGTGATATGACTTAACTAAAAATTTCAATCTTTATGCAGCAATATTTTATTTAATGTGTTTTTTTATAGCCTCCTGCCTTTTCAGAGGAAAAGGCTTTTTCTCATTTTTAATAACATTTTTAAGAAAATTATATAAACATTTAATAGCAGCCCTTTACTAGAAGGTATTCGCAGGATTTTGGAAAGAGCTGCTCCAGCCAGTCTCACTATGCAGTTTTGGTATTTGGCCTGACCTCTTTTATCCCACGTGTTTGCCTGGCCTCACCATTTGGAAAGCCCTTCTGTGATCATTTTGCCTGTTGATTTTCTGTTCAGGTCCGATTTCAATGCTGTCATTTGTATGAAAGATTTCCTTATGTGTTGAAAATAATTTAATCCCTCTCTTCTGTGTATTTACTTTGTCACTTTAGAATGTTTATCAGCGCATCTAACACATTATGACTTACATTGAAGTTATGTGTTTCTGCTTCGTCCTTCATATCACAGTAATCCTTTCTTACCTGTGGGGGAATCTGTTCCAATACCTCCAATGGATGCCTGAAACTGTGAATAATATGGAACCCTTTATATACTTGGTTTTTTCCTATACATCCATACTTATGATAAAGTTTAATTTCTATTTTAGGCACAGTAAGAGATGAACAATAATAAAACAGAAAAATTATAATATACTGTAATAAAAGTTATGTGAATGTGGTCTCTCAGAATATCTTATTGTACTGTACTCACCAAATTTGGAGGTTGTGGTTGACAGCAGGTACCTGAAAGCCCAAAAAGTAAAATCATGGACTAGGGGTCAGGGTTAGGGGAGACTTCTTTAATTATAAACTACCTGAAATCAAGGACTAAGTTTTGTCATATTATTCCTTAAAATGTAGATTACAGTGCCTTTAATGTAGTAGAGTCTTGCTATGCTACATCAGTATTACAGAAAAGAAGATTTAAAATTGCTCTGATATCTTTCTTTTTCTTTTTCTTTTTTTTTTTTTTTTTTTGAATGGAGTCTCACTCTGTCACCCAGGCTGGAGTGCAGTGGCGTGATCTTGGCTCACTGTAACCTCGCTTCTCTGATTCAAGCGATTCTCCTGTCTCAGCCTCCTAAGTAGCTGGGATTACAGGTGTCTGCCACTATGCCTGGCTAATTTTTGTGTTTTTATTAGAGACAGGGTTTCGCCATGTTGACCAGGCTTATCTCGAACTCCTGAGCTCAAGTGATCCACCCGTCTTGGCCTCCCAAAGTGCTAGGATTATGGACATGAGCCAATGCGACTGGCCAGCTCTGATATCTATCTATATCAACACTCAGTCTTCCATCAAAGTTTATATCCCCTTTATTTTAAATTATGAAATTACCTTAAATGATATTAGAGCTTTTATTTCTCTAGTGAAACTTCAGATAGTGAGTAATTAATTGAGATGTCATTTCCTTAGTCTTGATTTCACAATTTGCAGGTATGTTAGATTTTATATTCAGGAATCTATCATCTTTCTTGTCATGCAAATTAATTACTTTTTCTGCTTTATTTCATATCTAAATACCAATAACTTTCACCAACAGGAGAATGATCAAGTTCAAATCATCAAACACATTTACATTATAATTTTTTATTTTTAATCACCTTACTATTTAAATTCATCTCCATTAGAATGTCATGAGTCAAATTTGGAATATAATTTCTAATTCTGGTATAAGGTGATATTAGAATCTTAGGGCTAGAAGAGGCCTTTAGAGTTAACTCTTTGTTTACCAAGAAGAGATTGAGCATATTTCTTGACATTTGATCCTGAATGAGTTATTAATTTCACCACTAAATCCTCCTTTCCTCTCTCAACTTTTATTCTGTTGTGAGATTACCAGAGGTGATATTGAAAATGTTTACATACCGTCAAAATAGATGGGAGCTGTACAATGGGAATAGAGTCCTGGGAGGCCTTTTCATTGCCAGAGCCAGCCTTTTAATTGCTGGATTATGGGGTGGCCCAGGGAGCCCAGGGGGACGTTTCTGGGAAGATGAGGTAGTAGCCAGGCACACAGGAAATGGTGAGCAGTGACTAATTATCAACGGGAGGATAGATAGATATCTTTGTATTTTTATATTTACTTTGGCTTTACTGATTTACACCCCTTGAATGTAAGGCCTAGGCATTACTATAACGCCAGCCTTGCAGACTGGAAAGATTATAGTCATATTAACCCTGCCCTTGCTCTCATCCACTAAATCCAATCAATTGCCAACTCTTGCATCTGTTAGAAATAAATAATTAAATGTTGCCCTCATTGTAACTAGAATGAATGAATTAATTTCCTGAAGTTAATTATGTAATTATTTATAGCTTTTATGACATAAAAAGATGGAATCAACACAGATGTTTATGAAAAGAGTATAAATATTTGTTACCAGGCTGAATTTATTTTGCAACAGTACAATTTATACAACAAAATACTGAGTATGATTTTTTTTAAAGTAAACAGTTACTGAAATAAAAGAATAGTAAAGAGAACAGAATAGCAGTAGAAAAAAGTTTTTACAATGCAGCCTGGGGAAAAAGAAAATAAATCAGAACTAAAGATAGCATGAATAATAGAAATGGCAAAAAGTGATATTATAAGGGACTATTGTGAATTGGACAAAATACTCTAAGAAGCTCTGGAATGAGGGCAAGTGGGTGGACCTGAGGTTTTATAAATGTCTGTCAGAAACATCTGAGTTACAAATCCAACTTTCCAAAATAAATAATTTTTTATCTCCAGTGCCACTATTGCTGAATTAGGATTAACTCTATCACTGAAATGAACTCAAGTTATCTGAAAGTGCTGGTTTTTAATCTGGCCTGTCGGCATGATATAATATTAAAATTCCCAGCTTTCTAACACAACATCCCACAGCAACTAAAACTGAGAATTGCTATGTGAAGTCCACAGATTTAAATACATGAAGCTTTATAGGTAAAAATATCATGCAATAAAAAGGCAAAAGATGATTAGAAAATAAATTGCAACATACATAGTAAAATAAGATTTCTTTAATGTATAAAGAGCTCCAGTACAATAAGAAAATGCCCATATCTAATTACAAAGAGGCAAAACTTTAACAATTTTTTTCAAAAAGAAAAAAGGTGAGTAAATATTTTAAAAGTGAAGCTCACTAGTCTATTAGTCCATTTTCATGCTGCTGATAGACCTACCTGAGAATTTACTGTGTTAATCTGTTTTCATGCTGCTGGTAAAGACATACCTGAGACTGGGCAATTTACAGAAGAAAGAGGTTTAATAGGACATACAGTTTTGAGTGGCTGGGGAAGCCTCACAATCCTGACAGAAGGCAAGAAGGAGCAAGTCTCATCTTACATGGATGACAGCAGGCTGAGAGATAACTTGTGCAAGGAGACTCCCATTTTTCAAAACCATTAGATCTCATGAGACTTATTCATATCATGAGAACAACATGGGAAAGACCTGCCTCCAAGATTCAGTTACCTCCCACCAGGTCCCTCCCCACAACACATGGGAGTTCAGGATGAGATTTGGGTAGGATACAGCCAAACCATATCATTCCACCCCTGCCCCCTCCTAAATCCCATGTCCTCACATTTCAAAACAAATCCTGCCTTCTTAACAGTCCCCCAAAGTTTTAAGTCATTTCAGCATTAACTCAAAAGTCCACAGTCCAAAGTCTCATCTGAGACAAGGGAAAGTCTCTTCTGCCTATGAGCCTGTAAAATCAAAACCAAGTTAGTTACTTCCTAGATACAATGGGGGTACAGGCATTGGATAAATACAGCGATTCCAAAAGGGAGCCACTGGCCAAAACAAAGGGACTACAGGCCCCATGCAAGTCTGAAATCCAGCAGGGCAGTCAAATCTTAAAGCTCCAAAATGATCTCCTTTAACTCGATGTCTCACATCCAGGTCACGCTGCTGTAAGAGGTGGGTTCCCATGATCTTAGGCAACTCCACGTGGCTTTGCAGGGTATAGCCCCCCTCCTGGTTGCTTTCACCAGCTGGCTTTGAGTGTCTGCTGTGTTTCCAGGTGCACGGTGCAAGCTATCAGTGAATCTACCATTCTGGGGTCCGGAGGACTGTGGCCCTCTTCTCAATCTCACAGCTCCACTAGATGGCGCCCCAGTAGGGACTTTGTGTGGCGGCTCCGAATCCACATTTCCCTTCTGCACTGCCCTAGCGGAGATTCTCCATGAGAGCCCTGCCCCGGTAGCAAACTTTTGCCTGGGCATCCAGGGGTTTCCACACATCTTTTGAAATCTAGGCAGAGGTTCCCAAACCTCAGTTCTTGACATCTGTACACCTACAGGGTCAACACCATCTGGAAGCTGCCAAGGTTGGGCTTACACCTGTGAAGCAACAGAGTCCTGGGAGGCCTTTTCATTGCCTGAGCCAGCCTTTTTTGCTGGATTATACATTTTTTTTCTCATTCATTTAATTAAGATATATTACACTCCAGTTTTACTAGTTCAGGAGATGAAGACCATTTAAGTCATACGCAAATTCAATCACTTTTTTGTATATAGGAGTTTAGTTCCTGTTTTAAAGTTAAGCAATAACAGAGTAAACTTTTAAATGCACTTTATGTTCTCTGTAAAAAATATCTCTGTATCTGCTTTACAGCTGATAATTTTGATTCAAGTTCCTGTTACCATCTCCAATGTGTGTCATTTTTTGTCCTTAAACTGAAAGTATTTCTGTTTCTGTTTTAATCAAAATATTTATGAATGATTTCTTATAAAGACGCTTTCAGCAAAAACAGTCTCTTAATGAAAGAAAGCAGAGTTCTCACTATCATGTTGAGAAACCGACACTTGTGTCAAAATGATATTTAGTCATTCAACTCTGAAGCACTCCAGCATTGTTTGTTATTGTCAATTTTGCTATCGTCTTACAGTGTCTAACTATCTTATAATTTGTAACTTCAGAATAAATTAGTCTGGAAAAATACAGTTATTTATATTATAACATGCATGAGAAACATACTAAGGTTTCCAAAGGAAAAAAGTGAAAGCCTGACCTCTTTTCCCCCATTCGTGGTTATCCTTTTGACCACCTAGTTACTGCATAAAATACTTCATTGATAAGCATATTTGTGACTTCAGGTAAAATTACCATATACATCCCAAAATATTTTTGATCTATGTTCAAAAGGATTTTTTTAAACCTTTGTTTGTATTGAAGAATATTATGAATATCTCTGTGATGACATTGTCATCTCCATCCTATGAAATAGAATACTTTGACCTCTTTTTGTAATCAAGAGCAAAATATATTGAAATTGTCTTACTGGTTGCCAGAAATACATACTGTGGGCCTCTTTAATTAGTGGTTTCAACTGGCGGTATGCATGAGAATCACCTGGAGAGCTTTTATTGAAATACCACTCCTCCAGATGCTGCTTCAGGATGTTCAGGATGTGGTCTGTGAGTATTTGGGAAAAAAAAAAAACTCTCCAGGTCCGTCTGACTCAGATTTGGGTTAAGCACCATTGCTAGAAACTCACTCTTGAATAGCATAATAAAAAATCTATGGGGTGCTGTGGCTCAGGCAGGTAATCCCAACACTTTGGGAGGTTGAGGCAGAATTGCTTGAGCCCAGGAGTTTGAGACCAGCCTGGGTAACATAATGAGACCTTATCTCTACAAATAATTTTTTCTAATTAGCCCAGCATGGTGGTGCACCCCTGTGGTCCTGGCTACTTGATAGGCTGAGGTGGGAGGATCACTTGAGCCCATGAAGTCCAGGCCGCAATAAGCTGTGATCACGCCACTGCACTCCAGCCTGGGAGACAGAGGAAGACTCTATCTCAAACATACAAACTTAATAACCTCACTTGGTGAAACTGTTACATTTTAACAAATGTTTTCTGAACAACCTGGAACCAACCCAAATGCCCATCGACGATAGAGTGGACAGGGAAAATGTGGCACATATACACCATGGAATATTATGCAGCCATCAAAAACGATGAGTTCGTGTCCTTTGTAGGGACATGGATGAACCTGGAAACCATCATTCTCAGCAAACTGACACAAGAACAGAAAATCAAACACCGCATGTTCTCACTCATAGGTGGGTGTTGAACAATGCGAACACATGGACACAGGGAGGGGGAGTATCACACACTGGGGTCTGTCGGAGGGAAAAAAAGGGGAGGGACGGCGGGGGAGTTGGGGAGGGATAGCATGGGGAGAAATGCCAGATATAGGTGATGGGGAGGAAGGCAGCAAATCACACTGCCATGTGTGTACCTATGCAACAATCTTCCATGTTCTTCACATGTACCCCCAAACCTAAAATTCAATAAAAAAAAAAATCAAAAAAAAAAAAATGTATCAGTCACTATACTAGTTACTGCAGGGGAAATTTAAAAATGATTGCTAGCCAGCCTATGGATTGAAGAAGGTTATGTTCCTGCAAAGTGTGCAATAAAATTCCAGGCACAAAATACCAGGCAGAGCATGGATGTTTCCTGAAAGAGGTATAATATGATGCTGGATTTAGGAAAGGATAGTTCACATCTGTGTTGAAGTATCCCAGATGTGTTCATGATAAAGTATGATGTGATTTATCTGAAAGGAGTATAGGAATCAATAAGGAGGGATATTGTGGGTGAAGAGTTCTGCTTTGGCCATGTGGTTCTGAGTAGGTTATAATGAATTAGAAGGAATTAATGAGAAATGCAGACATAGAAAGGTAGGTCAAGATCATGTGGTAGAAGGCTTGTAATGACAGACTGGGGATTATGTATTGAATCCCATTGAAATTTTGAAATCTTTGAGAAACTTTTTGACTCTTAGTCTGGTACATTTTGGCATGACCAAAGGTGTGAGAAAATATCTGTAGGATGAACTGGAATCAGATACAAAAGTGCAAGGACTAGTTGGAAGTTATGGAGGTCATTAAGAGAGTAATGAAAACCTATATTTGGTTGGTAGCAAAGGTAAGAAAAATAATAATAAAACAATTTTTAGGAATGCCATCTAAAGTACACTTTGAATATGCATAGAGCTTTTCAGTTTACAAAGTACTTTTTTACATACTTTTCCATTTGATACTTGAAAAAATCTTAATAGGCCTGCATAACTTATGGTCGTTGTGCTTTTGTGGATAAATGAATTGAAGTTAAGTTTCTTGCTCAGGTTTACCTAGGTCATGGCTTCAGAACGTGGAGCCTTCAGATTTCACATTTCTGAGTTTCATTTCTCCACATCACATGAAGTTGGATAGTATAACAGCTACATTATTTTCATTGAAGACGAATGTAAAACCCAATTCTCAGATTCTAAATGTAGTTGACAAAGAATTATGTATAGTATTATTGGTGGGAATAGGAGAATAAGGAGTTGCTAACTTGTCAGTTTTGGGGGATAGAGGGGTCGATATAATGGACTTAGATATTGAATGGGTGAATTTAAAATTCTAATGTTAGCTTTTCTTTAGTTTTGATGAAGAGATTCCCAAATATAAACCTAGCAGATAGTTATAATCCAGACAATACTGAAATCTGTGATTACTTCATGCCAGAGGAATGAAAATATTTCAGATTACACCAACCTGAATCTATCGTGCCTTCTTATGTAAGGTTTAGTTCATGCTTTCTAAGACACAGATGTTTCTAAGACCTCCCTGTGTTTTTACTCTGGCTCCCTTTATCTGAAAATCAGATATTTCTTCTTATATTCAGAAGTCCAGAATCTTTTCTTGAAAGCACAGATTCTTAACCTTTAGCACTTGATGCTATTATAGATATAACCTGAGATAATTTAAACAAAAACATGTTTAGCTATTTGTTCATCTTGTAGTCAAATCATTGCCTGGAATGGAAAACTTTATGATCGTTTATCTGGCAGAAACAAAGACCTGTAGCATATTGTCACTGCCAAAAAAAAAATTAGCTTTGATAAATACTCAGATATATTTCAGTGCTGCTTTTACTTATTTTTAATTTTTTTTTACTGGATGACTGACATATGCTTCTCCAGTATACTGGCAATACTTTATGTATCTCCTAATGTACCCTAAATATTACTTTATGGCCTGAAGTTTGATTTTCTTCTCCCTAAATCAAGAATTTTGTCTTTTCTTTTAAAATTTAGTCTCTGGAGTTCAGCTATGGTATTCTTAGTTCCAGCCTGCATGTGCACATAGTTTTAGATACTCATAACTTTTAATTTGTGTCAACATATGAGAGAAGGAAAGTAAAGTCTTCAAATAGTTTTATTTAAAATATATAGGGAATTGTATATTTCCATGATCTAAGTAATTGCCTCAATTATCCCACATCATTACAAAGGGAAGCCATACTTTTTTCATGGCATAAGATCTTTGAAAATATTTTTAATCATTTTTGCATTGTAGTTTTAACCAGATAATATAGTCTACATTAAGATTTATGCTACTAAAAATTAGAACATATTAATATAAAGCAAACACCACATAAAATCTTCGGCATTTTACAGACTTTGACATCATCAAAGAAATTTAAGAGACTAACCCATTTCCTTCTACTTATTAAATCTATTTCATGTTCATTTTTAATGGTTGTAATAACATTATTTGGCATTAAAATTCAGGAAGAGGAAATAGCAAATGCTTTCTGACTAACAAGTAAGGTCATAAAAGGGTTTGCATTTTTTCGGTATCATAATTCTATGATTAATATTTATGATACAATGTTCTTTAAGAATATCAAAGTGAGGTTTTAGATTTACAGTTAATTGTGTATTTAGTTAAATACAAATTAAATATATTAATTAGTATTGTGTATGCTATGCTACAGAGTGTTTTAGTATTATTTAGATAACCTTTTCCTTCAGAAACCAAATATTCTAAACTTCTATATAGATGCATTCATGGAATAAAATATTATAAGCATAAAAAATGTCTATGGATTATGCTACTTATATTGCTGGTTTGCTTGTATTATACTATGATTACAGCTCTAGGGTAGAGATGCAAACTTGTTAACTTACAATTTTTGAGTTTACATTGTGTTGTACATAGAACAAAATAAACATAGCAAACAAGAAGACATTTCTGATGTGGCATTCTTCCTGTGGTTTATGTTTTTAAATGAATTAACAGTGGGATTTTTGTTTAGATCTATAGAAAAATATCCTTATATTTAAGTCACACATTGACAATGCCTCTTTGAAGTCATTATTATCTAATCATTTCCTTAGTGTTATGTTTCCTAAAGGTAAAGAATATTACTGATACAGAAAGAATCTACCATATTGTAGAGTCTGCCTTATCTTATATCTACTTTAGAGCACAAACTAGTTCTGAATATATTATAGTAGAAACTAAATGAATCAAGCCATTGGAGTACATGTATTAAAATGTAAATTTTAATCTCTAAAATTAATTTCAGCATATTGAGGCTGCATTATTTTCTAAGATAATACTTTTCTTCAAAGAAACCAAAACAAAATTTTATTATTCCCTAATAAATTATATCAACTTTTAAAAAGTGAATAGGAAATGTATTTTATGGTTTTGAAGTTATGAAAAAATTATTAGAAAGCCTACTAAGTGATCCAAAGTCAGTAGAACCCAAAGGTAGAACAAACAGCCAGGCATTATTTTTGCAGGACTGCAAGGATATTTCTTTCATTTTAATAGAATATTCAAAGATTTTTATAATGTGTTTTAGAAACAAGTTACCTACTATGCATATTTAAAAGGAAGAGTTTCCACATACAGATATTATGCCATCCAAGCAGCAGCTCACTCAACTTCTTTAATCCTTAGATTTAATGTCTCTGGGGAACTCAGTCATTCTGAAATTTTACTTCATAGTTTCCAGGAGCCTCATTTGGTTAAAAAAGTATATAACGTATGCAAACTTCTAACAAAAAGTCTTTTATGAGGTGAACTGTAGTATTTTTATATATTAATGTTTTGAGAACATTTGTATTGTTAAAACCATTTTCATTAAAAAAACCATATAAGGAATTACTAAAGCCTCTCACAAAATCTAAGAAGTTTGTTTCACCATAAATAGTTTAAGGAAGTAATTTTAGGCTGGGCATGGGAGTTTACGCCTGTAGTCCAAGCACTTTGGGAAGCCAAGGCTGGTGATCTCTTGAGCCCAGGGGTTCAAGACCAGCCTCCATAACATGGCAAAACCCCAACTCTAAAAAAAAAGACAAAAAATTAGCTGGGTGTGGTGGTATGCACTTGTGAACCCGGCTACTTGGGATGGTGAGGTGGGAGGATCCCTTGAACTGGAGAGTTGGAGGCTGCAGTGAGCCAAGATCACGCCAAGCATTCCGATCTGGGCAACAGAGCGAGACCCTGTCTCAAAAATAAAAAAATAAAAATACAAAAATAAAAGAAGTTTGAATTTTGAGAGGTGAAAAGAGTAAAGATGTAAGAATCCAAAGAGAACTTTGTACTGAATGGTAATAAGTAGTTACTACTTTTATGTTAATATTAAAATAAGTACACAATCCCCCACTGGCTGAAAATTCTTTCATATCTGAACGGTGTGATTTGCCAAATAAAATCTATGTCAATGATTACAGTACACTGTCAGCTCTAAATTCAAAATTTCACCAAAGTGGTGGGATGGTCTTTTAAATTTTTATAATGTACATTTTTTGACTATCCCTTGTCTATACAGCACAAAATAAAATTTGTGAATTACTTGATTTATTTGAGTGAGGCAAATATTCTAGGCAATTTGGTGGAGCTGGGATAAGTGATTTTGGGACTTGAATTATCTAAATTGTCTCTACATATTGATTGATTGAAAATGACAATAGCAACAATTTATATAACTCTGTACTGGGTAGACATATGTTTTTGGGGTTTGCAAGTCTATTAAATCTAAAACCCTCATATGACCAAAGGATGTACTCCAAAATGCATTTCCCCCCATAGGTTTGAAAGAATTTCAATAGCAAATTTACTTCAGTCTCCTCCTCTTTGTGACTTAGCCTTTGCAGTTGATCCCTCTTGCCCTTTTTTGGAGTCCCTCAGTCTGTCAGGAAGATAATGAACAGTGTGGAGACCAGTGGCCAGAGAAAGCATGAAAACTGGTAGCCAGCTCCACAAGCAAGAATGGCAAGGGAGCTAGAACACTTACAAGGCCTGTTGGCATCTCTGGCACAACTATGGGAAGTGGTGTCCCAAAATACAGAGTGGAGAGGATACGCCAGAGGCAAAGAAGGGACTGTTTGCCACTGAAAAGACCCTACCCTTGGGTAGCAGTGGACTATAGAGTGCAACTTACCAACATTTGCTACTTCAGGCTGGGAGTTTTGTGTTATATACGTATATACAGGAGAGAGAGAGGGAATGAGTATGTGTTACTCCTGGCAGATTCTTTTTCTTTGTGCTTTCTTATCAAAATATGAACCTTAGTTCAAAAAGTTATGCACTCCCTGTGGCTTAAACTCTGTAAAAGTTGAGAGAAATTGAGATGAAATTATTGTCTTTCAATGACATATGGTGGCAGTGATGGCTGACAGAGAAAAAACAAAGCTAGCAATATAATATCAAATCTAGGGAGATGATTATGTTGAACTTTACTTGACTCAGGCAAATTTGAGTGAAAAAAGTTAAAATAAAAAGTACTAATCTATATTTAGCACTGGCCCAGAATTATTCCAGTATGTAAATGAGTAGGCTATAAAAGTATACGCTACATAAAGTAAAATTTTTTGAACTGCTGTGCTACATAAAGTAAAATTTTTTGAACTACAAATTTAATTTGTTTTGCCTACTTATGAATGAAGTATGTGTGTATATTTGTTCTTGAATAAAGGTATCTGTTATCAGTATGTGAGAAAGTAAGTGATTACCTTGAATTGCAATTATTTAGCCATAGACCAATGACATAAAAAGAAAAAGATACAAGAATACAGATTTAGTAGCACAGTTTTTTTTAACCTCAGTCTTTGTTCAGCCTTGAATTTGTTGTCATTTTATAATCTGCTATTTTTTTGTTTTGCTTATTATAATGGTAATTATTGTTATTACTGTTATTAATTCCCATTACCGTGAAAAATAAATACAACTTACTGGCTTATAGTTTAAACTTTTGAAACACGATACTGAGTCATACAGACTTCCTTTTCTAGAGATTAGCATTCAAGCTAAACACGGAATTCAATCATATGCAGAGAAAAAGTATGTGACATGAGTGACATAAATATTTTAAAATCCATGAAACTGGACAAGATTTTAACCTCAGACAAGATCACAGTAAAGTTTCTAATTTATATAATTCTAGATAAGTATCCAAGGTCGTAACTGGATAAAGAAACTCCATTCTACTTTTTAATGGATTAAGTTACATTTGTGAAACTATTGCTAGATAAAAGTTATTTCCTATTAAGAATTTTTTATCTTAACTATCATATGCTTTCTATTTGTATAGGCAAATTTTAAATTGAATGGGGAGCTTTTGTTTGACAATATGCTTGTGCATTCAGCTTGTTAGAAGCCATAAAAACAGAATTAAAGATATTTGTATTTTAAAAGTTATACCTTATGTGGAGTTAAAATTTAAATTATGTCTAATAGATACACATGCAATTTAAATGAACTAAAATTATGAATATACTTTAAAATATGTCTATATCCTGTTTTTTAAAAATAATTTGGTGTAACTAAGTAGGCATAAAATTTTCACTTAAACGTGATAAATCACTATATGTAACATATCCTTAACTATGGCATATGCACTTGCTATACCAATGTAAACCAAAATAAAAATATCTTCATCTTAGGAAATATAGTTTGTTCTAGTCTTCGTGTATCTTTGTGTGGATATAGGAAAGAGATGAACATCAAATTAACAAAATGTTCAATAATCATAATAAATGAAATTTAAACATAATAAAATTTAGGATTATAGAAATGTAATATTATTTTACACACACACACCAAGCAGGGCATAGAACTTATTATATATATATGAATAAAAAGATATTTATATCATTTAAAAATTCTATCTGTATTAGAAATGGATTAATGAGCAGGTATGGATAAGACTGATAAAATTAGCCTAGTTCTTCTGATGAACTCTTAATTTCTGAGAGAGATTTTATCTGTTTCTTTCTTGGAGACCCAAAGTACTATTGCAATCTACATAGGGAGCAAAGAAAATGTAAACCTTGGCTGGGCAAGGTGGCTCACACCTGTAATCCCAGCACTTTGGGAGGCCGAGGCAGGTGGATCACGAGGGCAAACTATCCTGGCCAACATGTTGAAATCCCATCTCTACTAAAAATACAAAAATTAGATGGGTGTGGTGGCGCATGCCTGTAGTCCCAGCTACTTGGGAGGCTGAGGCAGGAGAATCGCTTGAACCCAGGAGGTGGAGGGTGCAGTGAGTCGAGATTGCCCCGTTGCACTCCAGCCTGGTGACAGAGGGAGGCTCTATCTCATTAAAAAAAAAAAAAGAAAGAAAAAAAATGTAAACCTCTTGAAATGATTTAAAATTTCAATAAAGCTGAATATAAATGATCACTTCTACATTGAAAACATTGATATATATCATATATAATAATTTATGCTGGTAATAGTAAAAACATAAATCAGGACATGAAGAAAAATTTGTTTTGGTCAAAATATGCTTATAATTTGTGTTTACTGGGGCAATCAATTAAAAATCATGCTAGTTCTGCAGATTTAGACATGGATCCCCTCATAATCTAGGAATGGTGAAAGGTCATATTTATTATCTTTATAATAAACTATCAGGATTTGAAGAAGTTAAAAGGATAAAAAGCCTTGATCTTGTTGATGTTTTAACTCCTTTAAGTATCAGTGAAGGCTGTTGATGTTGTCATGTAAGAAATCATTCTTAGATGCTGAATCGTTTGTCAAACACTGCCTAGAACAAAAGCAAAGAAAGTTAGCAAAATTAGGGAGAGCTAATGAATTGTTATCTGGACTATGAAGATGGCTTTTTGTGGTAACAGTAGGAAAACACAAGTCTCATGGTGCATTTTACTTGTAATCATGGAATTAAAGGCTTGATTCAGGTCACCTCTGAAACACTCTGCTGCTCTCTGCCCACAAATATAAGTTTAAAATTAAAAATGACTGACACCCATGCATTTAATTAGGGTCTCCATAACTACATTTCATTCAAAAAGGTCTTTCATTTTCGTGACTGCTCCATTTTCAAACTCACCATTTTGAAAAATCTTGATGTGCATTCCAGAATTTAAACAGATTGCAAGACAGGAAAACATGGGAAATCACTGCACTGTAGCAGAAATGAGAGACAAAAACTGAGGGTGTTGTTCCCATAAGAAAGATCATGCCAATTTTTGTTCCAAAATCCCTTCCGCATCCAAATTAGAGAAATTGCCTTTCATACACAATTTGTTTACCAATCCTCTTTTGAGATATCCTTTGATACATACCTGAAACATGTCACACTGTGGTATACTCCAAAAGAGAGATGTGCCTTGTGAGTTAAACATACCTGCATGAGAGTGATACAAGCCACATGTGTATGTAACTCCAAAATCCTGTGATACAACACACATCCGTTCAGAAGGCTATTACTTCTTTACAAATTATTTTGATTATAGCTTGTTTATTGACAAAACGTATGTGTCTGGAATTATAGTCTTCATAATTAGGTTGTATTCTAGAAGTGTATTTTTGATAAATTAGATGCCTTTCATATAAAGAATCAAATGAATTCTCTGGGTTGATGTTTGAAATAGAAAGTAGGCATTACCTCCAATTTTGAGGTAAAGACTTAAGGACCCCGAGGTTGACTGACTGACTCAAGACAACATGTTGGTAGAGAAACAGATGAGATGGGTTAGGTATGTATTTGCCATTTGTCCACATTATATGCAAAACTAGATAAATGTCAGAAAAATAAGCATTATCTATTGAAAGGTGGCCTTCAGGAAAATATTCAGATGGGCCAAAAAAAGGCAATATTCTCTTTTTTATGCAGCTTTGTTGTAATTATGTGGGGGGCATTTTCATGGGAAATCATAGTTGTCTGCATTACTTCCAGAGTTGTTTTAAGCTGATAGAGAAGGTTAATATGTTTATTATGATTGGCACCTGTGCCATTCTTTTTGGCTGAGTATAGTTGATGTGAGGCAAAGTTTTTAATATCACTGGCAAGGTAAGATCACAGCATGACTGTGCTATTGCCCAAAGTATGTTTGCAACATTCAGCTGTGCCGGTTGTGTAGCAGGCATGGAGGGGGGTTGCTGGGAATCCTGAGATGAAGTTATCAGCTTTCTTGCTTCAAAACATAGGTGAAGAAAGGAAATACATGAATAGATGGGTTTAACACAATATAGGAAGTGTGATGAGAGATACTGGTTATTTGTTTGCTTGTTTTATGTTTTTGAGAGCAAAAAAGAAGGGAATGAAGCAGAAAAGCCTTCTTGAAGGAGATCATAGCTGAGCTGTAGAGTAAAAGATAAGTGATATATGGGAGTAATATACCAAAAGTAGGGGAGAATGGATAAGTTTATAGACTGTCCTGCAGGTTTCAAGTATAAATGTGATGATGCATAGATCCCACTATTAATGAAGCATAGAAATGATCATAATAAACAGATTTTATTCAACACTTTAATCACTTAAGGACTTTTAGAGCCAAATTACTAGCTATAGTAGTAATCAGCTTGCTCAAAATGCCTCTTGAAGTCATTCCCTCAGATGTTAAATAACACATATATGTAATAAAAGGTATGGGGAAAAGTTGAGATGTAAACAGACACAAGCCAAATAAATGACACTGGAGTAAACTTTATTTTGTAAATGCAGTCAGAGAGCTTGGGACTTATAACATAGAGTAATTATTTTAGTTAGAATTAAATTAACAGGAAATAGCAAAACAGTATTATTGAATCACAAGGAAATTATTGGTTGTGATTTATTATCAAAGCATTTTTCATCATGTTTCTCAATATAGTGACAGTTGTTTCAGTATTACAGTATTGAGCATCATGAACAGATAAAATATTAATGCACATTATTTTTTCTTTTAATCTTAGCAAAATCTAGGAATAGTTGATGATAGAGTAAAAGATAATAAATATCAGTGAAAAATACCTTTAATATTCTCTTAAGAGTACTTATCTGTGATTTAATATACAGTGTTTGAAGATTACAAAGTTTGAAAATTATAAAAATATCCGTGTATTAAAAGAGATCTGTAACAAAATTGACCCGAGAATCTATCCACTTATCTACCCCAGATTCTTCAGATATATTCTTGAGACAAAGCATGTTATATCTAGGGTTGGCTATTTTATTGTTATCTCCATATCCTGCCTTATGTTTATGACTTTTGGCAAATCCTCACTTCTGGATCATCTACTGCTCTAGGTGCTATATGGATACAACCATATGTTTTCTTAGTCTTACAGAAATGTTGTGTTGTAAGGCTGAAATGCAATATGTGTTCAACGTACTTTCTCCTCTACAATATATGGATAGCATTGCATTTACGTGACATGTAAATTCAGTGTTTTATTCAAAATAATCATCTTGAACAAGATTTAGGAAGTGGGACTAACATTTTATTCACTGTTGTATTTATCTATGTGCTATCTTCTTCTGAAAAGGATCCAAGAAAACTTACAGAGATGCTTGTACTATGATAGTAAACTAAACTGGCTGGGGACATTGAAACCAAGGGATAATATAGGGTGAGAAATCTGAAAAGTCTGCAGGGGACAGCATGTCACAAAGACATGTCTTGCTAGAGACTTTAGCTGTAAGCTCTCTAACCACTAACGCGGAGGAGAAAGCTCTCTCCCTTTCGTGATAAACAGGGTCCTTTCAGAGCAGAAAGCTTAAGTGGGCAGCACACAAGATTCCTAGTCCTGTTACCAAAGAGATTGTCCTATACCTGTTGTTCATTACTCAATTCTGTAGAGACTTACAAATTTAACTACAACAACAGAGAACCAAGTATCAAAGAACCGCTTCTTTTAAAGTTCCCCAATGACTTCAACACAGGCATATCAATATGTAGTTTGGTAAACCTGACCATTGCTATTGGGTCTAGGTTTGTTATTCTGTCAGACTGACTTTATCCAGATGGATGAGAAATTGGATTTACTCGAGACCAGTGAATTATCACTTCTTTCTGCCATGTTTTTGATAAGCATTGTGTGGCAGGAATTTAAGTGTTAACAATTAAGAGTGGAACATTGGATTGAAATAATTAACCAAGTGTGGGTAAGTTTGGCACAATCAGAAAATGATCATAAGGGCTTAAGTGATTCAGGTATTTTTAAGGCCCCTATATTAGGTTCCTACCACTGCTGTGGTGAGCCCTGTTTATATAAGCCTCCTCTATACCCATCCATATCAAAAGGTTGTGTTTGAAGTGCTCTAATAGAACCTTTTATCTCAGTGGTTATTAAGATACCTGAAACTTGCATAAAAATGGAGGAGGATGGATTCTAAACAAAACCTTCCTAACTCAGAGAATTTTAAGATTGCAGTGAAATAAATTATGACTATAAGCTTACACTTTTGAAGGTCAAAGATAATTATTTTATTTGTTCTGATTAAACCATTGTTACCGGATTTCATATGAATTGTACTACTACAAAATTACTATGTAACACTAAAGTGCTGTTTTGTGATGTTTCCTGAGTAACTTGAAAGCAAGTTCTAGAAGTCTGGGTTCATAAATAGGAATATGTCACAGCCTACAATTCTCTTTGCTTTTCCCATATTCATACTAATCTGTTTCTGAAATTTAAATCTAGAAGAGGTCAAGGTGATACAGATATAAAGAGTAATGTTTTACATAAAATACCATGATGTATTAATATATACAAGATATTCTAGGGAGAATAGAGGACTGGATACTTAAGTGAGTTTTATCTCAAAGTTCTTTAAAAACATTTCTTTTTATTGCAAAAACTCTACTGAAATCAATGGCAGCTAGCTTTTTTACCCTGCCATATCCTGTCTTTAACAATCAGTATTTTCACTGGTTAAACACAACTTGTGTGTTGCTTGTTACTGATCACCAGGTCCACGAAAGTTTCATGGATTTTAAGCGATTCACGGCTAAATATTAAATTGGTTGGGGTTTGAGGGAACATTCATTTTTATGGCATGGAATAGCTTGCATTTGCCAAACAAATTGGCAGAGCTTAAATTCTATTATACAAATGGCTACTGTGACATCTTTTACGTTTGTTATACTACTTTAGCTCCTACAATCTATCTTCTTCTAACATATTACATTTCACCGTTGCACTGAATACCAGTATTTTGCACTTACTTCTCAGCAGTACGTGTTCAACTTAGCAGTGGCCATTAAATTAACTCAAAGGAGTAGAACAAGAGTCTCCTCTAAACTGCCGAATGCTTGGCATGTTTTGTGTAGTTGCACAGGTCAATCTCAGTTGATAAAAGCTTTTTAGTGAGAACTAATACATGTTCACTCAATCCTTACCCCTCCTCACCTAAACTAAGAATGCACCTGAGAAGGTAGTGATGATCACTTTAAGGTGAAGAAATCTGAATTAACATGTTGGTATTGATAAAATATTTATTAACTATTAATATAGAAAAGAAAGTTTAGTGACTAATATCCATGTTAATATGTTATGCTTTTTAAAAATGGCATCCTAGTACACTCTGGCCATAGGAAAGTTTGAAGATTTTTTTAATATTATATTTTAAAAATAGATATCCATTGATATGGACAATAACAAATTTATTAGTATAGTTTCTAACTTTCATCCTAATTAATCATTTGAATAACAGATGATTTAATTATTTTATCAGTTGTTAAAACTAGTATACCTGTTTGAAATGTTAATATTGGTGGAATAAATTAAACATTTGAATATTAATAAAATATAATTGTCCAGTATACATAATTTTAGGTTATTGAACAATGTAATTATATGTATTAGTCCTTTTAAATATCTTATAAGTTATTGTTATATTCAGAATAATATCAAGTATTTTTTATAATGATTAAACCTTTCTAAAAACTTTAAAATACAATTGACAAAGATATGAAAGCTAATATTATGTACTTTTTTCCTTTAATTTTAGTCATGATTTCATTGGGGAATTTACAACAAGCTATAGGGAACTTTCTAGAGGCCAGTCACAATTCAACGTATACGAGGTAAGAGGCATTTTATTTTACATTTTTTTTTCTAGAATAAATAAATCTATGCTTTAAAAGTATGGATTCTGCAAGATGTAATTGCCAAGGGTTAACTAAGTGCCAGTGTGTGTAAGAATCTTTGCAGTTGTTGAGCATTTTTAGATTCAATGATATTACTTCTTCAAGTCACATTTAAATGTCTTTGATTTTTAATTCTTGTGTATAAAGCATTTTACTTTAAAAATATGGATATGAGTTCATTGTTTCTTAAGCTTCAGCCTTTATGTTTTGCCTTTCTACCAACCTCCTCTTCCACTCCTTCCTAATAAAGAAGAAAATTAGGCATTTTAATTGTGTCAATGTGACATTATAAAATGAGCTGTGGTCTGCATATATATCTGAGCACCTTCACTACTGTTTAGGTGGAGACTGAGGGGAATGACAAGGTAATATGCAGTCATTAAATAAATCCAGGTTGTTAAAGCAGACTCATTGTAGTTATTTCTGCCTAAAACCACCGTGCCAGTTAATCACCAGATATTTGTTGAGCATATAGTATGTTCTAGCACTGTTATTCCTTGACATATGGTATCTATACATTTCCTATAATTTTAATATATGTGGATACCAAAAGAAAATATCTCAGTATTTAATCAAGAATGGTAATACTTCCCTGCCACGTTGATGTTAAAATTGGCCTCTATTAAGTAGAGTGAAGAAATCTCCTTCTGTTACTTTATTCCATCATCATTTATTCATTCATAAAAAATTTTAGTAAGTAGTTTCTATATTTCATGTTTTGTGTTAGGCCCTGGGGATACAGAGGTGAATATAAATATCAGTGTCTTATGGGAGAGACAGATATAAAATCTGTTTTGTGCAGATTGATATGTGCTCTATATAGTAGTATACTTACTGCACTATGAAATTACTACAGAGGGGCCAAACTCAGTTCAATAAAATTTCTCAGTCAGAGACAAAGATAAAGTAATGCATCAATCTATCTGGGTCTTTCACGGAAAGATTATTATGGCCCTAAACAGGAAATAAGTCATATAAGACATGTGATAATTATGTAAATACCTATTTTGTCTGCCTAACGTCAAGGCTGAGCAAGAACAATATGTGCACACTAGTTCTTCTTGTACTGAGGCATCATCTACTGCTGATCAACATATAATACTCCAGGGATTAACCCCTTTTAGTTTCTCTAGCTTTTATGGCATTTTCTCATCATTGGTTTCAGATCATCTCCAACCTCTCTTGTCCAATAAAGCTTGCTAAATCACAAGACTGGTGCCATATCTGATGAGATGACAAAGAAGCTTAATGTTTATTTCTCCTTAAATACCCTGTAAGACCACAACTTCAAATATAAATGTTTTCTTATTATACCTACATATTTTCAAAAGAAGAGACCAGTCTGAAGAAAATCTAGGAGACCATTATGAATTATGTACAAGTAATTTTAGAGTTTCAATGGACAATCTGGTCCAATACATTGCAAACTTTATTATCTGCCCTTGTGCAAGGGATTCAGGTTTATCAAGGCAACTGAAAAAATTTCCAGCCATTAGTTCTTCAAATAATTATTTCTACCACTTTCTCTTTCTCCTCTCTCTTTTTGGTACTACCATTCTACTTCTGTTGTTATGCTTAATGGTGTCCCATGGCTCTTTTAGGTCCTGTTTTGGTTTTTTTTTTTTTCCTTTTTCTTTTTTCCTTTTTGTTTTGTTTCTCAAACAGGAAAATCTCAATTGACAAATCTTCAAAATTACTGATTATTTCTCCTGCCAGCTCAAATATTCTGTTGAACGCTCCTGATGAATTTTTCATTTCAGGTGTACTTTTCAAGTTGAGAATTTCTGTTTGGTTCCTTTTTATATCATTTTGATCCTTTTTTTTATATTTTCTATTTGGTAAGTAATTGTTTCATACGTTAATCCTTTAGACATGATTTCCTTCTTTCATTATATCTGTAATGGCTGATTTAAAATTTTTGTTTAATAAATCCCATGTCTACAAGTCCCCAGGGACAATTTCTGTCAACTCCTTTTTTCTATGTATAGAAAAGTGTGGTCCATACTTTCCTGTTTCTTTGAAAATCTTATTTTTGTTGTTGTCGAATGCTGGAAACTTTAAATAATATAATGCAGTATATTGGAAATCAGATTCTCCACCTTCTCCAAGGTTTGTGTTTTTTGCTCTTTGTTTAGTGATTTTCATGGACAAATTCTACAAAATCATTACTTTTTGTTGTATGGGCTACTTAAGTGTTTGCTAGGTTAGGTTCGTGATCAGCAGATGATTTGATAGAGATTTGTGTACATTTGGGCAGTCCTTATGTTCTCCAACAATGTCCAATCCTGACTTAGCTTTCACTTGTTTGAGCAGAGACTTGAGGTTGGACGTAGATAAGAATTCCCTAGATCTTTCCTGGGCATGCCTATAGCACTTCAAAGGGCATGGCCTTCCAGATTTCCAGCAATAACACAGAGCTTTTAAAAGCCCCCTATAAACATCCCACTTCCTAAATCTTCCTTTTTGATTTTTAAGTTAGCCTCTTACTTGGCCCAGATTGTATCATAACCTCCAGTAGATATTCTGTTAAACACCTGCCACTGACTGCTTTCAACAAATGTCCTGGAGATAGGGCTTTTCCCTCTGAGTTAAGTCAAATAATGACAAGCCCAAGCCCTGTGAATGGAGCTTTTCCAGAAAGCTTCCATATAGGTCAGTTAATGACAGTTCTTTAGAAAACACACATTCTTTTAAGTTTTGTTTTTAATTGACACATGATAATTGTAAATATTAATGGTGTACAGAGGGGGTGTTTCAATATATATATACATTGTGTAATGATCAGATCAGAGTAATTATCATATTCGTTACCTCAGACACTTTTTGAAGAACTTCATACCCATTCTGCCCCCTCCAGTGGCTTTTAGACTGTTGGTTTACACAGCTACTGTAGTTGCTAAGCTGACGGTTTTCAGTGCTATTACAGAGCTGAGAAAAGTAGGACTGGAGTAAAGCAAATTAAAATGACATAGTGAGATTTACTCTTTTTTCTTGAATGAGTGATCATTGATTGTTGCAAGCCTTTGATTAATTTCCAGATTCATGAAAAAATTTGATTTTGATAATTTTTGTTAATGTTCTCATTGTCTTTATGGACAAGCAATTTTTCAGAGAGCCTTATTCCATCATTCTAAAGTTACTTCCATAATCCGTTATTTAGTTTTAGAAGTGACAAATACTACTTTATTTATATGTTACATAACTTTATTATTGTTATATCAGATGTATTATTGGTGATTGAAATGATCCTGTATGATTAAATGAAAAAATATTTATGTAATTAAATTTAATTATGTAATTTAAAACCAAATCATCTGAGGTAATTTTTCTGTGACAATGGTACATTATGATGGGCTGACAGGCAAAAGACTAATATGAACTGAAAGATGCTTATGAAATTCTAAAAGTGGCTCCTAAAATTTAGGAAAACCTCTTCTAAATCAAAGGCGTAATGCTAGATGAATTATTTTTAGGTAGAAAAATGCTTAAATACAATTTTTCAAGAAAAGTGTATCACTGAACTCTATTTTCAAACTTTTGATTGAATTAATTTTATTCACTGATCTCCTATATATTGTTGAGAGTTGTGTGTTCCTCAAATTATCTGGAAGAATTGAGTAATTCTTCAAACCTCAAGATCAAACATTATCTTTCTCCTCCAAACAACCTTTTCCATACTTAATAGTATAACCATTGAACCATCTGAAGAATGTGTGATTTTGCTGATGATACCCAGCATCCTTACTGATGCATGTTTTCCTATCGAATGTGTTCAATTAGGACTTTCTGAAATACACAATAAGTAATACATGGGATGGATGACCATTTCTTCTTTAGATTTTCTACTTTAACCTGCCAAATGTACTTTCTTCTATTAATTTTTCTCTGCGAGCAATTTTCAATGGGGCTGCCTTACTTCATGCTTCATGACTTCTTGCATAGACTATTTAAAATAGGACCCTAACTGTTGCCTCCATTTTCTCCCCTTACAACTCTATCCTGTAGACCAGAGGTTCCCATTCCTCAGGACGCAGACTAGTACAGGCCTGTGGACTTGTAGGGACTGGGCCACACAGCAGGAGGTGAGCTACAAGCAAGGGAGCATTACCGCCTGAGCTCTGCCTCCTGTGTGCTCCTTATAGGAATCTATTGCCTGACGATCTGAGGTAGCAGTTTCATCCCAAAACCATCCTCCTCACCCCCGTCCATGGAAATATTGTCTTCCATGAAACCAGTCCCTGGTGCCAAAAAGGCTGGGGACTGCTGCTGTAGACCTATTATATCATTCTCCTGTTAAACATCGACTAAATAACACCCAAACTCCCTGGACTAGGATTAAGGATGTTAACATGGCTTCAGCTTATTTTTTCAGATTCACTTCTGACCTGGTTGTGTGGGCTCTCTACCCCAGCCACTGTGGATCAGTTGCTTTTTCTTCTTTCTAGACTGGTGTATTTATTGATTTTTTAAAATTGAAGCCCTAGTTAAAGTAATAAATTATGGTTCAATTAATACTTATTCACAAATTATTTCATCTTCTTTTCCTGTCAAATGCTTTCCCCGTATTTTGGATTGAGATGATCTGAAGAAGTCTCTGTTCAGGCTACTATGTATTATATTTATCCTATTAGACTGGCAGGTCTTACTTATCTTAATATTCCCTATATCCCCTAATGTTTTATGAAATATAGAAGTGCAATCAAATTTACTCATGGAACAAATAGTCAAAAGGCCAATCTTATGTCCACAAACCAGACATTTACCAATTATTATGTAGCATTGGTAACTGGTAGAAATTACTGTCATTATAAAGCAAAAGTTAGGTCAATAGATCCTTTAAATAGTCACACATTGGATGATTTGCTATGTTCGTGTATTTAATCTAAGTTTTAAAGTTATGTCACTTGAATATACTTTTCTTCAAAAACCCATCATTTTTCTATAAAGCACTCATTGGTTAGGACGTTAGATGTTAAAGGTCTCTATCATATCAAGAAGGTGACCATAGTTTAGGGTAATCAATATGTACAGGTGAGAAGAATATTACAGACAAAACTTTTTTTTAAAAGATAGTCACTATTAACCTTTGCAGAGAAATTTTGGCTGAATGGCTGTCCAAAGTCATACTGAAAGCATTTGTAAATGAATACCTGCGTAAGAAGTGAAGGCAGCAAGTTGAACTACAAATGTTTTAAAAGTCAGTATAAACCCTAACACATTGTAATTTTTTTGTCTGCTTTTTAAGGTGGTGAATCCCAAAAAGAAAGGAAAAAAGAAAAAATACACTAATTCTGGAACAGTAAGTCAAATTTTATGTCATTTTTTTAAAGATTAAAATAAATAGAAAAGCATATATGTATATGGCATCTTTAATCCTACTGGAAGCAATTGAAAATCTGAGCTGTGTTTCACTTAGGGTTTTAATATGAAGGAACATAATAGAAAAATCAACTTCCCAGGGGACTGATTGTAATGGAGAATACCTTATAGAAGGTAGTGACTTGGCTTCTTGTAGATTATTCTAGGGGCTGCAAGGCCTCTGAGGGAGGCTGAAAGTTGTGTTATGAACTCTTCATTCAGTGGAATCAGAGTAGAGTGAATCAGGCAGACATAAAAAATATAAGTGGATACTCTTTACAGGCTATGCCTAACAAGTAAGACTCATTTCATGGTATGTGTATGTGCTCATTCAAAAAAGTTGTCATGATGTACTAAATCAGTACAGAAGGAAGTATCAAACAATCGTAAAAAATCAATATTTTAAGAAAAATGTACTGCAGATTTTTTACTTCAGATTAGCTTTTTTGGGGAGAAGCAAAATCTAAGTTTTTTCTGTTTTAATGATCTCTATAAAGCAAGACAGTTAAAATATTAGATGGGCTCATTACAGAACCATGACTGAAAACACACATTTCCTCTTGAAGGCTTTGCTCACTGATTTGGTTTTTGGTTTTAACTCTCTTTCATCTTTCCATTTATCTAAAATGAAAAATAACACAATGTTCTTGTAGATAATTTTCATGCTGTTCTTCAAAGGAAGTAAACTGGTCATGGAAAGACATTGGTTAATTTTTTTTGGTCCCTTTTCTTCAGATAATTTTAAATGTAAGAACAGTCAGTCCTAGCAGATGTTAATAAAAAATCATGTCTTTAGTGATTTTCAAAATGCAAAGAAATATGATTTTCTCTCTAATAGTTAGAAAAGAGTCTATTTGGGGTTACAAACAACTAGAAGGTAATTTTGTCTTTTTCTTTTTCAGGTAACTTTACTCTCTTTCTTGGTAGAAACAGAAGTTTCATTCCTTGACTACATTAAGGGAGGGTAAGTCATTCTCTGAAATTGCTTCGTTGTTTAGGCATTTCTTTAAATGTGTGTAACAAGTGCTACCTTGTGGTACCTGGCACTGAAATAATCACCTTTATTATATTTTGATGGCCAGTCTATTGAAAAAAGAAAAAAAAAAAGAATATTTTTGTTTCAGATATAAAGAAAAAAACTTACCTACCTAGAGCTACTACTTTTGGGGCAAATTGTAACTTTTCTTTAACCAAGAGAAAATACTTTATTGTATGATTGATAATTATAGATAAGGTTATTATGCGCACTTTAATAGGATGTTTTTGTTTGCCTAATAGGAAATTTTACATGCACTATTTATTGTTTGTAATATAGGTGAAAAGCTTGGGGCTTGATTTAAATGTATATACTCGGTTAAGAATATTAAAGGAGAGCCAGGCACGGTAGCTCACGCCTTTAATCTCAGCACTTTGGGAGGCCAAGGTAGGCAGATCACGAGGTCAGGAGATTGAGGGCATCCTGGCCAACATAGTGAAACCCCCGTCTCCGCTAAAATGCAAAAAATTAGCCAGGCGTGGTGGCACATGCCTGTAGTCTCATCTACTCGGGAGCCTGAGGCCGGGGGAATTGCTTGACCCCAAGAGGTGGAGGTTGCAGTGAGCTGAGATCACGCCACTGCACTCCAGCCTGACAACAGAGCAAGATTCCATCTCAAAAAATAATAATAATAATATTAAAGGAATGTACCTTGTCATTAAATCAGAATGCAGAAAGAGATGGTGTAGTCCTTTACTTGGTCCCACAGCTCTCAGACAGGAATACTTTTCAGGAAAAAAATAGTTGTAATCATTTTTGAAATTTTTCAAAACCCAGACAGATCCTGTGTTGGTAGTGTATTATAAGTTCTTACGCCATCATAAATAGGGAAGTCTTTTCAATTTTCCCTCTCATTTTAACCTATTTCTTCATTTTCTTAACCTGACCAAGTATCCCCCGTATTACGCTCACAATGCTATAAAGAAACTACCCGAGGCTGGGTAATTTATAAAGGAAAGAGGTTTAATTGACTCACAGTTCGGCATGTCTGGGGAGGACTCAGGAGACTTACAATCATGGCGGTTGGCTGACAGTCAAGGGGAAGCAAGACATGTCTTACATGGCAGCAGGCAAGAGAGTACCTGTGAAGGAGGACCTATCAAACACTTATAAAACCATCAGATTTCCTGAGAACTCACTATCATGAGAACAGCATGGGGGAAGCCACCCCCATGATCGAATCACCTCCCACCAGGTCCCTCCCTCAACACATGGGCATTGTGGGGATTACAATTTGAGATGAGATCTGGGTGGGGACACAGAGGCAGACAAAACCATCTCCAGAGATTTAAAACAAGCATTCATTGTCTTGCAGTATAAAATGTCTACAAATTCTGTTTGCCTTCATCTTGTATTTTCAATATGCAATAATGGAGTGAAGCAAATTTGAATGTGTTTAGTAACTTTATGATAAATAACAAACAGAGATATCACTCATATAAACCTCTTCCTAATTATGATTCAGCAACTGCCCCCACCCCCAACCCATAGAGACTCACTGGTAGAATGTCCTCAGGCTGAAGAAAGGGATGAAGGAATGGGAGGGGGCCAAAGGAACAAAGATAGCTTCACAAAATCCAGAGAACTTGCCTCTTATTGCTCTTAGTTAAGGAAACAAAGCAAACAAACAAACAAAATACCTACTTAAATGAGTAGTCTTTGCGATATATGCACGTCCAACACGCAAAGCAGCTGCACAGACTCAGAAGCAACAGTGGTTGTTTCAATAAAGTTAAAAGTGCAAAGTAGAAAAAAAAAAGTTTGCCAACTCTTAGTATTTCGATGTCTGTGCCTATTTTTATTTTTAGAAGATGGAAAAATAGAATGTTGAATTTGTCATAAAAATATATTTTATTTCTGTAAAAACTCCTTAGTAGTTGTAGGTAATAACGTTACAGGATCTTTAGAGTATTGTTTTTCTGGCCTGAAACCTCTGGCTGGTGGCACCTTTTCCTGAGTTTTCTTGGGCCTGCTGGGCTTGTTCCACCCACTGGGCCTGGCAGGCTGCATTTTTCTCATGCTACCAGCCTGGATCCCACGCCTGCCAAGGACGAATCAGGCATGGAGTGGCGAGGGGTGTGTGAGCATGGGATCCGGCCACGGTGCAGTCAGACATGCTGGCTACTGAAGCAGGGCAGGCAGCTCTGGGTGCTGGCACAGGTGCCAGCTCTCTGTGAGGCTGTGGCTGGCCCAGACACACCACAAGCAGCTTCCCTGGCTGGCACCAGGAATTCTGTGGTACCCAGCAGCTTGAAGATGATGGACACTGCAGGACCCCAAAGATGGAGCCACAGTCCTGGTTGAGGGAGCTCCCAGGTCTGGGCTCCCCCAGGGGCTGCAGCTATTCTTTCCTTTGACTGCAACGTGGTGAACAATGGGCATGTGTCAGCCCTGTTTGTGATATAGCTCTTTTACCTTTGCCGTTTGGTAGGTCCCAAGTTCTTCTGTGACCAGGACTAATGAGGTACACAGAGAAGTGGAGGGTGAGCCAAGATGAAGAGGAGTTTTATTGAGCAATAGAATAGCTCACAGGAGACCCACAGGGGGTAGCTCCTTTTGCAGCCAGGGTGTCCCAAGTGTTTAGCTCCTAGTAAAGGGGGGACCCTGGAGTGGGAAGCTCCTCTCTGCAGGCAGGTTATCCTGTCATCTTCCCAGCTCTCAACAGATAGGAGGCCATGGAATGGGTTGCTCTTCTCTGCAGGCAGGCCCTCTCATCATCTCCCCAGCTCCTAGCAGAGAGGAAGCCCTGGTGTGGGTTGATCCTTTCTGCAGCTGGTAGTCCTGATGTCCCTGCAAGTCTCTAAAGTGCTCAGCAGGAAGGAGGCCCTAGAGTGGGTAGCTCCTCTCTGCTGCTGGTCATCCCCATCCTCACCAGGCATCCATCCCCTTCTGCTCAGGAATCTGTCTGTCTCCCACTGCTGTTCATGGCACCTGGGCTCAGCCTTGACTTTGCTGCAAGATCACAGCGGGTGCCAACAGCAGGGAGAAGTCAGAAAGTGGGAGCAGGCACTACTGAGCCTGTGAGGGAAGGGGCCCCCAAGGGTGCAGGGATGCCTGAGTGTGCAGCTGTGGTTTGGGCAACTGCAGCTGTGTGGGGAAATGGGAGGCAGTGGCTCCTGCCTGCTCCATGGAGCAGGTTAGGCCTGGGAGGCCCCGGTCTGTAGCTGTGGGCTGCAGTGCACAAGGGGAGCTTCTGCCCCAACTCGGAAAAGGCCGAACTCCCACTTGTCCCTGACTCCCACACTCTACATGGAGCATGCAGCCCCAGCCATGCCTCCCTGCTGCAGCCAGCATGATGGCAGTCGCAGGCTCTCTGGAGCAGCTGCTGCCATCAATAGTTGATAAAGAAACAAGGTAAGTAAATGGACATTGCTAAGCACCTTTATAACTTAAAAAGAAAATACTTGATATATTTGGTTATATTTTACATATAGAAATACTGATTTGTGGTATTGAAATGTTATAAATTTCAGTTTTTGTCTTTTGGTTTATGAGCATGTGAAGAGTATGTATGTGTATATATATGAGATGTCTAATACGTTTGGTCAGCAGTGCAAATCTAGCAGTATTTGGGTGTGAGTCTACCAGTATGAACCATTTTCAGAATCTGGTACCAATAAATCACTTTTATTGTTTGTTCTTGTTCTCCTATTGAAAATTCTTAGGGCTATTCAGAGCAGATGGGTTTTTACAGTACCTAGAGCAATGACAGTCTTAACTCTACCACATTGATAGAGTTTGCATTTTTACTGAAGGCTTACTCTAGCCTATCAACTTACTCTCAGATGTAATTTGTGTATGATAATAGCTAACGTCTGCTATTTTCATTATTTTTTATAATAGTGGGATCATACTATGTGCAATACACTGTATTGTATGTTTTGTTCATTAAACGTTTTGTGTGTATATTCTAGTATGGCACTTTTCGTAAACCATTTTCATAAACCATTTCATAAATCATCTACCTTTTCGTAAACCATTTTCCATTATATGACTGCACATCATTTAATTTAAAAATTTCCTGTTAATATGTGCTTTCGTTACATCCATTTTTTATTATAAACAAAGCTGCAACATAAATACATGGTATGTGGCATTTTGTGCACTTCATTAGTGCATGTGTGCATAGATATGCAAGCATGTCTGTTGAGTCCCTTCCTAGAAATAATGTTATTGGATTTAATGATATATGTATTTCACAACTTGTTAGATATTTCAAAATTGTATTGCTAAAAGACTCTAAAAATTTATACTTTCCAAATCTGTGCAGGATGTTTATCATATCCTTACCCTTATCTTAAGGTGGCATCATCAATTCAGGGATCTTTTTTCTTTTCTGACTTCAAGGCTTATTTCTTTATAGTTTTTTGGGGTACAGGTGGATTTTGGTTACATGGATAGGTTCTTTAGTGGCGATGAGATTTTAGTGCACTTATCACCTGAGCAATATACACTGTACCCAATATGTAATCTTTAATCTGTCACCACCCTCACCCAACCTTCACCCCTCAAGTCCCCCAAAGTTCATTGTATCACTCTTATGCCTTTGTGTCCTCATAGCTTACCTTCCATGTATAAGTGAGAACATATGATGTTTGTTTTTCCATTCCTGAGTAACTTTACTTAGAATAATGGCCTCCACCATCACCCAATTTGCTGCAAAAGACATTATTTTGTTCCTTTTAATGACTGAGTAGTATTCCATGATGTATAGATACCACACTTTCTTTGTTCACTTGTTGGTTGATAGGCACATAGGTTTGTTCCATATATTTGTAATTGCAAATTGTACTGCTATAAACATGTATGTACAAGTGCTTTTTCCATGTAATGACTTCTTTTCCTCTAGATAGATGCCCAGTGGTGGGATTGCTGGATCAAATGGTACTTCTGCTTACAGTTCTTTAAGGAATTTCCATACTGTTTTCCATAGTGGTTGTACTAATTTGCATTCCCACCAGCAATGTAAAATTGTTCTCTTTTCACCACATCCATGCCAACATCTATTGTTTTTGACTTTTAAAAATTATGGCCATTCTTTCAGGAATAAGGTAGTATCTCATTGTGCTTTTAATTTAAAGTTCTCTGATAATTAGTGATGTTGAGCGTTTCTTCATATGTTTGCTGGCTTTTTGGATATCTTCTTTTGAGAATTGTCTATTCATGTCCTTTCCACATTTTTTGATGGGGTCATTGTTTTTTTCTTGCTGATTGGTTTGTGTTCCTTATACATTCTGGACACCAGTCCTTCGTCAGATGCATAGTTTGCAAATATTTTCTCCCACTGTGTGGGTTGTCTATTTACTCTGATGATCATTTCTTTGGCCATGCAGAAGCTTTTTGGTTTAATTAGGTCTGATTTGTTTATTTTTGTTTTTGTTGCATTTGGTTTGAGGTTCTTAGTCATGAATTCTTTGCCTAAACCAATGCCCAGAGAGGTTTTCTGATGTTATCTTCTAGAATTCTTATGGTTCAGGTCTTCAATTTAAATATTTGATCATCTTGAGTTGATGTTTGTATTAGGGGAGAAATGGGAATTCAGTTTGATTTTTCTACATGTGACTTGCCAGTTTTCCCAGCATCATTTATTGAATAGGGTATTCTTTCCCTAGTTTTTATTTTTGTGTGCTTTGTTAAAGATCAGTTAGTTGTATTTGGCTGTATATCTGGGTTCTCTCTTCTGTTCCTTGGTCTATGTGCCAACTTTTTGCCAGTACCATACTGTTTTGGTAACTATAGCCTTGTGGTATAATTTGAAGTCAGGTAATGTGATGCTTCTAGATTTGTTTCTTTTTACTTAGTGTTTATTTAACCATGCGAGCTCTTTCTTTGGTTCCATATGATTTTTAGGATTGTTTTTACTAGTTCTATCAAGAATGATGCTGATATTGATGGGAATTGCACTTGAGTCTGTAGATTGCTTTGTGCAGTATAGTCATTTCACAATATTGATTCTTTTCATCCATGAACATGGGATGTGTTTTCATTTGTTTGTGTCATCTATGATTTCTTTCAGCAGTAGTTTGTAGTTTTTCTTGTAGAGATCTTTTACCTCCTTGCTTAAGTATATTCCTAGATATTTTATTTTATTTTATTTCTTTTTTGCAGCTGTTGTAAAAGGGATTGAGTTCTTGATTTGATTCTGAGCTTACCATTGTTGGTGAATAGCAGTGCTTCTGAGTTGTGTACATAGATTTTGTAACCTGAGACGTTACTGGATTTATCAGATCTCGGAGCTTTTTAACTAAGTTTTTAGGGATTTCTACATATACAATTATATCATTGGCAAATAGCCACAGTTTCCCTTCCTCTTTTCCAGTTTGGATGCCCTTTATTGCTTTCTCTTGTCTGATTGCTCTGGCTAGGACTTCCAGTACTATGTTGAATAGAAGTGGTGAAAGTGGGCATTCATGTCTTGATCAAGTTCTAGGGGGGAATGCTTTCAACTTTTCCCCATTCATTATGATTTTGGCTGTGGGCTTGTTATATATGGCTTTTATTACTTTGAGGTAAGTCCTTTGTATGCCTGTTTTATTGAGGGTTTTTATCATAAAGCAATGCTGGATTTCATTAAACATCTTTTTTGCATCTATTTAGATGATCATGTGTTTTTCTAAATTCTGGTTGTGAGATGTATCACATTTATTGACTTTCATATTAAAACGCATGATTTAAATGATCCCTGCATCAATTTAGAGAACTATTTGCCATAACCTTTCCATTGCTAGGTTATGCTTATGTTGAATCTGAATTGACAAGTGAAGTTTGAGGTTATCAAAAGGGTGAAAAATCATGAGGTAAGATATCATTAACAACAATTATATTGATTCTTTAGCTAGCTCTGGTTCATTTAAAATACTTAGTTGAGCTTTCCTGATTTTTTTGGTCCTCTACATTAATTTTATAAAACATTTCTCTTACACCAGACGCAAGGGAGCATGGGTATAGAGAAAGTGTAAAACAGGCAACTGTCATGAATTGTTTAGCAATTTTGCTGAGTCAAAAATTACAATTAAACTCACAGAAAGAACTAAATTGCAATAGATAAAAATTTTATCTCTTCTTGTTTTTTCTCACAAAAAATAATGAAATGTAAAATTATAAAAATGTTGTTTCTCATAAATTCAATTAGAAATTATGCAGAGTTAAGAAAAAACACATTTAAATACTAAAAAAAAAAATGTTTTAATAGCCTTTTAATATCTTTTCCTTCAAAGGAACTTCTTTTTAGGCCTGGTTTTTAGTATTCAGTATTATACACTGCCACTAGTTTAGTTATTATTGATATAGATATTTACATGAAAATACAAGCTTGATTGTTTGTCAAACCAGGTTGTTAGTTTGTTACTTTTCATCCATTGTCTCAGTCCCTAAAATATTATGTTTAGCTACAGTAGACAGATTTATGGATTCAGGTGCACAGTGAGAAGGTGAGCCAGATTCATACTAAATCAGCCAAAATCCAATTTTTATGCAAATATTACCTGAAATCCAAACCTAATTTTCAGATTTTTTTTTATAAGCAGTGCCATGTTTTTTTCTGAAGTATGAGATACATTCTATGATTTGAAATACTAAAAAGTTTTATTTTCTAAACAGAAGAATAATATTCATAAAGGAGCTTTGTTATAACGTAATAAACACTGATGGTCTCTTCTGGATTATTGACCTTGGTGTCATCATTTTTAGTCACACTCTGTACTTTTATCCTTGTAGTTAATTTATTTCTCCTTACTTATTAAAAATAATTTTAGATATTAAAATTTGAACACAGTTGACTACTTAAAATGTTTAGTGATCTCTAACCTTTGGCATTGAATACTTCAATTATCTTTAATAAGGACAATATCAGATTCACTTCAAATCATATACTGTTATGAAATCTAAGATAATTTCTCAGGTAGCATCATAATTATTTCAGTTATTATTATTTGCGAATTGGGTTAATTCCCCTTTGCAGACTTGGAGAATATATATTTCCATATTCCCAGTAGCTCACACTGTAAGTATCTGAAGACAGAATCATACATTTCAATTTGGTTCTTCTGCCTTTTAGTCCTCTATGTCTCTCAAGCGTTATGAAACTCCAATTTCCCATCACCGTAACTAAGGAACAAATATCTATAAAGTTTTCCACATCTCTTTGATTGGCAGATGAAGGGGGAAAACAGATCCTAAGGTTTGTTGCACAGTGAGTCCCTGCTAAGCCACTAGAATTTCATGTCAACATGAAATCCTGGTCTGTGCTTTTGTCAGAAAATTGAATGTGTTAGAAACTTGGAGGTCTACAGACTCTTTTCCTCTGAAGAAAGGCCAAACTCTCATCCAGCCAGTCCAGGTGAGCTTACACTAATTTCCCTGGGTGTCATTTAAATTTTTATTTGCATGATTTGTTAATTCAAAGAGACATAATTTTAAAATATTTTTATAGGTCTGAATACAGAGTGGCCATTGAATAAATACAGAGTAATTAAACAGTCATTTGAAGCATGATTTTCCACTTTTTTTTTCCTCCCAAATTTTTTAGCAAAATTAAAACATAATGAACAATAAAATTTTAAATACAGAATATGACAAACTGGAATACAAACCCTCACATCTGTCTCTCTCAGACTTTATCAGTTTATGCTCTTACTCTCTCTGTGAGTCATACAGCAATCAAATAAAACAGATGGACCAGGCTTTCTGGAAACAGAAAACATGCTTTTGTTTTGCCTCTACCAGAATTTGTCTCACCTGAACGTACTATCTTCATTGTAGTTACGTGGAGGAAAGGCAAAATCAAGATTAGAAGCAAAAACTGCTTGTTTTCTTCATATCTTAAATGAAAGGGAGCATGAGAGAAGGTAACAGGAGAGACAGTAAATGGACAGTAACTTCTAGGGAAGAAACTCGGTAAGGAATAAATAGGCAAAATCAGCCCAATTGCAAAGAAGTGGTTGCTGATAATTGAGGCATTGTATAGTAGTGGCCAAGAATTTGGGTTCTGGCATTAGTTGTACAGTTCAAATCCAAGATCTGCCTCTCATTAGTATAACGTTTTTTCATTTCTGTGAAATAGGAATATAAATAACAATGCCTGTTTCATAGAGTAGCTGTGAGGGTTAACTAAATTTCTATAGTTAACCATCAATAAATGCTATTTTTATGAAAAATCTCAAAGTTCTAATATGTCTAAGCTCATTTTGTCATCATATTGTTGTAGTAATTGCCCCAGTTATGAGAGACATGAAGAAAAAAATATGTATTCAAATTTAAAAAGCCAGTGAAAGTTACTTTCTTGTAGTTGATTTCTATTTGAGGATAACTCCAGGATATTTCTTTCATTCCAGACAGTCCTGTTCGCTCCAACCCAAACTCGAAAATAAATCTAAAGCTTGTTTGAAAAACCTTTAAAAAGAGCTATCTACCTATCATAAGCTAATCTTAAAGGCTAAAGTAGGCTTCTTGATATGCTAATTTTAGAGGCTAGCTGAATATCAGTAAGTTCCTTTAAAACAAGCCCCATATAGATTATTATTTTTTTTTTTTACTTAAAAATACTTGAAACAATTGAAAAGATTCTGTAGAACATTTAACTTAGTTTTATATAATTGGTGGCAGGCTGGGCGCGGTGGCTCACACCTGTAATCCCAGCCCTTTGAGAGACTGAGGCAGGTGGATCTCTTAGCCCAGGAGTGCGAGACTAACCTGGGCAATATAATGTGACCGCATCTCCATAAAAAATAAAAAATATAATAGTTGGGTGTGGTGACACATGCCTGTTCTCCCAGCTCCTCAATGGGCTAAGGTGTGGGGATTGTTGAACCCAGGAGGTTGAGGCTGCTGTGAGCCATGATTATGCCACTGTACTCCAGCCAGCCTGGCAACAGAGCGAGACCTCTTCTTTAAAAAAAAAAAAAAAAAAAGTGTCATTGCATTGGATATGTTGCTTCAGGGAGTACATCTTGCCAGAACATGCAACACTCTAAAGTGTTTTTCTTTTCCTTAATCCAATTTCTTATTCGAAAACTGAATATACATGTCCAGGATGTTTTTATAATGCTGCTTGTTATGGCACCCAAGTGCTTTGCATTCATCATATCAGTGGAAAGCTAAACCCTGCAGTGCTGAATAGGGATAAATCTAATAAAAACAACCCAATTCAGCCTTCTATAAATATATTCACATGGAATATTGTCGTATCTAAACTGAACTCATCTAAAGTAAGATTTAGAAAAGAAACTTTTAGGAATATTAAGAAGACTCTCATAAATGCTGATTTGGTTAAGTTTGAATCTCATTTTTGTATGTTTAAAATGTATACTTGGAAAGCTCAGAGATGTATAGTTACATACTCTACCATTGTGATTTCATTGCCAGTTTATGTTTGCTGCAGATAATTTTTTTTCAGAGCTCTCCATCTCAAAGTCAAAGGCAATTCTTCAGGTATGCCTCATCATTAGGACTAGCATTAACACTGCCAAATATTGACACTCTGTTGGTATTGCGCAGTTTCATAGTTACTTTCCTTGATTACGGTGTGCACTTTTAGCCACACACAGTGAAAATTAACTAAAAGAACTGAGTGATGCAACAGCAATGAATTTTTGCAAGACTATTATTAATACTCGAAAAACAACTTTAAACCTTTGCCTCCTGATGGTATGCTACTAATTTTCTCTTTAAACATATCACTTTTCTTTGAAACTAACAAACTTTTGTAGGGACAAAATTTTATCACCTATTTCTGTGAAATTATTCTATTGTAGACAACACACTTTGCTATTTCTAAAATAGTTTCACTGTGGTGGGCAATTAGAAGGTTGGGGGCTGGGAGCAGGAGAAACAGGAATACATAAATAACAGTAGCTTACCAAGGGCAGGTGATAGTAGGGTAGGAAAGAATTTATCACTGACATTGCTTAGAATTGCCAGTGTATGGTGATATTAAAATGTAGGCTGCATATGCATAAGTTACATTTGACTATATTTAAGTTCTGTGCAGACAGTGTACCCCTCTATTCCCTGTACTGGTTGGAGCTTTGTTGCCCCCACCCTTGATACATCACTAACCCACATTATGGGAAGGACTAATAGAAAATAAATTCATGTTAATTTTCTGACCCAACAGAGGAAAGGATTAGTACAAACCAGGAGAAAAAGGCATGGGTTGCTCAAGGAATTTTTCCTCCAGAATGTAGAGTATTTGCTATATGCAGTTACTTCAGAGTTTTATTTCTAACATTTAGAAGTCTCCTTCAAAGTAGTTGTTACCTCTCTGTCATATGAGAAAATTGGGGCCCAGAGAGTTTGTAGTTTTGCAAGGAGTTACTAGCTAGCTAGTGGTGATTCTGGGATTCAAACACCAGCCTATATGACCCAAGACTTCACTGTCTTCCTACTGGGCAAGCATTACCTCTCTGGCACCTACCTCATTTTAAATGGGATTCTGATGGATAGTGCTTACATTTTCGGTTTGGGGTTGATTTTTTTTTTTGTTGTATTTTGATTAGGTCACATATATCTTCTAACTATTGGTTAGAAAAAAGGTTGGCAATTTTGCATACCTTTTTGATAAGGTGTTCTTGACTTGCAGGAAGATAAGCTAGCCTCCTTGTGAAGTTGTACTTTGGAGTACTCTTATTGTGTGAAAAAAAATATGTAGAAATCAATCTTCAAAGTCTAGAGAAAGTAGAAAGTTTTATTAATTTGTAAAAACTGGATTCAGTAAGGAGGAAGAATAAAGAATTGAGGAATTGTATCACTTGTCTCCAGTTATTTTTTTATTTTTACTTTTGACATTTCACGGATCCCTCAGGAATCCAGAGTGTGTGAAGGAAATAAAGGTTCAAAAATAAGGCAAAAATCAAAGTTTATCATTACTTCATGCAGTATAATTTTGTTTGAGAAAGTATCTAGATGTCGCCTAATAAAGTTAGATCATAAATTCATGGTGCAGTTTGGGTTGGGCAGTTTGGGACCTTATTAGTGGGTGTGAAGGAAAGGAAATCTGACTGACATGGGAGGGTCAGATACTGAGCAATGACCCAAACCTCTGGTAGACCCAGAAATCTGATAAGAATTATACAATCCAGTATTCAAAGAAGTATGCTATACTCAGGTTCTGAAAAACCAGTATCAATAATCTTGGTAATAAGGAATCCGCTACTTAATGGGCCTTCTAAAGGACAGGTGCTTTTATGGTCCTCACAACAACAATCCCAGGAAGGTTTTATAATTCATTACAAGTGAGCTGCAGAAAGGTTGAATAGTTTTTTCAAGATCACGTGAATCATAAGTGAAAGTGTTTATATCTGAATTTGCATTTGTGCATCTCAAAACCTGCCGTCATTCTAGTAGATCTTATTTGGCAAGGACAATTAATTCACTGAGTAGTTCATGGGCATGGGATGCCAGAATTTTGAAGAGGCAGTGAAGTTTGGAATCAGGCATCTCTCTGCATTGTCATTCACGTAGTTGAACCACTTTTAAGAAAAGCAAAAAGAGAAGACAGAAAGGGACTCAAGGTTTAGCCCATGATGATAGAAGGTCAAGAAGGAGTAGGCTGGATAACGATGTTTAAGGCAGGTGTACTGGGGGTTCAGGGCATGTTCCAGAACCAAAGTGGGAACTAGAATGCATATCGGTAAATCAAGGCAGAAGCCTAGTCCTGGTACCAGCATGGCAAGAATGAGAGGAATATTATAGTTGGGTGAGCACCCCAACTACATTTACAGGTTCTAGATACCAACAGCTAGTGGATCTGAATCTGTTTGTCAAGATTAATTTAAAGAAGAGTGGGAGAAATCCATTTCATAATTTACAAAGTTCAGTTTGTGCAACTGAACAGGATTTGAAATTGGGAAGAAAGGAAAACAAGCCTTCTGCACATCCCCTTCACAGTTGGTAGTTCTCTGTAATTAATTCATAATAACAGCCGCAGAAAACACATATTAAGATGGTATTACTCTCTCTCTGTGTGTATATATGTGTCTAGTTTTCTTTGACACACACATACATACTTGTTTCCTTAGGATCTTTGCTGTGCTAGTAAATTATTTTCATCTTGACATTCGATTTTTCTATCATCCACAGCTTTTGGAAATGTGACAGAGTAAAAGGGACTTTTTCCAAGTGCATATTTTAGTAGTATTAGGACATATGTATTGGGAAGTCTCATGAGATGTTAGTACTAACTCATGCAATTTGGCAGGCATAACTTTTATATTCTAAAATATAATGCTGCTAACTGGATTTCATGAAATCCTGCTGTCTGCTTCTAAAACATAAAATGACAGCTAAAGTAACACTTCCTAAACAAAATGTTTCTAGGATTTAAATGTGATTGTTTTATGAATATTCTGTCAGGAATAATCTTGTATTAATTTGAATTTTTTTTTTTTTACTTTGACACATGATTGATTTTTTTTCCTCTGACATTAGTCTTCAAGCAATATTAGAGAATGAAAAGGGGTAACAACATTACTGATTAAAATGTTGTTTGGTTTACTTTTATGACAGATTGTTTATTGAAGTCTTTAAGAAACCTGTTTTATAGCTTGAGGTTATGGTATTGCTAGGAACTTTCTTTAAAATTTTTATCAGTTAATATTTCCTAAATACATAGAATGTGACACTTCATTTACAAGTACATATTATAATATGAATGGAAACTCCTAGGAATCATGAGATTGAATAAACTGGTGTTCACAATAAATGTGCAGGTGAGTTTTAGGTTATACTGTTGATTTTGATTTCAATGATAAAATGCTGTGCTATCTTTGTCATTGTTTTTTTAACAATATAAAGCTGGAATTTTGCTCTGTGAGTACAAAAAGGATGGTTTATTTGCTCCTGTTTTTCTTCATCCTATAGCACAGTGCTTGGAAATTGGAAGATGCTCCAGAAATCATTGTTGAGCTGTAGTTTTCTAAGCAGGAAAATCTCAATGGTATGATAGTAGGCCAAGTGACCATTGCTACCATGAGCTGCTTTGTTTAGTAAGCCATAATTTTTTCTTTCTGGGCTGAATGCTGCAGATGATTCAAAGTAATAAAGGCGAGAGATTCTTTCTGACATGCAGAATGAGACAAAAAATTAATCAAATCTTGTCATCAGTCAGTCACTGAATATGCATCAGGGTTCTGCTTTACTCATTGAGTGTCTCTGTTGCAACATAATTACCAAATGCTCTTATTTATCATTTAGTGCTAAATGAATGCATCCACCTTTTATACTTAGGATTAGAGTGTCCTGGGTTTCAACAGTACTCTTTGGTCCTGCCTTTCTTTCTTCATCCTTTCTTCCTTCTCTCCTTCCTTCTCTCCTCTCTACCTCTCTTATATTTTCTTCTTTCTACAGTTCATTATGTTTTATGTACATAGGCTACATGGTTTTGTAATTTAGTTTAGCTATTGAGTTTTAGTAAGTTAGTTTAATAATTCTAAATATCTGCTCTTTTTTATTTTTATTTATTAAGAGACAGAGTCTCACTTTGTTGCCCAAGCTAGAGTGCTGTAGTGCAAGTATAACTCACTGCAGCCTCAAATTTCTAGGCTGAGGAGATTCTCATGCCTCAGCCTCCTGAGTAGCTGGGACTACAAGTGTGTACCACCTTACCCAGTTATTTTTTAAAATTTTTGATACAGACTGGGTCTCAGTATGTTGCCCAGGCTGGTCTTGAACTCCTGGCTTCAAGTGATCCTCCCATTTCAGCCTCTCAAAGTGCTGGGATTATAGGTGTGATACACTAAGCCTGGCCTCTGCTGTCTCCTTTTTTGCTATTATGTGTCGTTCCTTAGTTAGTAGCCATAACTTTTCTTTGTAGCTTTGGGAGGCACAACTCTGGCTTTGAGAGGACCTTTGCATCTATGACTATGAAGTCTTGTATCTCCAACTAATGCTTCTAAGAAGCTGATAGTTATGCTACATCTCTTGAGCTACCCTGGAGAGAACAAGTTAGAAAAACCTTAAAACAAATGCATCCATTTGCCTAGTAAATACAGTGAGGTTTCAATATGTGGAAAGCATTCTGCAGACACTTTTATGGGAGAGAGTTGAATCAAGGTAATGATATGTCTTTCCCTACAGTGTAGAGATTGAACCAAAGACTGTACTTCTAAATTGATCTTTATAATAAGCTAAAACATATATTCTTAAAGCTCATAGTTGTTTTTTATTCCTGAGATGTTATTTCAATAAAATAACATAAAAAAGAATATGTACAGATTATTTTATTATTTATGTGTTTGATAACATACTTGATAGAAGGAAAATTTTGCCCAAGCATGAGATTATATCCAGATGCTTTTTATCATTAAGAACCTCTGTCTAGTGTTTTTTCTAGGTTTGCAGCATAATATTAATAATATAATCGGTGTCCTTTATTGTGTACCTATTATAGCCAGGAAGTTTGCAAATATTTAATTGGAGAAACATATTAGTATAGGGGTTATGATTATGGTCTTTGTGGTTGAATGTGAATTCAAATTCCATTGCTGTTTGTTTATTACTGTTGTGGAAATTTATTAAGTTTTGTGAGCATAGATTTCCTTCTTTGTAAAAAGAGGATTATAGTATCTTCTCTATAAATTATTTGTGTGGTTAACTGGTACAAGCCATGTAACCTCACATTATATATAATGTGTGATACATATAATGTGACTATACTGTGATATATATGTATATATATAATGTGTGTAAAATAAAATATATCTGTAATAGCTCACGTTGTTTCCTTTCAGTTCTCGTTTCATTTCTATGTGCCAGGCTCCTGCCCTCCAAGAGTTCTGAAATTTGGCTAAGGTCACCAACTGGGTTGCTGGGACTCAAACCTACTTCATTCAGATTCAAAATCCACACCCTCTCTAATCTACCATACTGCCATGTATTACAGTCACTTCTCTAGCTAGCACAGCATGATGAGGCCGCGTGCTGATGGTTCTTTTCAGTCCCTCAAAAGGGCTTTTATCTGAAAGTGTTCTCCCAGAAGTCTTCCTATATTCTTTTTCTAAAAGTGTGTACTCACTTAGGTTCATTCTGGTTAGTGTTATGCTCCAAGTTAGCCTATATTCTTAGCCTATAAACCTGATTTCTACTTTGAGAAAGAAAAATACTGTATAACTATCAATATAAAGGGAATCTATACTAGATTTTGTTAAGTGTAAGCATGAAAGGTTGTTTTCTATAGGGGAAAAAAATGTGTGAATTTGTTTCAGTCCCTGCAATGTATTTAGGTTTTTTCAGGCTGCATATTTGGAGAAAGAAGGAAATATCCCTATACTTTTTACTTTGAGAACTACAAGGGACCCTGTATCTATTTAAATCCTATCATTATTTATCCAATGGTTCTAAACTTTGAAGTGTTAAATCAGTTGTGCTGTGTTTCAAAAGCAATTTGTTGCTAAAAAGTAGTCAAAATACTCACGTTTTCAGATGATTTACTTTTGAATTAAAAAATATGTTGTAGATTAGATGTGATTCCAAGTTATTACAGTAATTATAGCATTGTCATGTATTTGTGCTTTTACATTTTCTCTGGTAACAAAAAGGTGGAATTACATATAGAGTCATAGATATATTCAAAAGCGAATTACTTATGTGAATGCTACCTCATTAGTTTCCATCAGGAAAAAGAAAGGAAAAAAATTAATTCAGTAAAATAACTTTGGGTAACAACTGTGTGCTGAAATTTAAAAATATGTATACAGATGGCCTCCAACTTAGAATAGTTCAACAAGATTATTCTTTTCCATGGTGCAAAATCAATACACATTCAGTAGAAAGAAAAGCAGTATGATGCTCTCTCCTGATGCCGAACAGTGGCCAGAGCTGCCTGTCAGCCACAGGATCACCAGGTAAACAGCTGATACTCTACAGCACACTGTGTTGCCAGTTTATTTTGACCAACTCTAGGCTAATGGAAGTGTTCAGAGCAGAATAAGGTAGGCTAGAGTAAGCTATGACTTTCCTTAGGTTAGGTATATTAAATGCATTTTTTGACTTATAATGTTTTCAACTTACAGTTTATCAGGATGTAACCCCACTGCAAGTTGATCATTTTGTAACATATTTCTTCAATCTCTATATATCTGTATTTATCTATATCTGTAAATACAGTACACATACACATACACACAAATACAGAGAGAAATGTGAGCAATGGGACACTAGTGTCTGGAATACTTCATCTCTGAAGAAAACAAAAGAAAATCCTGTGTGTTTCTTTTTTCAACTTTTATTTTAGATTCAAGAGTTACATGTGCCTGTTTGTTACCTGGGTATATTGTGTGATGATGAGGTTAATGGTACAAATGATCCCGTCAACCAAGGTACTGAGCATAGTACCCAACAGTTCATTTTTAGCCCTTGCCACCCTTCTTCCCTCTCTCCTCTAGTAGTCAGCATTGTCTGTTGTTGACATCTTTATGTCCATGAGTATCCAATGTTTAGGTCACACTTATAAGGGAGAATATGTGGTATTTGCTTTCTGTCCCTGAATTAATTTGCCTAGGATATTGGCCTCCAGCTACATCCATGTTGCTGCAAAGGGTATGACTTTTTTGTGGCTAATGTGTATTCCATAGTGTGTATGTGCAACATTTTCTATATCCCATTCACTGTTGATGAGCACCTGTGTTGGCTCCACGTCTTTGCTATTCCGAATAATGCTGCGATGAACATGGAGTGCATGTGTCTTTTTGGTAAAATGATTTCTTTTCTTTTGGGTATATACCCAATAATGGGATTGCTGGATCCAGTGGTAGTTCTAAGTTCTTTGAGAAATCTCCAAACTGCTTTCCACAGTGGCTAGAACGAGTTTACATCCCAACCATGTGTAAGCATTCCCTTTTTTCCACAGCCTCGCCAACATCTGTTGTTTTTTGACTTTCTAGTAATAGCCACTGTGACTAATGTGAGATGTATCTCATTGTGCTTGTCATTTTGCATTTCTCTGATGATTACTGGTGTGGAGCATTTTCTCATTTATGTTGGCTAGTTGTATGTCCTCTTTAGAAGTGTCTGTTCATGTTCTTTGCCCATTTTTTAGTTGGTTTTTTTTTTCTGCTTGTTGGTTGGTTGAAGTTCCTTGTAGATTCTGGATATTAGACCTTTGTCAGATGCATAGTTTGTGAATATTTTTTCCTATTCTCTAGGTTGTCTGTTCACTTTGTTGGTAGTTTCTTTTGCTGTGCAGAAGCTCTTTAGTTTAATTAGGTCCCACTTGTCAATTTTTGTTTTTGTTGTGATTATTTTTGAGAACTTAGTTACAAATTATTTACCAAGCCCAAAATCCAGAATGGTGTTTTCAAAATTTTCTTTTAGGATAATTACAGTTTGAGGTCTCATACTTAAATCTTTAATCCTTCTTGATTTAATGAGTTTTATATATGGTGAAAGGTAGCAGTCAAGTTTCATTTTTCTGCATGTGGCCAGTCAGCTATTCTAGCACCACTTATTAAATAAATGTTATTCAATAAAATGCTGTTTAATAAATTTCCCCATTGCTTATTTTAGTTAACTTTGTCAGAGGTCAGATATCTTTAGGTGTGCAACTTTACTTCTCGGCTCTCTATTCTGTTCCATTTGTCTTTGTGTCTGTTTTTGTACTGGTACTATGCTGTTTTGGTTACTATAGTGTTATACTAAAAATTCAGGTAATGTGATGCCTCTGGATTTGTTCTTTTTGCTTAAGATTGCTTTGACTATTCAGGCTCTTTCTGGGTTCCATATGAACTTTAGAATAGTGTTTTTCCAATTCTGTGAAAAATAACATTAGTACTTAGATAAGAATAGCATTGAATTTTTAGATTGTTTTGGGCAGTGTGGCCATTTTAATTACTTTGATTCTCCCAATTCATGAGTATGGAATGTTTTTTCTTTTGTATGTTTTATGGTTTCTTATGGCAGTGTTTTACGCTTCTCCTGCTAGAGATCTTTCACTGCCTTGGTTAGATTTATTCCTAGGTATTTTATTTTTTGCGTGTTGCTCTTGTGACTGGGATTGCATTCTTCATTTGGCTCTCAGCTTGAACATTGTTGGTATATAAATAAGCTACTGATTTTTGTACATGATTTTGTATCCTAAAACTTTACAGAATGTGTTTATCAGTTTCAGGAGCCTTTTTGTAGAGTATTCAGGATTTTCTAGGTATAGAATCATATGGTCCATGAAGAGAGATAGTTTAACTTATTTTCCCATTTGGATGCCTTTTGTTTCTTTCTCTTGCCTGATTGCTCTGGTCAGCTCTTCTAGTACTATGTGAAATAGGAGTGGTGAGAGTGGGCATCCTTGACTTATTCCACTTCTCAAGGGGAATGTTTGCAGTTTTTGCCCATTCAGTATGATGTAGGCTGGGAATTTGTCATAGATGGCCCTTATTATTTTGAGGAGTGTTCCTTCGATGCCTAGCTTCTTGAGGGTTTTATCAGGAAGGGATGCTGAAGAAAATCCTGTGTTTGGGGGATTGTCAAAAAGAATTAATTTAATAAATGACATTATTAGAGATGATTTTAGTAATGCAACACTTTTAAGAGGAATACTACTTCCACAATTACTACAGAACAATTTTGGATACAGATAAATTAATAATAAATTGTGGCATTAAGGCTGGAAAATAATTATTTGCAGTTTGACTGCTTTGTTATGAGTCACTTACTTAGTTATCGTATTCCAAAGTAGGAGCTACTTTTATTCCTGAGACTCTAATTTTTATTTTATATGACTATAAATATACGCCACTATAAATATATTTTTGCCAAGTTCTTACCATGTAAAACTGCCTATCTGATGCTATCCAATATGTACTGTAATATATTTGCTCTTAACGTTTGAGAAAATTGGTGACATTAAAAAATATAACCCAAATGGAAAACAAACTCCTTTTATGAGGTTATTTCATTAATGACAATTCTTGTTCACTTATATTCTAGGACGCAAATCAATTTCACAGTGGCTATTGATTTTACAGCATCAAATGGTGAGTGTTTTGATTATCTCGATAAAAATCATCAGCAATTACCTGAAAAATAAATTTATATTTTCATGAGGGTTATTTTATTCTTATATTTACATACTTCTGATGTTTTGCTTATAAAATGTATATCTTTTTAATGTGAAACAGTTCAAATATACAAAAGGCTAGAAATAATATAACAAAAATGCTAATAATCTTGGTCAGATTTGTTAAATATTAAAATACTGTCATTATTGCTTTACATGTGTTTAAAAGAATACAAATTTTGGATGTACTGAAGCCTGCTATGTATCTCTGACCCATTCTTCTATCTGCTGTTCTTTTCCATATATAATTCTGAAGTATATCAAATTATAATCTTCATTTTATAGTACTTTTGTATGTATGAATTTATGTAACTATAATTCAATAGTATCTGTTCTTTATAAAGTTGGTTAACTTTTCATCAATTCATAATTTTTAATAATTACTTATGTTAACATATTAATATCTAATTCACTCAGAGGGACAGATATGTAACAGTCCATGTATAGATATTCATAATTTATGTATTAAAGCTTTTAAGAAAAAAATACGGTGGGCTTTTATTTTGAAGCAATTTTATTTCAAACAGAACAATCATTTGAAATTAGTTATTAAGTATCATCAGAATGTGAACCTAATATGTAACTTTTACCTGAGGTTGTCAATAGTTTATATTTGTCTATTTTTTCTTTAAAATGGCTTATTATGTCTATGGATCTCACCTTGTATTCCTTTTGTTTCATTTTTTTTTTAATCTCACAATGATTCACATTTTACAAAATAATAGAAATTTTAGGGAAGAAAGCACCTTAGAGATCATTTAATTGAACCCTCCTCTTATACAAATGAGGACACTCAGATCCAGGGAATCCTTTTACTAATAAACACACTTGGCTTGTTAGTTCTAGAGTCAGAACTACAGATAAGACCAGACTCTAATTCAGCTTTCACTGCATGTCACATTCATTTTCCAACATTATGGCTTCCAAAGAATGATTTTTACTCACGTTTTATTCAGCATAATATAGAACATAGAAATAATAGCTAAGGCTAGGCATGATGGCTCACACCTGAATACCAGCACTTTGGGAGGCCAAGGCGGGCAGATCACCTGAGATCAGGAGTTTGAGACCAGCTTGGCCAACATGGTGAAACCCCATCTCTACTAAAAATGCAAAAATTAGCCAAGTGTGGTGGTGCACACCTGTAGTCCCAGATACTGAGGAGGCTGAGGCAGGAGAATCACTTGAACCCGGGAGGCGAAGGTTGCAGTGAGCCAAGATTGTGCCACTGCACTACAGAATGGCCAACAGAGCGAGACTCCATCTCAAAAACACAACAAAATAAAACAAACAAACAAAAGAAATAATACCTAAAATCCAACTGCTTTAAAATACTAAATTTTGTTTTCACTGATGAATGTTAGCCCAACAACTAAGATAAGCAAGAATTTATTCAATAAAAAGACAAACATTTCTGACATTGACTTGAGAAGAAACAGATAATCAGAGTAGACCTATAACAAGTAAAATGTTGAATTAGTAGTTTTTAGAAGACCACCCACAAGGTTAATCTAAACCCAGGGCCAGGTAGCTTCACTAGTAAATTCTACCAAATATCTAAAGAAGAATTAATAGCAATTCTTCACAAACTCTCCCAAAATATGGAAGCAGAAAGTTACTCCCCAGCTCATTTTATGAGGTCCATATTATCTTGATACCAAGAGATTTATACACCTAACAAAGTAAGATTTGTCCTTGGAATGAGAGTATTTTTAATATTTAAAAATCAAATAATATAACACACCTGTATTAGTCTTCTCTCATGCTGCTAATAAAGATATATCCAAGACTAGGTAATTTTAAAGGATAGAGGTTTAATTGACTCACAGTGCCACATGGCTGGGGAGGCCTCACAATCATGGTAGAAGGTAAATGAGGAGCAAAATCATGTCTTACATGGTGGCAGGCAAGAGAGCATTTGCAAGGGAACTCCCCTTTATGAAACCATCAGATCTCATGAGACTTATTCACTCACTGTCATGGAACAGCATTGGAAAGACCTACCTCCCTGATTCAATTACCTCCCACTGGGGCTCTCCCAAGGCACGTGGAAATTAAAGGAGCTACAATTCAAGATTAAATTTGGGTGGGGACACAGCCAAACCATATCAACATCCTATTGATAGAAGAAAACACAGAAAATCTCAACTGATGCAATAAAAGCAATTTTAGAAAGTCCAATGCACTTTCATGTTAAAAACACTAACAAACTAGAAATGAAGACTTTCTAACCTGATGAGAGAATCTGTATAAGTGTACAACTAACATCCTACTTAGTGGTGAAAACACTGACATTTTCCTCCTGAGATGAAAAACAAGACAAAAATGTATGTTCCCACTTCTTCAACATTATACTGGAAGTTGTTGCCAAAGCTAACAGGCAAGAAAACTAAATATAAAATATCCAGATAAGAAAGGGATAAATAAAAGTATCCTTATTGCAGGTGAAATGATCTTGTATATAGAAAATCCTAAGGAATCCACCAAAAATCTACCATAACCAATAAATAAGCAAGTTTGCAGGATAGAAGATCAATATATAAAACTCAGTTCTTTTTTATGCATTTCCAAGAAACAATTAGAAAATGAAATTCAGAAAACAGTTCCCTTTATCATAGTATCAAAAGGAATAATATACTTATGAATAAATTTAACTAGCAATTCTACTTCTGGAAATAATATATAATACAGATTTACCTGCACTCACGGAAAATTCCATAGTATATAAGGTCATTCATAGTAATTTGTAAAAAGTAAAAAAAATGTTTAGAAAGCTTCATAGAGTATATCAGCTGGGGTACTGGTGAAATAAACTGTGGTTCAGCCACAGAATGAAACACTATGCAGCCACGAAAAGAAAGGAAAAGAAAGGGGAAGGAAGGAAGGAAGGAAAGGAGGGAGAGAAGTAGGGAGAGAGGGAGGTAGGGAGGAAAGGAAGGAAGGACAGAGGGAAGGAAAATGGACTCTCTACTAATATGGAAAGACTTCTAAGATATATTGTTAAATGTAAAGAGCAAAGTAGAGAACAGAGTTATCAATTATCAGTGTGCCATCTTTTACATAGGAATATAAATTATATAACATTAAAAAATGCATAAATATTAAAAGTACATGTAATAAACTAACAAGTGATTAGCACTAATGAATTAGGCAGACTAATTTTATGGAATTCTTTTTATAGTATACTGATTGTGAAATTGTGAATACCTGTTCATAGAAGAAACAAATATGGTTAAAAGAATGGAAAACAAAAGAAGTACAAAACATAAAGTCCAAAAGCTCTGAAACAAAATAAGTGCAAACTATTTTCTGAAAAAAAATTGTTGAAGTAAATTAAATATCAAAATAAAGAGAAAAACAAGCGATGCTCATGGATTAGAAGACCCCACATTGTTAAGGTGGCAGTGTTCCCCAAACTGATCTACAGATTTAAAGCAATCTTTATCAAAATCTGAAAGAACTTTTTGGAAGAAATATATGAATTTGTATAATATGAATTATATAAATTAATATGAGATTAATTTAAAGCAATCTTTATCAAACTCTGAAAAGACTTTTTGGAGGAAATTAATATGTAAATTAATATGAAGTTGCAAAGGACCTAGAAGAGCCAAGGCAAACTTGAAAAAGAATATTGAAATAAGAAGACTCACATTTCTCACTTTTAAAATTTACTACAAAGCAACAGTAATTAAGGCAGTGTCCTACTGACATAAAGAGGGTTATATAGCTCAGCAAAATTGAAACAAGTTTGCAGAAGTAAACCCCTGTGTCTAAGGTCAACTAATTTGAAGAATACCAAAACAATGCAATGGGAGAAGACTAGTCTTGTCAGCAAATGGTGCTGGGACAACTGGATAGCCACATGCAAGAGAATGAAGCCGGACTCTTCCCTCCCATACAAAAATTAAAGTGGATTAAATACTTAAATATAAGAGCTAATGTGATATAATTCTCAGAAGAAAACATAAAGATGCATCTTCATGACTTGGGATTTGGCAGTTGATTGTTAAATATGACACCAAACTCATGAGCAACAACAACAAAATAGATAAAATGAACTTCAAAATCAAAACTTTTTATGCTTCAAAGGACACTATTAACAAAATGAAAAGACATCCCCCAGAATGAAGAAATATTTGCAAATTATATCACTTGTGAGGGACTTGAATCAAGAATATATAAATAACTTACAATTCAATAAAAAAGAAAAATAATCCGATTTTAAAAGTGAGCAAAGGATCTAAATAGATATTTCTCCAAAGAAGAATATACAGGTGGCCCATAAGCACATGAAATGATTCTTGGCAAATTTAGGCATCAGGAAATACAAATCAAAACTATAATGAGATATCATTTCATACCCACTAGGATGACTATAATAAAAGTCAAATAACAAGGGCTGGTGAGGATATGAGGAAACCAGAATTCTCATAACATTGTTGGTGGGTATGTTAGTTCATTTGCATTGCTATAAAGGAATACCTGAGGCCAGGTAATTTATAAAGTAGGTTTATTTAGCTCACAGTTCTGCAGGCTATATAAAGATGGCACCAGGTTAGGCCCAGGAAGCTTTCAATCATGGTGGAAAGCAAAGGGACAGCCAGCACATCACATGGTGGGAGCAAGAGAGAGAGAGAGAAGCAGCAGCGGTACCATGCTCTTTTAACAACCACTTCTCACGTGAACTAACAGAGAGAGAATTCCTTTGTTACCATGAAGACAGTGTGAAGCCATTCATGGGGGATCCTACCCAATAATCTAAACACCTCCCACCAGGCTCCACCACCAACATTGAGATTTGGAGGGGACAAACATCCAAACTCTATCAATGGGAATGTAAAATGGTACAACCACTTTAGAAAAACACTTTACTAAATTCCTCAAATTATTAAACATAGAGTTACCATATCACCCAGCAATGTCACTCCTACATATATATACTGAAGAGACATAAAAACAAATGTCAGCACAAAAATTTGTACATGAATATATATAACAGCATAATATCCCAAATGTGGAAGCAACCCAAATGTCTAACAAGTGATAAATGATAAAGAAAATGTGGTGTACCCATAGAATGGAATACTATTCTGCAATCAACCAAAAGAAAGCATTAATACATGCATACTACGAGAGAGATGATTGTTGAGATCTTTAAGCTAAGTGAAAGCAGCTAGTTACAAAAGATCACATATTAGGTGATTCTGTTTTTATGAACTGTCAAGAAGAGGCAAATCAATGGAGACAAAGTTGATTAGTCATTGTTTAGGGATATGGTGGTAACTGATGGGTACAGTTTCTTTTTGAGGTGATGAAAATGTTCTAAAATTCACTATAGTGATGAATGCACATAACTATGAATATACTAACAATCACTGAATTGGTTTTTGTTTTGTTTTATTTTGTTTTGTTTTATGTGATGGAGTCTCACCTTGTTGCCCAGGCTGGAGTGCAGTTGTCCAATCTCAGCTCACTGCAACCACTGCTTCCAGGGCTTAAGCGATTCTCCAGCCTCAGCTGGATTCTCCCAGCTCAGAGTAGCTGGGACTACAGGTGTGTGCCACCAACTCCTGGCTAATTTTTGTGCTTTTTGTAAAGATGGGATTTCGCCATGTTGCCCAGGCTGGTCTCAAACTCCTGAGCTCAAAGCGATCTGCCCACCTTGGCCTCCCAAAGTGCTGGGATTACAGGTATGAGCCACTATGCCCAGCTGAATTATATATTTCAAATGGTTAATATGTAATTTATGTGATTATGTCTCAATAAACAAAAATATTCTATTCAACTGTGTTTTTTTTTTTACAAAGGCATAGTACAACTCTAAAGCAAAATCAGATATAACTTCAATAATATTCTGAGTTTAAAATATTACAAAATCTTTAAGAGTTATAGCTACAAGGACTATAAAATCTGAGTGCCTAAATCCATATTCTAGTTTTACTACTTATTATTGTATAATTTGAAGCAAGTTATTTAATCTGAAAAATGGGTATAATAAAAGTATCCATATTGTAAGTCTGTTGAAAGGATTAAGTGAGATATGACATAAAGTGATCAATACATGTTAGGTTCCGTGTTAAAATTATTACTGCTATTAATTGGGCCCCAGTGTTATTAACCCACTACAAATTCATTGTTTATCAGCATGTTTGCAGGTACAGAGGAAATACAAACACTGTCCCAGACTCAAGGAGTTGACTCAATACTTTAAATTGCCAACTTTTTTGGTACAGAACACAAGATCCATAACAGTATAAAAGAAAAGACAATGAGGGCTGGAATAAACAAAGAGGGTTGTCTGGTATATATGAGACATAAGTTGGAGAAGAAGGTGAATCTCAGGACAGGATGGCAACTTGAGAGGTAGAGGTGGGAGGGAAAGTATCATTAGAAGTACTATGAAGAGACTGGTGTAGAGGAGGATGCTGGAAAGAGATGGGTGACATCTTTGTATGAGTACAAAGGGCCCAGCTATGCATGAAAGGTTCAAATGTTTAAATGTTTTGGGGTATTAAGAATTTTTTTTTTGTTTATAGTTTTCATAGTAAAGTAAAACTATTTGCCATATTATCACCATTGGGTTAAAACTCTTCTGTATTTGCGAGTTTGAGAGTTGGAGAAGGTGTTTGTTTGAGACAAGGTCTTGCTCTTTTGCTCAGGATGGAGTACACTGGCACCATCAGGGGTTCACTGCACCCTTGACCTCCTGGGCTCAAGTGATCCTCCCACATCTCAGCTTCCTGTGTAGCTGAGGCTACAGGCACATGCCATCACACTCACCTAATTTTTGTATTTTTTGTAGAGGCAGGGTTTCACCATGTTGGCCAGGTCGGTCGTGAACTCCTGGGCTTAAGCTATTCACCCGCCTCAGCCTTCCAGAGTGCTAGCTAGGATTGCAGGCATGAGACTTGTATTAAATAACCATTTAGTCTTGTAATGATATTTTTATCTCTGATTCCACTGGGCTTTTGATCAAGTGGCAAAGTCCCTCCTTTAGTAGGAAGTGTCAAAGAAAATTCACACTGGACAACTTAAAAAGGCAAGAAAGGCTTTATTTAAGACCATTGCAAAGGGGTCAAGACTATTACAATAGAGGACAAAAGTTGAACACATCTACTCCAAAACAAAAGGCTGGAGTGTTAGTGCTTGCTGAGATGAGCTACTGGAAAAGTCCTGGAGGACATTAGCACGGAGGTTGGTTTGTGTGCCTAGGCCATCTCTGTTTGCTAACTGGTGTTTATTGAAGTTAGGCTTCTGTCTTCTCAGGGAGACTGGAAGATAGGGCTGCTGTTTTTCTTGGTGTTTATATTTCAAAGGGATGGCTTCCATGTCCTTGAGAAAGGTATTCCTTGGTTGTAGAAGATTTACATCTCAAAGGAGGCAGAGGAAGAATTTACAATTGCATCTTTTGTAAATGGAGTGTCTAGGAAAAGACTGGTCAGGATCTTATACTCACGAAAAACCTTTCTTTCTTCTTCTTTTTTTTTTTTTTTAAATAGAGACGGGGTTTCACCGTCTTGGCCAGGCTGGTCTTGAACTCCTGACCTCATGATCCACCTGTCTCGGCCTCCCAAAGCGCTGGGATTACAGGCGTGAGCCACCGCACCCGGCCCAGGAAGAAACTTTGAGGGGAACATTAAGGCCATAGTGGTCAGAAGATACTTTTTTAGCGATTTTGTTAATGTGGAGCCAGCCCTGGAATGCTGATAACTCTTGGAAATATATATTTAAAAAAACAATTGTGCAATGAATTGTTTTTAGGACAAAAATATTCTGTGTATAATTATCTGTCAGATAACCTAAGGGGAGATCTTTATTTTGTTTCTCTCTGGATCTCAAGTGCTCTTTGTTATTTTTTTTCCTTATCAGAAAAACTATGCCCTGAGGCTTTTCTTCTTAAGGCAATGCTTTAATGTAAAATTGAGCTTTATGTGCTGTTACAAGTCTCATTTAACTTTCCATTTTCACTTAAGAAACCAAATGGACTTTCAGGCTGCCTTTAGGCTGGTAATTAGGGCAACTTGATGTGAATCTCAATGTGTTTGAATGGTAGCACATATTAATACATTACTCTTGCTCTCAATTTCATCGCTATTCAAATATAACATCCTACACAGTATAAACATTTTTGACACTCAGAAGAACCTTGTGGATGACCCAGACCATAATAACTGTAGCAGTTCAACTTACAATTCTATGGTGCATTATTATTTGTAATCACTTTTAAACATGTAATCTCATTTTGTCCTCCTGGTAAACACAGTGGTAGGATTTATTTTACAGAGGCTGCCATATAAATGGCAAGACTTGACTCTGGCCTCTGGCTCTTAGCTTAATGTCTAGTTAGAAAGTTGTGAAGAATTTTTTAGATGTAGATATTTAATCAGCCTGCCCTTGAAAATCACTATGCTTCCCTTTTTTAAACGCTAAATTGGGATATTTCTCAAATACTCAGTTTATATTGGTGATACAACATTACAAAGCCTTCATAATTATTGAAATCCATCTATTGGGTCATCTTGCCCTAGGTATAAGGATTCAAGCTAAAGGCACATGATTTTGTTTAAAAATAAAGATTATAACAAAATAAGATTAACAAAAGTACTTCTATATTTCCAGAAGTAAAACTCAAAAATAGCCTGTGGCATTGAAAATAAGTCATTTCTGAAAAATTCTGCATATGCTTTGACATATCTTAGAACTTTCTATATGTCTAATGTAACAAATATTTCTATGTTAATATCCATCCAAAAAGAAACAATTTGACACACTGTAGATATAGGCAGAAAAACGTAGTTTTGAATATTTCATTCTGAAATAGACACCAAGAAAAATCTTGTTAAATATATGTAGCCTAATTGCTTATGTTTGAAATATGTGTTCTATCATCAGGCAACCCTGCTCAGCCCACTTCCCTCCACTACATGAATCCTTACCAGCTGAATGCCTATGGTATGGCGCTGAAAGCAGTGGGCGAGATTGTTCAAGATTATGACAGTGATAAAATGTTTCCAGCTCTAGGTTTTGGTGCAAAACTGCCTCCAGATGGAAGGATATCTCATGAATTTGCTTTGGTAAGAATATATCAAAAGGAGACCTTTTAATATTGCTTTGGTGCTTATGCTTTAGTTATATAGCAAGCTTTTCTGACTGTAGCTAAATTTTGGTAGGTCATTGACTTTGGAATGTGAGCTTAATGGGAAAAAGAACAGCTAAATAGCTTAGCCATAAATCTACCTGAAGTGCACCCACCTGATTTACAAATAGGTGGTCTATATTGGTTATCTATTGCTGCATAACAAACCTTCCTAAAACTTAGAGATATAAAACAATATCATTCTATTATGCTTATGCTTTGTGGCTCAGGAATTCAAGCAGAATATAATGGGAGATAGCGTTTTTTTGCTTTGTGGTATCTGGAGTCTTAGTTTAGGTGATTTGAATGGCTAGAGATGCCTGGAATTGGTGACTGGGGTCATATTTTTCAACTTAGTTTTGGCTGTCTGTTGAATTCCTTAGATCTTCTCCATGTTATGTCTTCTGGGGCTGATATGTCTCCTAACATGACTTCTTTGCTCATGTTCATTCGTGTCTTGGGCCTGAGATGGAATAGCTGAAAAGCTGGGGTTGTCTAGAAAACTCTCCCTTGCTTTACATATAGCCTGTCTCTGTAGTTACAGAGGGCTTCATAATTGTATGGTGGTCACATTGTAGTAGGATTTCTTATGCAGCAGCCAGCTTTCCCAGGGTGACTATTCGAAAAGTCTGGGACAGAACTCCAAGGATGTTTCTATCGTATTCTTAGAAGTCCCAGAATGTGAATGTGATTTCTGCAACATCCTATTGGTCAAGCAAGTTACTAAGACCATCCGAGGTTCAAGGTAGAAGAATTAACCTTCACTTCACAATGGGAAGAGTATCAGAGAATGTGTGGCTGTCTTTAATATACCATTGTTTTAAAACCAAAGAAAATAAATAATTGTGTTCAACTCAATGAGGTTTATTAATTTTCCTTTCATATGTTTCTCTCAACCTTGAATTTGTCCCTTTCTCTGTCTCTGTAATTCTGTCCTTTGCTGCCTTTCCTATCTCTATGTTCATTCCTTGTAACCAAACCTATAATAAAAATATACTGGTTGAACATCCCAAATCAGAAAAGTAAATGCTCCAAAATCTGAAAAAGATGCTCAAAGGAAATGCTCATCGGAGCAATCTGGATTTTGGATATCCAGATTTGAGAAGGTCAACTGGTAATTATATAAATATTTTAAAATCCAAAAAAAGAAATTCAAAATCTGAAACACTCTGGTTTCAGATAAGGGATATTCAACCTGTCCTTAACACATCCTCAAGTGTTAAAAGTATTTGTGCCTTCCTTTCTTCTTCTTCTTCTTCCTCCTTCCCCTCCTCCTCCTCCTGCTTCTTCTTCCCCTCCCTTCCTCTCTCCCTCCCCTCCCTCTTCCTTCCTTTCTCCTCCTTTTCTTTTCTTTTCTTTTTTCTTTTGTTTTCTTCTTTTCTTTCCTTTCCTTCGACAGAGCCTTGCTCTGTTGCCCAGGCTGGAGTGCAGTGGTGAGATCAACCCCTCCTCCCCAGTTCAAGCAATTCTCATGCCTCAGCTTCCTGAGTACCTAGGATTGCAGGCATGCATAATACCTGACTACATTTTGTGTTTTTAGTAGAGATGGGGTTTCACTGTGTTGGCCAGGCTGATCTCAAACTCCTCAGCTCAAGCAATCTGCCCTCCTCAGCCTCCCAAAGTGCTGGGATCACAGGTGTGAGCCACTGTGCCTGGCGTTACTTTGTTCTTTGAGCTCAATTAAAACACTTACAGGATAGATATTGCTGTGGTTTCAGTGTGTCCTTCCAGAGTTCAGGTGCTGCTAATGTAATAGTATTCAGTGAGGCCTTTAAGAGCTGATTGGTCTGCGAGGGCTCCTCCCTCATGAATGAAATTAAGGCCCTTATAAAAGAGGCTTTACTCAGCTTGTCCTGCTTTCTGCGAATTGAGAACACAGCTTTCCTCACCTTTGAGGACACAGCCCTCACCGGGCAACTGAACCTGCTGGCATCTTGATCTTGGACTTTCTAGCCTCCAAAACTGTGAGAAGTATGTTTCTATTGTTTATAAATTACTGAATCTCAGGTATTCTCATACAGTACAAACAGACTGAGATCAGACTTCTTTAAATCTATGAAAAATAGTCTCCCACGTTAATGATGAAAATAAGAATGATTATGTTGTTGATGATGATAATGTTTCAACTTTAGTCTTGCCTGATGATTATATTACTTTAAATTTTTCAAAGCACTTTTGTTTTCTCAGATAAGACAAGGGTTGAGCAGGTTTTCAGTGAAATAGTGTTTGACTCAATCCTAGTATTTACTGAGTATGGAGTCGCACACTTTATACTCATTATCTTATATAATCGTCACAAAATTCCTATGTGATAGATATTTCATGCTGACACATTGCACGGCTCTAGAAACTGCCAATCTCATTACCTGTGGTGAGAAAAGTGCTCCCAGGAGTTGTATAACTCAACTCAGAGGCTCAGAAGTTGACCATTGTCCCAAAGGACAGGACTTGAACCCAAGTCAGTCTTATTTTAGAATTCATGCTCTTAACTACAACTAAAACACATCTTTAAAAAGCACCTGTAATCTCACCTCTTGGATACATGCTTATATTAACACCATGATATATGTACTTTTATATAAAATTTCATCTTTCTCAAATATGTTTTAAGAGCAGTATTACATTTTATTTTTGTATTTATTCTTTTCTATTTCATCACCCACACAATTTCAAGAGAGGTTGCTGGAGGGCTTAATTCTTCTTCCATGAAATAGCCCACATGCCACACTCCCAATGTCATATAAAAATGAGTATCTGTTGGGATTTTGTTGTGTCTTAGAAAATTAAAATCTCCAGAAACATAAAACCATGAAAATCACTCATGTGATTCTAAATCTAAAGTGCCTCAGGAAAAAGGTCATGAGCTATTTTAAAGCCTAAGAAAAGGAATAATTGTGTTAAGCTAAATGAGAGGTTGATTAATTTTCTTTCCGTACATTTCTTCCTCTGCTATTGTGTATTTTTTTCCTTTTTCTCTTCCTCTACTTTTGTCTTTTTCTGCTTTTTCTTCCTCCACATTTACCCCTTGTAACCAAACCTATAAAAGTATCTACTGCTAAGGAATGATATATATTTATTATTTCTACCATAATCTGTTCCTTGAGCCCAATTCAAACATTTATGGGACAGAGATCATACCCCTTTAATCTATGAAAAATAGTCTTTCAAATTGATGATGAAAACAACAATGATTATGTTGATGATAATGCCTCAACTTTAATATTACTGAATGATAAATTTTTTTTCAAAGCACTTCTGTTTTGTTGGATAAATAAGGCAGGTATGGTTAAGTAGGTCTTCAGTTAGATAGTATTGTATTTGATTCTTGCTGAAATACTCTGTGCTAAGCTTGTCCTAAATCACTGCAGTATGTATCTGTAGGTACTGAAAATGGCAAATACAAAAAGTTCAGTTTCAGGACAGCCTGGCCTTTCATGAACTACCTGGTGTTAATAAATCCTCATATTTCCATGGTACTAATTTGTAGTATATATTTACTAACATTAACCTATTTATCTCACCAAATTCACATAATTCTTTTAGATAGCAAGGGAGTCTTCTTAAGAACTTAAATATCCCCCAGTGGGTAAGTTTTGGCTAGCAGAGATGTTAAACTTAAGCTTTGCTCAGTTGAAAAGGGTCTCAGTAAACCTCAGCTTTTTATGTGAGACACACTTTGGGAAAAGAAAAAGGAATGGGAGAGGAAAGGAAGAATTTCCTGATATTACCGTTCCAAGACTTATGGTTATGAAAAGAATGAGTCATTGCTCTCCGCTCATTATAATTCTTGATGACTCCTTTTGAGGTTATAACTGAAAATGCAGTCATGCGGAGCTCTGGTAGAAGTATTTCTAATGAGCCAGTGGTCCTTAAAACCAGGTCTTCCATGTGAACCAATAGAGAAAAACTAACACCTGTCCAAGTGGTTTCTCCTGCTAAATACCTAAATGCACTTGCATATTTTTCACTTATTTTGGCATTTATACAAATGTATGCAATTTAATATTTATGTGTATATATTTTTTTCCAAGTAGACACCAGGAATTTCATAACCAAGAAGTCTTTAACACTGTACCATATATAAAACAGAAGCTCAATAGGTGTTTGTTTATTGAATAAAAGGAAGAATTCTCTCAGCTTTTCCCCACAGTAAGCAACAGTGACATTTCAGAGTAGAGCGACAGCCCCTAAGAGCTTCTCTTCAATATTTTGTCAGCCTGTTAGCCCTGCTGAAAAGTGTTGCAGGCTGCAGGCGGCAACAGAGATGACAGGCTTCTTGCATGATGCTGAATCCACACCCTCAGGACAATACCTGAGGGAGCTAAATGGGAGGAAGAATGGGTGAAAGCTGGACACCCTCCCCCACTTCAGTCTGAGTGGTGAGATTATTGATCATTTTAAAGTCAGATCTTTATGCTTTTCTATGTGTTTTATAAGTTAACATGTATTATTTTATAAATGGAAAATTTAATTAGGAGGGAAATAGGAAATAGGGCATCCATTGTCCTATTCATTAATAAGCAACAAAATTAAATGTGCTTACTAAAAAAAAATTATGTTTTATTTTTGTGTCAGAGCCACACATGGACTCATTCTAATTTGTTTTAACAAGCAATAACTAATTTCCTGCATAACATTTTCAAGAAATGAGTTTTTAAATACACTTAAAAATTATTTATTTCAGTAGTTTTGGGTGAACAGGTGGTTTTTGCTTACATGTGTAAGTTCTTTAGTGGTGATTCCTGAGATTCTGATGCACCCATCACCTGAGCAGTGGACTCTGTACCCAGCGTGTAGTCTTCTGTCCTTCACCCTCCTCCCACCTTTCCCCCTAGTCTTCAAGTCCATTGTATCATTCTTATGCCTCTGCATCCTCATAGCTTAGCTCCCACTTATAAGTGAGAACACACATATTTGGTTTTCCATTCCTGAGTTACTTCACTTAGAATAATGGTCTCCAACTCCATCCAGGTTGCTGTGAATGCCATTATTTCATTCCTTTTTATGGCTGAGTAGAATTGCGTGTGTGTGTGTGTGTGTGTGTGTGTGTGTGTGTGTGTGTGTGTGTGTGTACAGTCCAAAGTTTCTTTATCCACTTACTCATTGATGGATATTTAGACTGGTTTCATATTTTTGCAATTTTAAGTTGTGCTGCTATAAATGTGTGTGCGAGTAACAGACTTAAAAGTCTTTTTGTAACTCATTACAACTTTCTCATTAAAAAGAAAATCTCATTTAGTAGCCATAAAGTAATCCTGATATAATCCAGAGCATATACTAAAAAGAAGGCATAATTTTATGTTGTAAGGTATTCTTATCATCTAAGACATATGAGGAAACCATAGAGCAACTTATTATGGTATCAGGACTAATTCAGAAATCAGTTCTTTAAACATTCCATGATGATAAATAGAACATCTAATGATTACCTTTCCACTATCAAAGAAGAGAAAAATGATGACCTTATAGTTTCAATTCCAGAGGAATAGTAGTAACATAGAGTTTCATCAAAATATAAACCTCCAATCAACATGCTAAAAAATAAAAGTAGCTCAGGACTACCCTAATTTGTAACTGTTCCCTTAAGATAGATATGTAATACATTTTTATATGCCCAAAATCAGTAATGAGTTTTAATTTTAATTAGCTTCATACCTTATCAAGGGAAAAGAGCACCATAAAATCTTGAAGGTTAAATAGGTCGGCTCAGATTAACATCAAAACTAAACATTAACTGCTTTGTGCTAAATGTTAAACTTTTCTTTTACATTCTATTTTCAGCAAACTTATACAACCAGTTTTATAATGTAAAGAGGGCTTTTTATTATTTAATGCTTTCAAAAATGTATGAGGGTTAATAAAATGTTTGAAGGAAAGACAAAATTAAAAAATGGATATAAATCCCTCTCTAACAAATGATAAAATAGAAGTAGTTGGTAACATTTGGCTCAGTTTTCTAAGATTCCAGCCTTGTAGAAAGCTTGGCATCTCATAATTTGATGGCATAGTGGTGTATAAGAAGTTGAACTGTGGAGTTAGACTGCCTGGTTCAAATCTTAGCTCTCCTACTCACGTTGTGTGACCTTGGGCACAGTATCTAAGTTCTCATTGCCTTGGTTTCTTTATCTATAAAGTGGGGTTAATGGCAGTCCTACATTTTTAGGGTTATGAAAGTTATATATGTAAATATTTTAGTATAAAACCAGCACTTTGGGAGGCCGACGTGGGCAGATCATGAAGTCAAGAGATCGAGACCATCCTGGGCAACATGGTGAAACCCCACCTCTATTAAAAATACAAAATTTAGCTGGGCATGGTGGTATGCGTCTGTAGTCCCAGCTACTCAGGAAGCTGAGGCGGGAGAATTGCTTGAACCCAGGAGGTGGAGGTTGCAGTGAGCTGAGATCGCACCACTGCACTCCAGCCTGGCAACAGAGAGAGACTCCGTCTCAAAAAAAAAAAAAAAAAAAAAAAAAAAAAAAACTTGGTATATAGAATTCAACCACCAGTTACTTTTGATTGATTGGTCAGGTAAAAATATATATGCTAAAATTATTGCTAACCATGTTTAAATGTAATTACTATCACTAGTGCATAAAAAATGTATATACACACAATTTTGATACTCCCTTTCGAAAAGTGGAGGGTATCTCCTTTTTCTCAAGTATGAACAGATTCAGGAACTCATTCTAGCAAATTTATTAAAGTAGGAGTGATGGAGTGTAACTTCAGAGGCTGGCTCATAAAAGGCATTGGGGCTTTGTCCTTGCTCTTTGCCTGGGATTACTCAGTCTGGGGAAGGTTAGCTGCTGTGTTACGAGAACACTCAGGCAGCCCTGTGGAGCATTTGGCCTCCTGCCAATAGCCAAGTAAGTGAGCCTTTTTGGAAATAGATCCTTCTGTCCACTGTCAAGCTTTCAGATGACTGCAGCCCAGGTCAGCATCTTCACTGCAACCTCATGAGAGATCCTGCTCAGGAACCACCCTGCTAAGCTGCTTCTGAATTCCTGAGACTTCAAAAATGTATGAGATAATAAATATTAATTGTCTTAAGCCACTATACAGAGGGTATAACTTTGGGGGTAATTTGTTACATAGCAATAGATAACTAATACATGGTCTTATTTGTGTTATTTGTATCATTTGGGCTAGGAGAATTAAACCTAATAATGACAGAGCATTTAAGGTATGATAAAGCCAGCCTAGGTGTCCAGGGTTAAAGCTTGCCTTTCCAGGACCTGTCCCCAGAATAATAGCTTCCATTACAGTTGCCTTTCTGGGCACTGTTCCCAGAATAGAAGCTTCTTAACAGCAACAGCAAGCTCCATTTCCCTTGAATGACATGGGTATTTTTTTTTATTATTCCTTTTCTTTTGCCTTGTCTTGGTGTTTCCTACACCAAATTATATTCCCTCTGACTCCTTCTCTACTTGGAGTTATGAATTGTGGCCTGAAAATGTTCATGTGGCAGATATTTTACATTTTTCCTGCTATTGGATTAAACTATTTGAATTGATAGCATTTATTTATCTAATTTAAATACATGTTTACCACATAAAAATTGGAAAAACATAGACCAAGCTAAAGGATGTGAGGAAAGTTAGCAGTTACCTAACCACCCAGAGGTAGCCACTATTAATACTTTGGTTTTCTTCTTTTTAGGATTTCTATATGTTTATCTCCACATGTACACAAACCTGTGTAAATTAAGATGCTATCAATTTGGAATGTTGTGGTCAGCTTCTCTTAATATTATTGAAAATTTTCTTCTGCCATTTTTTGAAGAGTATGGATTTTTAATGATTGCACATTCTATGTTATGATCTTCATAATATCTATTGTTGATCACTTAATGTATTATTTTGTTATTGTAAATTTATAAATGAGTGTTCTTCCAAAAATATTTATGAGTATCAACATGTATTATTCTCTCGTCATTTTCAATTGATATTCACGGAGATTTTCTCTTTTACTGTTGTTTTGTTTTTTCCTACATTTCTACAGAATGGGAACCCTCAAAACCCCTACTGTGATGGCATTGAAGGGGTCATGGAGGCTTATTACAGGAGTCTGAAATCTGTACAACTATATGGGCCCACCAACTTTGCTCCTGTAATTAATCATGTAGCAAGGTAAGTAGAGAGCAGACAAGGTGTTTATTCTGACGTACTGGACCATGGTGAACTCATAGCATTATTGTTAGCATGAATTGACAAATGAAAGTTGTTTTCTTTTAATTTGCCTCCAAGAAAGTGAAGAAAAAAATGTATGTTACAGTTTCCATCGAGCTATTGTGATACTTTGCTGAGAAGAGTACATAAAAATCTCAAGAAATATACACTGGGTTATGTTAGGAACTATCTTTGTTCAACTAAGGAAAACATTGTTTTCTTTGAAAAGGCATCTGTGAGAAAAATAACAAGATCAATGGCGAGGTCAACTGTGTAAATCATTCATCTCTTGTATCACATTCCATAGTAGCAATAAGTAGCATAGAAGTAATAAGAGACTGAATTCTATTAGACAACTATTTGAAGATTTCAGTGATATATAGGGCACATTACTTTAACCTTTCTGAAATTAATATAGTAGCTAATTTTATAAATTCCCAGAGCTCTACCTGTATATAGTACATAGTACTGAGACCAGAATATAATGCTTATGACTCCAGGTACATGTTCTGAAGAAAATGTTAAAACATAAAAAATAAATTTATATATACTTACTATTTTTTCATTAGTACATAAATGGATTAAACACTTTTTAAATCCCTAGAAAGTTTGGCCTAAGTAAATCCTATGACTCCCTGACTTATTTTGAGATAATTAGAAATTTCTTATCCTTTCAAATATGTAGCCAGAACTCATCAAAATACTGAATTTTTTTTCAAGTTTATCAAGTATAAAGGCAATGTGAAACCCCAGTTCTCTGAAGGTTCTGGTACTTTACCACCTTCTCTAATGAATATTACAGGCAACTATAGTGTGCTCTACTTTTCATTATCTGGGACATGGACAAAATGCTAAAATATCCCTTACACCCAGGGCTTACCCCATGCAGCTTCCCTGTGGAACTCCCACTCAGGTTGACAGTGATACATTGATGACTGTTGTCTGACTGTGACCCTTTGGCTTGAATTTTTCAGACATTTTCATCTGCAATCTCTACTAAAATATAAATTATATTAATACATCTTAACCTTGTACATATATAACCCCCCCAAAAAAATTATTCATGAAATGGTACTTCATGTTTTATCTTTATTTCTATGGCACCTGTTCTTTTCTATTTCTCTTTTTTAAAAATGCAATCTTGACCCCCAAAATTGATTTCATAATCCACTAATGGGTCATTACCTACAATCTGAAAAATATATCCTAGCTTATTATACTGGCCTATGTAAGTAATGTCATATATACAATATACTGATGGCAGTCAAATATAGCAGAATACAATGTTAACGCAAGATAAATTATAATTGACTGCCACACTACCATAGAGATCACTTTTTTATAAAAAGAGAAAAATGACAGAACTTATTTTGTGGGAACTCATGCTTGTTATTAGGAAGGCCCTTATCAGTGCTTACCAAGTAATTTCATAATTTTTCCTGGTATATATCTATTATAAAAGTTAAAATGATAGATGTAAAATTTCTAGGTGCATTTCTATATACATTTCAAGCCAAATGCTCCACAGTGTTCTATGCCATTTTTTATGTTTTATATAGCATTTTGTAAGTTCTCGAATATAGGAGCACCTGCTAGTAAAATCTTTAAGACTCCTTGAAAATGAGCCATGATCCAATAATTCTTTATTATTTTTTACATGAGAAAAATTAAGAAAAACAGATATGTCTTTTTAAGAGATATCTTTTCCTTCCAGTACAATAGGAAGTTCCATGTATCTGTTTTTTTAAATTATACTTTAAGTTCTAGGGTACATGTGCAAAACGTGCAGTTTTGTTACATGGGTATACACATGCCATGGTGGCTGGCTGCATCCATCACCCCATCACCTACATTAGGTATTTCTCCTAATGCTATCCCTCCCCCCCTAGCCCCCCAACCCACAACAGGTCCCAGGTGTGTGATGTTCCTCTCCCTGTGTCCATGTGTTCTCATTGTTCAACATCAACTTATGAGTGAGAACATGCGGCGTTTGGTTTTCTGTTCTTGTGTTAGTTTGCTGAGAATTATGGTTTCCAGATTCATCCATGTCCCTGCAAAGGACATGAACTCAACTTTTTTATGGGTGCATAGTATTCCATGGTGTATATGTGCCACATTTTCTTTGTCCAGTCTATCACTGATGGGCATTTCGGTTGGTTCCAAATCTTTGCTACTGTGAACAGTGGCACAATAAATATACGTATGTATGTGTCTTTATAACAGAACTATTTATAATCCTTTGGGTAGATACCCAGTAATGGGATTGCTGGGTCAAATGTTATTTCTAGTTCTAGATCCTTCAGGAATTGCCATACTGTCTCTCACAATGGTTGAACTAATTTACACTCCCACCAACAGTGTAAAAGCATTGCTATATCTCCACATCCTCTCCAGCATCTGTTGTCTCCTGACTTTTTAATGATCACCATTCTAACTGGAGTGAGATGATATCTCATTGTGGTTTTGATTTGCATTTCTCTAATGACCAGTGATGATGAGTTGTTTTTTTTTCATATGTTTGTTGGCTGCATAAATGTCTTCTTTTGAGACTTGTCTGTTCACATCCTTTGCCTACTTTTGGTGGGGTTGATTTTTTCTTGTAAATTTGTTTAAGTTATTTGTAGATTCTGGATATTACTCCTTTCTCAGATGGGTAGATTACAAACATTTTCTCCCATTCTGTAGGTTGCCTGTTCACTTTGATGATAGTTTCCTTTGCTGTGCAGAAGCTCTTTAGATCCCATTTGTCTATTTTGGCTTTTGTTGCTATTGGTTTTGGTGTTTTAGTCATGGAGTCTTTGCCCATGCCTGTGTCCTGAATGGTATTGCCTAGGTTTTCTTCTAGGGTTTTTATGGTTTTTTATGTCTTACATTTAGGTCTTTAATCTATCTTGAGCTAATTTGTATGTAAGGTGTAAGGAAGGCATACAGTTTCAGCTTTCTGCATGTGGCTAGTAAGTTTTCCCAACACCATTTATTAAATAGAGAATCCTTCCCCCATTGCTTTTGTCAAGTTTATCAAACATCAGATGGTTGTAGGTGTGTGGTGTTATTTCCGAGGCCTCTGTTCTGTTCCATTGGTCTATATATCTGTTTTGTTACCAGTACCATGCTGTTTTGATTACTGGTAGCCTTGTAGTATAGTTTGAAGTCAGGTAGCGTGATGACTCCAGGTTTGTTTTGTTTTTCTTAGGATTGTCTTGGATATACGGGCTCTTTTTTGGTTCTATATGAAATTTAAGGTAGTTTTTTTCCAATTCTTTGAAGAAAGTCAATGGTAGCTTGATGCGGATAGCATTGAATCTATAAATTACTTTGGGAAGTATGGCCATTTTCACAATATTGATTCTTCCTAACCATTAGCATGGAATGTTTTTCCATCTGTGTGTGTCCTCTATTTCCTTGAGAACTCATTTGTAGTTCTACTTGAAGAGGTCCTTCACATCCCTTGTTAGTTGTATTCCTAGGTATTTTATTCTCTTTGTAGCAATTGTGAATGGGAGTTCACTCATGATTTGGCTGTTTGTCTACTATTGGTGTATAGAAATGCTTGTGATTTCTGCACATTGATTTTTGTATCCTGAAATTTTGCTGAAGTTGCTTATCAGCTTAAGGAGATTTTGGGCTGAGACAATGGGGTCTTCTAAATATACAGTCATGTTGTCTGCAAATAAGCATTTTAAAGAATGCTTATTCTTAAGAATAACAGTTTTAAGCTCATTTTTAGGACTCATATCTATGTATCTCTGATCTGTTTGACTTTCTAGATAATATCAATGAGATAATGGTATAAAATAGACAAGACTCAAAGCATTAAATTTACAAAATTTGAAGGTTTTATATGCTTTTTTGAGGCTTTCCAGGCCCTGCTTCTGATTTCTTGCCTTTCCAGTCCTCCTTTCCCAGAGCTGTCTGGAGAACAGCATTTCAAATGATGTAAAATCCTACTGAACATCTGTTGATGCCTTTTCGTAAATTTAAGTGCAGACGGTTTAGCTTGCATGCTAGAACATCCAATATTCAACCAATACTAACCCATCCAAACTCATTTCCACATTCTCCCAAATGTACTGAACTTCAGTCACAGATTCACTGCTTCTTCTGGCCTATATCATTCCATGCATATGTCTAGTACTAATCTGACACTACTGTGGTTACATGTAGACCTTTTGCACACTGAAGGGAGCGATTATTCCTTGTGAATTATTCATATACATGCACATATATGCATATACAAATATAAACCACAATACTTTGGATATACTGAGATATCTGTACTTGTTTAATTAAATTATCTGAATACCATATGAGGGTTTGTTTGTTTGTTTGCTCTGTTGCTTGCCCAGGCTGGAGTGCAGTGGCGTGATCTCAGGTCACTGCAACCTCTGCCTCCTGGGTTCAACAAGCAGTTCTCCTGCCTCAGCCTCCCGAGTAAGTGGGCTTACAGATGCCTGCCACCATGCCCAGCCAATTTTTGTATATTTAGTAGAGACGGGTTTTGCTGTGTTGGCCAATCTCACCTTGAGCTCTTGACCTCAGGTGATCCACCCACCTTAGCCTCCCAAAGTGCTGGAATTATAGGTATAAGCCACTGTGCCTGGCCAGGTTCATTTTAATTAACAAAGTTATAATAGGAAACTAAATAACTTTTTTTGTTTTTGAGCGTCTCTGTCACCCAGGCTAGAGTGCAGTGATGCGATCATCTCAGCTCACTGCAATCTCCACCTCCCGTGCTCAAGCAATTCTCATGCCTTGGCCTCCTGAGTAGCTGGGATTACAGGCATGCACCACCATGCCCGGCTAATTTTTGTATTTTTAGTAGAGATGGGGTTTCACCATGTTGGCCAGGCTGGTTGGTATGCAACTCCTGGCTGAAGTGATATACCCGCCTTAGCCTCCTGTGTGCTGGGATTACTGGTTTGAGCCACTAGGCCTGGCCTAAAGGCCCTTTTAAATGATAATGCTTAACCAATCTTAATGACCTATGGAAATGTGATTGTGATTAACACCTACTCTATCAGTCAGGGTTCTCCAGAGAACAGAACCAATAGGAGACGTATAGACATGGACATCAAGATACAGAGATATATTTTAAGGAACTGGCTCGTGTAATTGTAAGGGATAGCAAGAATGCAATTTATAGGACAGGTTGGTAGATTGGAAACTCAGGATTTCAGACTGCAGCCTTATGTCAGTATTCCTTTTTTTCTGGGAAACCAGTTTTTCTCTTAAGGCCTTCACCTAATTGGATGAAGCTCCTTTAAAGGCATTTGATGGTAGATATTAACCACATCTATAATCTTTGATTAAATAAGTGGGATTTACAGTCTAATTGACACATGAGCATTATCATCCTTCCGACCAAAACAAAGAAATACATTGCCATCATGTTGTAAATCGACAACAGATTTAAATTCTGAGCAAGAATTTTAGGGCCTTCCAAATTTAAACTTAATACTATGTCTAATGTCTATAACACTATGTTTAAATATTATTAATCAAAATAGAAAAATATTTTTAAAATAATTGTATTGTGGAATGCAGTTTGAAAAATGAGGTTTTAACCCCTGATTAGTCTCTTTTCCTCTTGTGTATGGTGTTAACCATTTTTACATTCCTGTTATTTAAAAAAAATTTTCTGTGCCTCTAGAATTCTTCATAATTTTAAGTAATTTGAAATAAATTTGTTGGTATATTATACCACCTTAATATTTCAAAAATTGATATGCCAGTGAAAATTTCAAATATCTTTTTCAGACTATCATGAAAATTTCTTCATTTGATTTAAATGTATTCATTATTTCCTATTAGTTTTTTGCTTCCTGTGCCTAATTAGTTACTTGTTTTGAGGCTGTCACATTTCAGTTTTTAAGGGGGATTTATCATTTTCTACCTTTTGGCCATTTGTAATTTTTTTCTGTTTTTTCTGATACTGAGAATCTTCTAAATCCAGATCGCTATCCAAAATGAATTTTCATTTTTTAGGAAATAACTTTTTATCTTGGAATTCTTGTAACTAATTTTCAAATTAAATCCTGTATTATGCTTTATTCAATCTGCACAATTAATAATAAAATAAAAACAGTAAAATCTTATGGAGCCCATGATCTATCTTTAGCAACATGTTCAGTGCTATAAAGAGGATTATTCATCTTCACAACAACTCTAAGAGGTGACAGTAGTGCCATTTCCATTTTGCTGATGATAAAATAGATACATAGGGGTCATTTGTGGTGGAGCTAAAATTCTAACCAGAATAATCTCACTCCAGGTCACTATGTTATGATGCCCTACATCTTTAAGCCTTTTTATCTCTGCTATAGAGGTGAAGACACAAAATAAAGTATAATAAAGCTATCTGTCTTTGTGCTCACAGTCATCACTTCCTTGCCCAGTCAAAAGTAGTTGGGGTAACACTTGGTAACATAAAATTTGCTGCGCTGCTTTGGGTTGAAATATTTAAATGTATTCCTTTATTCATTGTTAAGTTTTAATCCATTGTGTAAATCATAATTGAACTACTTAAATGAAACATCCCTAAGTCAGTTTCTTATCTTGTCTTCTTGCCCTCTCTATTCTTGTGAACTAATAATAAGCTGAAAGAATATTCCACGAATCTGAGCCAACCAGATATGAGCTTTTACAAAAAAGAATCCCAGAAACTTATTTCAAAGAAATGCAAAAGAAATGCGTTTGAATTCTACTACACTGACAAAGTTAACCTCTCTCAGATATATCATAGTAATATTAAGATATAAATTATAGATAGGCTATATTTCAAAAAAGACAGCTGGCTTTTAATAAGACTTAATTATGCAATCTATAAAAGGATTCCCCATCAAGTTCTTTTAAGAGCAAGCTTCGCTAATACTTTTATAATGTAATTTGAATCTGAGTCTATATGTCAGTGTCACCTCCTAGAAAAAGTACTGAGGTGTGACCAGCTTATAATTTTTACTTCATCCATTTCTGTAGCATGTTAATTATTTTATACAATATTTTTAAATTAAAAACTAAATAAGAAATGGTAGTACTTTAAAATAAAAGGCTAAATTAGAAGAATAAATGGTAGTGCAACATTGACTTAAAATTTAGATTTACTTGCAAAGTGCAACAGTGTGCCAACATGTAGAACAAGTGCCATAAAAGCAATAGCTTTTTTAGCAGCAGGCACTAACATTGCAGTTATTCTAGTGTGCTATTGCAGATACTCGTGTATTTGAGAATTTGCATAAGATATACTTCTAACGTGTTCAAACATTTTATTGAGATTAAAATGTTTGGCCAGGCACGGTGGCTGGGAGGCTGAGGCGGGCAGATCACGAGGTCAGGAGTTCGAGACCAGCCTGGGCAACACAGTGAAACTCCGTCTCTAATAAAGATACAAAAATTAGCTGGGCTTGGTGGCAGGGGCCTGTAATCTCAGCTACTCAGGAGGCTGGGGCAGGAAAATCACTTGAACCTGTGAGTCAGAAGTTGCAGTGAGCTGAGATTGCACCACTATACTCCAGCTTAGGTGACAGAGCTAGACTCTGTCTCAAAAATATATATATATCTTGAACCCCTCATATTGATTCTGGCATCACCTTAAAGTAACAAAGCCTTTAATTTAAAAGAAAATGGTAACTTTTCCAAATTATATTTACCAACCATCACATATAGAAAACTGTTTTACTTTCCTTACCTTTTTGTTGCCTTTCAGATATGCTTCTTCTGTAAAGGATGGCTCCCAGTATTTTGTGCTTCTGATTGTTACGGATGGTGTTATCTCAGATATGGCCCAGACTAAGGAGTCCATAGTTAATGTAAGTAGGGGTCACTCAGTATTGGGCAGGCTACGTGACAACATGGTGCTACTTAGAGACTAGAGTCTATTTTAGTTAACAATAAAGTAAAATCTCCACAACTTTGCAGCAGATTGCATCCTTAACCTTATCCAGACAATGCATATACATCTGTACCATTGATCCGTGGGGATCAAGCTAAGGGGTATGACTATTTGAGTTAAAAAAAAAATCTTGCCTAAAGAAAAAAAAAATGGTAATAGCATAACTTTCACAGCATGGGTGTGTTTACCTCTATTAGTTTGATCTATTTGTATACAATCTTGTTATTTGTACGGATTATTTATTAACATTTGCATTCTAGTTGGAGGAGAACTAAGATAGCTAATTGCTATTTCCGTAGAACTGGATAGTAACTGATTAAAAAACCAACCTGCTCATTATAATTCCTAATTGTGTGTTTGGTTTTTTAGGGTTAGATTGTTTACGACCTATAAAATCGATATTTACTAGATGATAATCTGTAAAGTAATAGTTTTTACTCGCCAGTCTCTAGGTTTAGCAATGTTTGGCATGAAGCACGCATTTGATAAAATAGGCTGCAGGAATGAATTGCATTAATATGCACTTTAAAATATGGACTTAGTAATTTAGGCTTAACTAAGAGGACATGATGCCCTGAGATATAGTCATAATTCAGTGACCTTCATAGAGAAAGATGTGGTTGTTGTAGTGTTCTATGTGTCTGTTGCTGGATCAATCTCACAGACTTACCATTAAATTATTTAAGTAAGTGATGATATGTTTTATGGAAAAAACATAACGAAGTATTTAGTCTCCCTCAAAATCTCAAGGATCTTTAGTGCATAAACTGCTAACTTTCTGTAATGATCATTTGTGTTCACTCACTCACTGTGAAAATTGCTTTTTCTAACCTTGGGTACAAATGAGGTAGATTAGGGTACCACTTTCCCCCTTTAGCAACTGAAAGATTTTTGGAGGAGAAAGAACATAAAAGAGGACAAAGAAACCCAAAGCCAGCTTAGAAAGTTTTTTTCTGAGAGTAGCAAGTGGAAGTAGAGGCTCCTTATCTTTTATTTGATCTTACCCAGGGCTGGTCATCTCCAAAGAATGTCCCTCAGGATTAATGTGTACAGAGAGTTTGGAAAGGATAAGAATGGAATCAAGTAAATTATTCTGTATTAATCATTTTGACTATGCTCACATTTTAATGAACATCTGTGAAAAAATATTACATAAAATCCAGCTATATTTGCTTATTATTCCTTTTTCAATTTTTTTTCAGACAGAATCTCACCCGGTTGCCCAGGCTGGAGTGCAGTGGCATGAACATGCTCACTGCAGCCTCGAACTCCTAGGCCCAGGTGATCCTCTCACCTCAAACTCAAGTAGCTAGGACCTCAGGCACACACTGCCACATCTGGCTAATTCTTTTTTGGTACAGATGGGGTCTTGCTATGTTGCTCAGGCTGGTCTCAAACTCCTGGCCTCAAGCAATCCTCCTCCTTTGGCCTCCCAAGGTTCTGGGATTTCAAGTGTGAGTTATCATGCCTGGTCTTTATTTTCTTAAGAACTCAGTTTCTTAATTGAAATCTAATTGTGTATTCTCTTTCAAGGCCTCAAAACTTCCAATGTCAATAATTATAGTAGGTGTTGGACCAGCAGAATTTGATGGTGAGTAATAAAATTTTAATAATACTCCTTGGGAATTTAATCTGATGTGACATGCTCTTAGGTTTCTGCCATTCTTGTCTCTGTAGAAGGATGTGACTGTGTATTTGGGTTTGTATATAAATTTCATGTGTCCATATATAGACATATATATAGATAGCTTGTGATTATGTCTATTAAGGTGTGCCAATTAAAAGATCTGTCTTTTGACTAGGATATTATCTCTCTAGTTTATAGATTATTTCAACATGTAGCTTTCCATTTCATTAGAGCTAGTTTGTACTCAAAATAATATTTCCTAAGACTGACAGAGTGATAAATTGAGTTTTTGTTCCCAAGGCAAAACACACTCTGGGTCCACTAAAACCCTTCAAGGATGAATGCTAAATTCATAAATCATTAGATTGTGAAAAGAAATGTTAACATAAGCATGATATGCTAATTTAATGGGTTTTCAGGCCCTAGCTAGTTGATAGACATTAGCCTTATAAATGAAGAAGTTTTGTCATATGAAAGAGCAAAGTAAAATGAAAATGGAGCTGACCAGCATTGGCATACTGGGTAGGTTTTTATTCAGGCTCAGGCCTTGTTCAAATGCCAATTAAGAGACAATGTTTGTGTAACACATGATCCGGGTAAACCTTTTAAAGGATAGTCTGTTCCTAGTCATCTGATAAGTTCCTTTAAGAGAGCCTAAAGCACAATCACAAAAAAAAAAAAAAAAAAAGCAAAAATTCACAGAGCCTTTAACAACAAAAAAAGAAACGACACTATTTCCCTTGCAATCTTTTGTTCTTCTGGAGACACATAAATTCCTCTTTTTTATATACCCATGTTTTGACTCATTCAAGTTATAAACATGTTTTCTGAATAAATGAAATTCAAGACCAAAAGAACTCTGTGCTAGACAGCAAGTGCACAGTCACATAATATTCACCTGGTTCAGGTGTTTTTATATTAATATTGGCAGCTTATGTAGCTTGAGGCTTTGGAAATGAGAATGCTTTTAGAATGTTTGAAACAATCTTTGGTAAGTTACTGGTTAGCTTGGGCACATCGGTGGCTACCTAGAGTATAATTATCACTGGGGTGATTCTTATGTAACCGCTAGTCTCTCCTCAATAAGGATAATACAGCTCTGTCCATCCCAGATAAAGCACCACAGGCAAGTTGTATTGCTGACCCTGCATTCCCTAGATTCTGTGCTTGGCTGGTCATCCTTTCCAGCATCATAATCTTAAGAGTTTCAAAAAGCGTAAGTCGTTTATCCCTCACTGACACTGATTCTGCTGATATTTTCTCTGTCTCTATTTGCATCTGCTTGAGTTGCACTTCAGGCATGAATTTCAAACATCTTTCGGGGGACAGGAAGGCTAAGATACCTTTCCTGTCAATGTTTTGTGCACTTGATAATCTGCATTAATTAGTGATAGACTGTGATTCACAAACTTCACCAATTGGTGGCTAAAGTAACTCATGCTTTCTTCCTTGGCTACTATTTGTTTTTGCCTTTGAAAGATGTATCTTTATTTTTTGTTAAGTTCTGGGGTACATGTGCAGAACATGCAGGTTTGTTGCATAGGTATACACATGCCATGGTGGTTTGCTGCATCCATCACCCCATCATCTACATTAGGTATTTCTCCTAATGCTATCCCCTCTCCTGTCCCCCCCACACCAGACAGGACCCAGTGTGTGATGTTCCCCTCCCCTGTGTCCATGTGTTCTCATTGTTCAACACTCACTTATGAGTGAGAACATGCGGGGGTGTGGTTTTCTGTTCTTGTGTCAGTTTGCTGAGAATGATGGTTTCCAACTTTATCCATGTCCCTACAAAGGACATGAAGTCATCCTTTTTTATGGCTGCATAGTATTCCATGGTATATATGTGACACATTGTCTTTATTCAGTCTATCATTGATGGGCATTTGGGTTGGTTCCAAGTCTTTGCTATTGTGAACAGTGTCGCAATAAACATACATGTGCATGTGTCTTTATAATAGAATGATTTATAATCCTTTGGGTATATACCCAGTAATGGGATTGCTGGGTCAAATGGAATTTCTATTTCTGGGTCCTTGAGGAATTGCCACACTGTGTTCCACAATGGTTGAACTAATTGACACTCCCACCAACAGTGTAAAAGTGTTCCCATTTCTCCACATCCTCTCCAGCATCTGTTGTCTCCAGATTTTTTCATGATTGCCATTCTAACAGGCGTGAGATGGTATCTCAATGTGCTTTTGATTTGCATTTCTCTAATGACCAGTGATGATGAGCTTTCTTTCATATGCTTGTTGGCTGCATAAATGTCTTCTTTTGAGAAGGGTCTGTTCATATCCTTCTCCCACTTTTTGATGGGATTGTTTTATTTTTGTAAATTTGTTTAAGTTCTTTATAGATTCTGGATATTAGCCCTTTGTCAGATGGGTAGATAGCAAAATTTCTTTCCCATGATGCTGTTTGCTAGTTCACTGTAATGATAATTTTTTTTCTTTCTTTCTTTTTTGAGATGGAGTTTTACTCTGTTACCCAGGCTGGAGTGCAATGGCATGATCTCGGCTCACTGCAACCTCCGCCTCCTGGGTTCAAGCAATTCTCCTGCCTCAGCCTCCTGAGTAGCTGGGACTACAGGCACGTGCCACCATGCCCAGCTGATTTTTGTAGTTTTAGTAGAGACGGGGTTTCACCGTGTTGACCAGGATGGTCTCGATCTCTTGACCTCGTGATCCACCCACATCGGCCTGCCAGAGTGCTGGGATTATAGGCGTGAGCCACTGCACCCATCCTGTAATGATAATTTCTTTTGCTGTGCAGAAGCTCTTTAGTTTAATTAGATCCCATTTGTCAATTTTGGCTTTTGTTGCCATTGCTTTCGGTGTTTTAGTCATGAAGTCTTGCCTATTCCTATGTCCTGAATGGTATTGCCTAGGTTTTCTTCTGGGGTTTTTATGGTGTTAGGTCTTATGTTTAAATCATTAATTAATCCATCTGGAGTTAATTTTTGTATAAGGTGTAAGGATGAGATCCAGTTTCAGCTTTCTGCATATGGCTAGCCAGTTTTCCCAGCACCATTTGTTAAATAGGGAATCCTTTTCTCATTGCTTGTTTTTGTCAGGTTTGGCAAAGATCAGATGGTTGTAGATGTGTGGCATTATTTCTGAGGCCTCTGTTCTGTTCCGTTGGTCTCTATCTCTGTTTTGGTACCAGTACCATGCTGTTTTGATTAGTGTACCCTTGTAGTATAGTTTGAAGTCAGGTAGCATGATGGCCTCAGCTTTTTTTTTGTTTGTTTGTTTTGTTTGTTTGCTTAGTATTGTCTTCACTATGCAGGCTCTTTTTTGGTTGTATATGAAATTTAAGGTTATTTTTTCCAATTCTGTGAAGCAAGTCAATGGTAGCTTGATGGAGATAGCAGTGAATCTATAAATTACTTTGGGAAGTATGGCCATTTTCATAATACTGATTCTTCCTAACGGAATGTTTCTCCATCTGTTTGTGTCCTCTCATATTTCTTTGAGCAGTGGTTTGTAGTTCGCCTTGAAGAGGTCCTTCATGTCCCTTGTTGGTTGTATTCCTAGGTATTTTATTCTCTTTGTAGCAATTGTGAATGGGAGTTCACTCATGATTTGGCTGTTTGTCTACTATTGGTGTATAGGAATGCTTGTGGTTTCTGCACATTTGATTTTGTATCCTGAGACTTTGCTGAAGTTACTTATCAGCATAAGATGTTGGGCTGGGACAACTGGGTCTTCTAAATATACAATCGTGTTGTCTGCAAATACAGACAAGTTGACTTCCTCTTTTCCTAATTGAATACCCTTTATTTCTTTATCTTGCCTGATTGCCCTGGCCAGAACTTCCAAAACTGCGTTGAATAGGAGTGGTAAAAGAGGGCATCCTTGTCTAGAGCTAGTTTTCAAAGGGAATGCTTCCAGTTTTTGCCATTCAGTATGATATTGGCTGTGGGTTTGTCATAAATAACTCTTATTATTTTGAGATCTGTTCCATCAATGCCTAGTTTATTCAGAGTTTTTAGCATGAAGTTTTGTTGAATTTTGTCGAAGACCTTCTCTGTGTCTATTGAGATAATCATGTGGTTTTTGTTTTGGTTATGTTTATATTTATAGATTTGTGTATGTTGAACTAGCCTTGCATCCCCGGGATGAAGCCGACTTAATTGTGATGAATACGCTTTATCATGTGCTGTTAGATTCACTTTGCCATTATTTTATTGAGGATTTTCACATCAATGTTCATCATGGATATTGGCCTGAAATTTTCTTTTTTAGTTGTGTTTCTGCCAGGTTTTGGTGTCAGGATGATGTTGGTCTCATAAAATCAGTTAGGAAAGATTCCCTATTTTTGTATTGTTTGGAATAGTTTCAGAAGGAATGGTACCAGCTCCTCTTTGTTGGTAGAATTCGGCTGTGAACCTGTCTGGTCCTGGACTTTTTTTTTGTTGGTAGGCTATTACTTCTTGCCTCAATTTCAGACCTTGTTACTCATCTATTCAAGGATTCAACTTCTTCCTGGTTTTGTCTTGGGAGTGTGTAAGTGTCCAGGAATTTTGAAGGATGTATCTTTCATGGGTATATTTCAGGTCTCTCAGACTCCTATGGAAGTCCACCATTAGGCATATCACCTCAGAGATGGTAAACCTCAATCAATCAATTCTCCTTTTTTGAGAGTCCCCACACCTGATTCATAAATGCAAAGTCACTGATCCTTCCTGGTGTGTATTTCTATACAGAGTAGCAGACACAGCCGTTTGGCTGCTGCCCTCATCCAATAGCGACAGCTATTTATTTTCTTCCTTTCTTTAGTTCTCAGTAAATTTGTTAGGCTTTTAAGGTATGATAATTCATCATTTCTCTTTCTCAGGTCCTGAACTAACTGGAAAAAAATGTATGCAAGAGTCATTCTGATCAGTCTATCAACTTTATTACTACCAATGCAGAATTTGAGAACTTTGGATTAACGTGTAGACAATCACATTCTTATTACTTTTTCCCCCGAAGATGAAATTCTCTTATCTCCTGCACTTCTCTTTATAGAGGCGGAGTTTTGCCTATTTAGCATGCCAGAGAGAAATTACACTCATTCTCAGGATGATGCTGTGCCAAATGGGAGTGATTCAAGCTCAGTTGTTTCTTCTAATCTTAGTAACCCTATAAATTGTTCCTCTTTTCATGCAGAAAGGTGAATAAAGATTGTAGATAAAAAGGGATGTTGCCTTCCCAGAAATTAGAGTGAAATTTTCTTCTGAAAACATAGGAATAGGGTATTAGATTCCTGTAACACCTAGTTTCTTTTTTCACCATGATGGAAGTTTTAATGAGACAGAAAAACTTCCAGGTCCAGTACTAGAAAAGTAGATTATTCTGCCTGGGGACAACAGATGCTTCTCTAAAGTATTTTTCTTTTTTCCTTTCAAAAAACACATCTCTTCATGGCTAAAAAGAAATGAGAGAATACTCATGTTTAATAGAGAGAAATCTCTGACTAGACAAATTGTTGCTCTCCTATCAGAGGAGCCTCTCATGGCACTTCCAAATCTACTCTAGAGTAAGTGTATGTATCACACATATAAACTGACTGACCAAAATCCAACTTGCAAATTGTATTATTAGTCCATTTTCACACTGCTATAAATAAATACCTGAGACTGGGTCATTTATAAAGGAAAGAGGTTTAATTGACTCACAGTTCCACATGGCTAGGGAGGCATCAGAAAGCTTACAATCACGGTGAAAGTAACAGAGACACATCTTACATGGTGGCAGGAGAGAGAGAGAAAGAGCATGTGAGAGGGAAGGAAAGACTGCCATTTGTAAAACCGTAAGAACTTGTGAGAATTCATTCACTGTCACGAGAACAGCATGGGGGAACAACCCCTATAATCCAATCACTTCCTTCCCTCAACATGTGGTGATTACAGGTCCCTCCCTCAACACATGGAAATCACAATTTGAGATGAGATTTGGGTGGGGACACAGAGCCAGATCATATCACAGATTTCTTGAGCTAACCACATAAATCCAACATCTGCACATTTTTTAACCTGAAAGACATTGTTTCCATGGGCAAGAAATACAGTATTTTGCCATCTGTCCTTTGAAGGTAGAGGAAATAAGAATAAAATATTGAGTATTTAACTCTGTATTTTGATAAGACTATTTAAAAACTACATAATTTTTCTCATTGGTGCATATTTACATCCCAAAGTAAATTATTGAGAATATTTGAACAAAATGAGTACAAAGGTATTAATGACTTTTTTTTCACTCCTAAAAAAGAACGCTTATTATGAAGAAAGATTTCTCAAGGCAAGATTTCTTTATTCTTAAAAGGCAATCAAAAAGTCAAATTAAAGCAGCATCTCACTATTTGGTTTGATCTGAGTTAGACAAAGGGGATAAATAGAAGGGTTTCTAACTTCATTGTGCCTTCCATGGCTAGAAAGAAATGCAGATCTGTCTGTCAAACACCTTTCCAGGAAGAGGTAAGAGTTCATAATCTCCACATGCCTGGGGACCAGATGGTCTACAAACCTGGAGCACACCTGACCCATCCACCACTTACACACCATCTCTCTTCTTGTTCTCAAAAACATAGCCTCCACTTCTTGCTGCCTACAGTGTTTTAAACCAAAGGACATGCTGAAAAGTGGGAGATATTTATAGGACCTCATGCTAATACAGTATTGCCTGAATGACTGTCCTTTTCTTCATTAATAGGAATGAAACACTCACAAAAACCAATGGGGGATGTAGAGAATTGTGGAACGTGGGATCTAGATTATCATCTAATCCTTGTTTCCCATTTTAGCATGAGTCTAGGGTAATTGTTATAAGTTATTAATATATTAGAGAATAATGGAGAAGTGTCTGTGACCACTGGATATTACCATTGGTGCATATTTATGTCCCAAAGTAATGTGAAAAATGTAAAGGCAAATTTACAAAAGGAATTACTAAAAATATTGGAAATAATGAATTATGTTTACATCTCCAAGAAGTGGGGGAGATTAAAAAATGGCTTTTGCATTGAGATAATTATCTTATTAGTAATATACATATTTTACATAATTATATATATTGTACATCTTGGCAAATTATTGAAGAGTAGCTCTCTGTTAATTATGAATACTAGCAGTATTTCAAGGCAAGCATTGACTTATGAACATGTGTGAAAAGGTAAAATTGAAAACAATGTTTTTAGCCCAAATACATTATCTAAGCACTGAAGAGAAGCGTAAAGAAGTGAGGATTGTATGCTGACTGAGCTGTACTGAGACTGAAGACAGAGGTGATGAGGCCAAAATTATAATTATAAGTGGCTCTCTGGAGTCTTTTGAATGTCAAGTGTGTACAAAATAAATTATCAGTAATAGAATTGTGCTTTAAGCACAAATTAGTATTCCTCATGTAATTAATTATTTAGAGAATTCTCACTGAAAACTTAACCTATAGGAAATGTTCTTAATTGCAGCACGTCATTACTGTATCACTAGCTGTCCCATTATATCGCAGCATTTCCAAATATCAGCTGATCTAGGAAATGCTGAAATTATTTCTTAATTAACAAAAAGATTATCCTTCAGAAAAAGCATACTTTATCCAATCAGTTTAAGAGCAGAGAAAAAAACTGGGCAGTGTCTGTGTGTACGCACGCAGCTTTGTGATAGCTTCAATGAAAATAAAATTCAACATGTAATTGAAAATTCTATGATTATTAAGGCCCAGTTTCTTAAACTAGAAAAGTTAAAATTTGATGGATTAACATCCCTTGCTCAATCAGTCATGTAAGCATTTAACCGGAAGTTTAGAACTGGTAGGATGGAGAGAGAGACCCAGAGACAGTTTCACAATGATTGGCTCTGCTCACCTTTCAAAGGGTCACACAAGATCTTGGCTCACTTTCTTATCTGTAGTTTGTGTGAGAAATGAATGTAGAGATGAAAGGATCAACATGCTTTCTGTCTTTTCATAGGACGTTTTGCTACTTCATAGATATTGATTTCCTTATTGTCCACATTGTTTTAGTATTTGGCTAAAATGTACTGAATAAATGATCATATTTTCTCTTCTAGCAATGATTGAATTGGATGGAGATGATGTAAGAGTCTCCTCTAGAGGAAAATATGCTGAAAGAGACATTGTTCAGGTAAGAAATTAAACCTTTTCCTACTTTACTGTTGCTAGAAAATATCACTGGGATCTTTAACAAAATTAGAAGCTAGAAATATAACAGACTTTTAAATGATGCTTATCTATTTTTTTGTCTCAACAAAAACTAGATCTATTTTAATCTGATAGATATTCAGAGTAATTACATTTAGTAAAAATGTACCAAAAACTTTGTATGTATTTTTCATACTTTCCTCATAGATTATGTTTAGAAAAAATAGGGAAATAGATTCTAAAATGTGTCACACATAAAAAAACTATATCTACATATAGAAAATGCTAGAATTAAGAAAAATACTTAACTAAAGCCTATTATTTTAGGAGTGAATGTAAACAATCCATAATTAAATGTAGTTAACATTTATAATTGAAAGCAAGGTGTTAATGAACTAAATAGTTACATAGGATTTCCAGATTTTTTAGGATGTCAGAATGGAAAAAAAGCTATGAAGTGTATCTTTTTGGATCAGAAAAGGAAGAAGACCTCAGTACCATTTAAGCACATTTTATCAAAATTTTAAGAGAGCAAACAATGAACTTTAATATTATTTCCTAAATAGTAATATATATTCACCCATAATACAGTCATTAAGAGAAAGTAATTTGGGATTGTAAGAATTAAAGAAAGGAAAGAAACACCAAGGGTGGCTCTATAGTCAACAGGCTTATTTCAAACCTGGGAGGGACTTTTGATGGAATTGGGTCAGAAACCGCACTCTTACAGACTAATAGTTTTTAAGGAATCAGGGTGGAAGAGTTTATCAGAGGCTTGGACTGCTTCTGTGTCTCTTTGTTGTGTTTGTTTGTCTGGGAGGGGGAGGGAGAGTCGTGTGTCTGTTTCCATACATCTTTCTGCAGCTGCAGGTGTATCTCCCGTGTCTGCTTTTAGCTTCCTTATTGCACCTTAAGGAAAAAGATTGTGCTTCTTAAGGCCCACTGTTTTTCTGGGGTCCATTGTATAAGAGTAAAGTTTGGCAGTTACCCGAGAGACTTGCTCCCTATGTACCTGAAATGTCTTATCTGTGTTTAACTCTCTGCTCTTTCTGGCTGTTTGTAGTTAGAAGAGAAGTAATTTCCTTAAAATACATGAGACTAGAAAGGGAGCTGGAACTTAGAGTGGCAGCATTTGTCCGAGATGACAGTGCTCCTGATCTCTCAGGGATTATACAGAATTTGGTTCTAATTCTGACTTTTCCATTATAATAGCTTATAAGCTTTCTAGATTTCAGTGTTTTGGGGGATAAATAGAACTATGAAGATTAAGTGAGGTAATACATATAAAATACATTCCTGACATAGAACTTTTAGACAAAAGAACCACAAAAAAATGCTTGAAATAAGGAAAAATATAATCTGTTAGTGTGATAATATAAAGAGTAATGTTGATAAAGATCAAAAATATTCATTAGTCAGCAAAATTAAATTTTAAAATAAAAGCTTTTGTAAAATAGTTTTTTAAAAAAGGTAATTGACTATGATGTAAGCTTTTTAACCTACAGTACTTGATACAGTAAAAATTACACTCACATAAATGATTAGGTTAAGAGCGGCTGAGAAAAAGAACCTGGTGATGGTCATTTGTTTAAGAACCTCATTTTGTGTTTTTTTCCATAATTAGACACATGATTATTCACCTTAACCTCATCAGTATAATTATAGATCTAAGTAATTGCACTTTATTTAAAAGCTCTCCATAGTATCTATTCACAGTTTCAAAAAATCAAATTACTGCATGGAATTATGAATTTGAAGTCTTTAGAATGTATTATGTTGCTGTTCTAATGCATTGTTAGCAGAGGCAACCTCATATCTCATAGTTTCATTTAAATGATGTGTAAGAGAAGCTCGGTATTACTTTCTTCATTAGGAAGTAGCTAAGATTGCTCACATCATTAAGGTTTCCTTTAAGAAAACCAATAGATTATGTTAGTGACAACCTATTTGCATTCATAAAATAAGACTTATCCTTGATCACAAAACTAAGCACTCAACAGATATACTACATTGAACCGAGTATTGAGATAGAACCCGAATGATCTATGAAATTATAATTTTGTCACTCTCATCTTTAACAAGTAAAAAAATTTCTGTCTTTGTTTCATTATCTATAGACTCTAAAATCTTTCATCTTTGTTCCTCCCATGATGTTGTGAGTCTCAGATGAAGTAACAGACATTAAGTACTTTGTTACTTATCAATAGCATAGGTATATTAGTATAATTATGTAGTTTTTGTTTTGAAAGTCACAATCCTTGAGAGCAGTCTATCACCATAAAGTAACACTGGGATCCCAAAGATTTTGAACACACCTGGGGATACAGGTGAACACTCAAGGGATTCTGCCACATAAAACCGAACTGAGGAGTAGTGAGGTCTTAACATTTACTGAACAAGAAATTAAAATGTCCCTAGGAAATTAGCAGCACCCTGAATGACAGTGACATCTTCACTTACATTCCTACATTGAGATAGAGATTTGATATACTCTTTTCTAATTTCATAGAGAAGTTTCTAAATGGTGGTTGGTCCTTTACGTATCACATTGATCATTTACATTCACATTGTGTAAAAGAATTGACACCTCCTCTCTCACCTTGAATAAGGCTAAATGTTCCACCATCAGAGTTTTCCAGGTTCTACCAGTCACTAAAAAGTTTTTAAAGCAAATTTTAAAGGAGATAAACATTATTGAATATTTAGAATAGTGGGGTTGCAAGTACACATTGCAGGATAGTAAGCAACTATAAACCAATTGTCTAAATAGGGTCTATTTAGGCTCTCTTACCTTTTCTCTGCTTTCCATTTCTCACTACTTGAAGCGAATCCAGTTTACACACACAACACAGTTGAAATTCCAGATTTCTCAAGTGGACAAACAAAACTGTAAGGCTGCAAATAACAGTAGGTAGCTGAGGTTCAGCAGAAAATTAGGGGTAGTAGATGGGGTTTTATTATTAAATACATTTTCATATAATGATATTTAATCCTTTATTAAGTGTTTCATGTGCTAGGCAGGCTAAGAGCTATAGCATTATAGCACTCAGTCCTTAATTAACTTCACATGAAGTTACTTTGATTACTGTACTTTGATTAATACATTTTATAAAAAAGGAAATGAAGCTAGCTCAATTCCTCTTGTTCAGTCACACAGCTAATGAGAAATGGACCAGGATTTAATCCTAAAATGTCAGATTGTAAAATTCTTAACATGTATTCTGTGTAATTTTGATTGTAATACCCAAACATGACATTTAAAATTCTCCATGACCTGACTCCAGGCTCTACTTTAGCTAAGTACACACAGAAACACACAAACGCACTGTACTTTATCTTAACAAATTAACTTCCCATCACACATTTCCATGGTTCTTGCTTTTATTTTCACTCATCATTTTACCTGGAATACTCTTCCCTCCTCATCTGTGCTGATTGAAATCCTGTACTTTGAAATTTCTCAATATATAGCCTGTCAGTAAGTCCTCTCCAAAGACCTCACTTGCCACACCTGGATGAATTTTCACTTTGTTCCCATATTACTTCCTGTCTTCCTAAAAATACTGGTCATTGTCTTATAATTATTTACAGATAAGGAAACTGAAGCCTCATATCAAAAGTTTAATAACTTTTGGAAAGTTGTTTAGGTCGTAAGTTGGTAGATCCAGATTTCCAACGGTGTTCTGGTTCTAAAACCAGTGTTATTCCTATAAGACACTGTCCTAAAAGATGAAATTTTAATGCAAATGATTAAGATCTATTATACTCTTTATATTACTGAAGTGGCTAATGCATTCAAGTCACATCCATTTGAGTTCAAATAGTGATTTTAACACATACTCAGAGCTGATCCTAGATAAGTTAAACTTTCTAAGTTTCAGTTTCCTCTTATGCAAATTCAAAGTAAGATATTTGTGAATATTAAATGACATATCATGCTAAATCTCTCAGCAGAAGATGTCCCAACTACTAGTTGCTCAATAAATGCATTTTTATCAGTACAGTATGTTGGCGCAGTCCAGCGGGAAGAGATTTTTTGTCATTATTTCATAGTAGATGTGCCCTAACATACAACAAGGTAGTAAGTTTTACATATGATTAAGTCTCATTGCTTCAATATTTAATTCCAGATCACTATAGTATAAACAGTAAGCAGGATGAGTTCCTATGGTTGTTACTTTACTCTAAAACTTAAGTGACTTATTTTCTTAAGTCAGTATACATAAAGACTTTCTATTTGTTTGTTTCTGCTATGGATTGGTCATGGATTGGCCATTGTGTATAATGCAGTGCCATTCCCCCTGGCTGCATGTACCTTCTGGCCAGCCTATCATTTCCTTAAAAATTATATTTAAATTATATTTTCCATTAAAAGGAGAATAATAACCTTGAGGGCTTAGACTTGAAAATCACTAATGGAGCTCTGCACAGTAGGAACAATCAAGCAAAATTGAGCGGAGCAACAACTAAAAGCCCATTTGCCCAAACTAATTCAAATTTGTTTTTACAAATAGGCAAAGCAAGCAGTTAGAGCAGCCCCGTGGAACGTTTTCCTTATACTGGGTGGATGCTGGAAAAAGATGTAGAGTAACAAGTGTGCCATATTTCCTATAGAACAAAATGCATTTATTGGTATTTATATGAATGTGATAAATTAGTGCAAAGTAAAAATTGATTTATTCTTCTAAACTAAACATTATTAAACTTTAAAGGGTCTAAGTTACCTTGTGGTCAACATACATTCACCAATGTGTGGGAATTATTTTGTACAAGAGGTTCCCAGCTACAGGAATCAGAAATGAGGGACTAATAGAGGTAATAAACAGCGTGGCCTAAGAAGTTCAGTGGCAAACTCTAAAGGTAAAAGGATATGCGCAGTCTTCCAAGAAAGAGGGCATTTTTTGTCATGAAAATTTTAAGATTTGAAATAAATAAGGAAATGAAGTCACTTGTCTTTTTCTTAAAGTAACTTGTGACGTGACTGAAGAAATGAATGTTCCTTTGGAAAAGGTTTAGTTTAGGTTAGCGACTTTTTTTTTCCTATTCCAGATGTAAGTGTGGGATGATACTTATATCTGGATGTAAGTATTCAGATACGTACATCCAGGATACTCCTGTTATTAACTGTGACTTCCTATCAGTGGTTCTCAACCTATGCACAGTGCCCCCTAATGTCCAAATGGAATATCAGACTCTGTTCACCTAACAAACCTAAGCTAAAGGTGATATATACTCCCATCCTAGGTTGAAATTGAGGATTTATAAACATGTTTAAAATATGAGAACTGTGTGTACTGTAAGACCAGTGATAATTATGAGCCTTAGCTTTGATATTCCTGAGTGTCATAAAATTCTTAAAAGTGAAATTCAACTTACCTCAATTAAAAAAAAAAATCAGCATATCCTGTAGGACTTGCTGGAAAGGTGAAACAAGTGTTTTAAAATAACAAAACTCCAGGAATTAGTGTTTTAGATTAACTGATACTGTATTCAAATTTGAAAGACAAAATTGATAATAATCTTCCTTGTATTTAATGTTTGATATGAATATAAATTGAAAACTACTAACAAAATAGTTTTATATTGACTATGTGTAAATTAATGAATAGAAATAGTATTGATGACAATGATGGCTTTAATATATAATACATATTACAAGTTGAACTGTTACTGTTTAAGCACTTTGTTTTAACTTAATACAAAAACAATGAAATAGGTATAATTATCCTTATTTTTACTGACATAAAATTATACATATTTATAGGGTACAGTATATTTTATTACATGTATGCAGTGTATAATTATCAAATCAGAGATAGCATACCCATATCTCAGACATTTTATTATTATTTTGAGACAGAGTCTCACTGTCACCAGGCTGGAGTGCAGTGGTGCGATCTTGGCTCACTGCAACCTCCCTCTCCCCAGTTCAAGTTATTCTCCTGTCTCAACCTCCTGAGTAACTACAGGCACATGCCACCACGCCCAGCTAATTGTTGTATTTTTAGTAGGGATGGGGTTTCACCATGTTGGCCAGGATGGTCTCCATCTCTTGATCTCATGATCTGCCCAACTTGGCCTCCTAAAGTGCTGGGATTACAGGCGGGAGCCAGTGTGCCCGCCCTACATTTATTATTTATGTTGGGGACATTCAAAATTCTGTCTTCTAGCTATTCAAAAAGATGCAATAAATTATCATTAACTATGGTAACCCTACAGTGCTAGAGAACAATAGGATTTATTCCTATCTAGCTATAATTTTGTATCTATTAACTAAAGTCTCCTTACCCCTCATTCCCCACCTATCCTTCCCAACCTGTGGTAAACACTGCTCTACTCCCTATTTTTATGAGATCAGCATTTTAAGCTTGCACATATGAGTGAGAACACGTGGTATTTATCTTTCTGTGCCTGGCTAGAGGAGAAGGTTCAAACAGATTCAACAACTAGTAGAAGACAAGAAATAACTAAGATCAGAGTGGAACTGAAGGAGATGATAAACACAAAAAAAATCTTCAAAAAAAATCAGTGAATCCAGGCACTGGTATGTCACCTTTTAAATATCTATTTATAAAAACTGCTCTGAGTTTTCCTCCTGGAAACAGGGTAAAGACAAATAAGCGGGGGCGCAGTGGCTCATGCCAATTGTCCTGGCGCTTGACGAGGCAAGGCTATGGGTTCGAGGCCAACCACCCTGGGCAACATAAGAACCTCTCATTCATTTAAAAAAAAAAAAAAAAAAGACAAATAAGGTTAAATTTTAGTCATATACATGTGCTTTCTTGTAATGAGTCTTATTTTTAAAAGAAAGGAATAATTTTCTTCTCTTCCTTTAAAAGACTACCTTTACTGCATAAAAGACATTAATATTTGATTTAAAAAAAATTTTTTTTGGTTTACCTATAGCAACTTGACCATTTTAAATGCTTTCTTCTAATAATAGTTATTTTCCAAAGGCACATATTGAATAACTTTAAACAAAAAACAAACTTATTTTTCAAAATAAATGTAAAGTGGTATTTTACAGCCTGAGACAGGATTGTTCTTTGTCTTCATCTGGGAGAAAAAATGACTTAATTCAAAATTTTAAATATTATACTCAGAAATTATTCAACGTATTAAAATATCTTCACTGTGCCTTTTCTCTGAAGACTTAAAATTACTGTGCTTTTAAATTATCACTACATTAACAGTTCCAATCACTTCAGAGTTGCTTCAAGCATCATTATGTCCCTAAAAGAAAATTGAACTAATGCCCTCAAACAGCACAGTGTTTACTAACTTAAACAACCATTATAAATGAGAATGGAATCCGGCAATCTATTACAGGAACATTACGTGTTTTAATTACACAGATAAAGATAGAGTAATGAAGTTTATTAAAGGTGGTGCAGAAGTAATTGCAGTTTTTGCCACTGCAAAACTGCAAATCACGGCAAAAACTGCAATTAGTTTTTGCGCCAACATAATTCAATAAGAAATATACCCAAATTTTATGCCAAGGTCTTTTTTCCTGTCTGCCCAAATTATATTTAAAAATCGACATCTGATACAAAACTCAATGTACAGAATATTTCAGTTTCCTATTAATATTAGCGGTATGAATTCCACATTCATAGACCATGTGATTTTTGTCATAGCAATAATTAAAATACTTTAATGTACTTAGGACTCCTTGATAATGTACACTATTATTTTTAACTCTGAATTGGGTAATACTTGTTTCTTACTCAGAATTAGGTAGTGTTTTTATATCAGAACCTAAAGTAGGCATACATTAACTCCATTTGACAGGAAACCAAGCCCCAAAGAGGTTAAACGCTCCATCCTATTGGGAGTCAGGCTAGGTATAGAACCCAAAACTGCAGAAGACATTTGGCAACATAATGAGCCTATTAGGATTCAGTGGCATGAGCTATTGGGGGAGAAACAGGAAACAATTGCATTCCTTTTGAGATAAAGTATATATAAGTTTAGTCAGTCACTTACAGCTATTTGTAGTATATTGAATATTTTTTAAAATGTTTAATATTCATCTCCCCATTATTCTCAGATTCCCTGATTTTCCTGTGACCAAATGTGTATATGTGTTGATTTTTCTGTTTATTACACAGCCTCTAAAGTCTGTGAAGTAACTTTTCATCTCTGTTTAAGTTTGTGCCATTCAGGGATTATATTGACAGAAGCGGAAACCATATATTGAGCATGGCTAGATTGGCTAAAGATGTCCTAGCTGAGATCCCTGAGCAGTTTCTCTCCTATATGAGAGCCCGAGGAATCAAGCCATCACCTGCGCCTCCTCCATACACCCCACCTACACATGTGTTACAGACTCAAATATGACTGCACTCTCAAATGCTAATGTCAACTACACATCAGTTAGAACTGCTGAGTTAATGCTTTGTGCCTGGGGCTCTGTAATGAACCAGGCAGTGGGATACTTTTCTCAGTTTGGTTTCAGCAGTACTGGTTAATGTGCTTTCTTGGATCCAAAATTAATTCTCTTCCTAAACCAAAACTGTAAATATGGTTGTTGCATGAGCAACAGAAAAGTTGTTTAAATGCTTGAAGCAGAGTATGGATGTCTTATCTAAATTTTTTTTTTTTTTTTTTGGACAGACACAGCTAATTTCCAATGCACTGTTGGGAAAAAGACAAACTATGTTTTTAACTCAAATATTGTCTTTGACTGCTATGTGTATAGGAAAGCAGTCTCTGTATCAATGTTTACATGTTACTACTTTTTAAATTTCAATACTTTTATAACTGTTCTTAAGAATAAAAGTTTTGAATACTGAATCCTTTGTCTTCTAAATTGCAATAGCTATAATCACAAGAGCAATATCTCTTTGAATGACTGTCTGGACAAACACAGTTGCAAATAAGGGAAGGGAAAAATGCTTTTATATTTCTCAGTAACTGGATTGTCTTAAGAAGCCACGTCTGCTTAATAATCAGTTTCTCAGCAATGTTTGCTGAGTTTGGGGAGTTTAAGCCCGGCAGATGTGTCTCCTGGTTGGACATGCATTTTTCATGGAGTTTGGTTTCTAAATTTAGACTGCAGCTGGTTTGTGTTTTATAACACTAAGGAGAAATTATAAAAAGTCAAACATCGTGATCTATAAATGCACAGAAAATACTTTGTAAAAAGTAGCCTTCTTAGATAATGCTATTTAGAAAGACTGAAACCAACAATATTTAACTGTGAACCATGTCGCAGATGTTTTAAACTTTTTATTCCATTATATCTTGTCTAGATATTTTAATTCAAAGGGATACTGGCTCTCTTGATTGGGATTTCTGGTTATCACCATTCCACGTTGCCACGCAAGGTGCACAGGCTGGAAGTCTTTTGAGAAATTACCAGTTAAATAAATATATACAACTATGTGACTTAGTGCACAACACATTTGTGAGATAAACTACTCCTATATGCTGACCTGCCTGTCCACAGTTAATTATAAGGAGTTTTTGCATGTACAGTTTTTACAAGAATTACAGTTTTGTGAAGTTGTGTCTAAATTAAAGCATTTCTTTAGAACAAATGGCCTTAAATTCTCACAGAATTCCTGGAAATGATTGTGAATTGCCTTCAAATAATAGAAAAGTGTATTTATTTATGTGTGTATGTATGTCAAAAATGTAACTGCTTTATAATTTTTTCCCCTACCTATATATCCTATTTAATACTTGGTTTATTTCTACTGTACATTGTTTTCTTTGTCCCAAGTTGACCTAGGATGACTTTTATAAGCATGAAACTATTTTACTGGAAAGAAAAATATGTACATTCACATATCTAACAGTATCAATGTTACATAACTATGTAATACTCAATTGTCCATTTTTAATTATTAAAATCTTTAAATCATGACTGTTGCTTTGTACATTTTATGTATGAATTACAATGGAGTTTGATGATTTCCTTTTACTGATCTTATTTATGCTAGTACAGTGTATTAACCTACAGATTTTAAAATTTACCTTTATTGATCAACCCAAAAACACAAAAATAAATAAGATCAATATTCTTTTCTTGTCAAACATGTTATGTTTTTGAACTGTCCAGAGTAAACAAAAGTTGTACAATTCCTTGTATAAATAATAGTTTTCTCAAACCTAGTGGGAGTAAATGCCCAGGAGTGAAGCAAGTTCTCTTTACAAATATTATCATTTATGTGGCGGAGAATGATAATCAGAAATTTACATGATAATTATATATGTAACATTAGAAAATACTTAAATCTTGTGTGTTCATTGCAAAAATGTAGAAACCAAGATTGGGGAGATTAAGTGGTTTATCCAAGACTATATAACTAGAGAGGAGCTCATTAATGGAAATGTTTGTTATAACCACTTATATTTTGTTAGATGCTATGCAATAAAAAATTCCACAGACATGCTCCATAAAGGCAAACACATTCTAATAGTTATACATACAAACTGGGTATCAGGGATATTCACACTTAAGGTTATGAACAATGAGGAAGGTGTGTATTGAGAAGGAGTGATAGATGCAAGTCATTAAACCTGCTGCAAAAGTCAGTCTCCAAGTGGTACCCTCAAGAACCCCAAAGATTTTAGGCACTATCCTATCTTTCTAATCCCATTTCTTTTTTTTTTTTATTGCATTTTAGGTTTGGGGGTACATGTGAAGAACATGGAAGATTGTTGCATAGGTACACACATGGCAGTGTGATTTGCTGCCTTCCTCCCCATCACCTATATCTGGCATTTCTCCCCATGCTATCCCTCCCCAACTCCCCACCCCCCCACTATCCCTCCCCTTTTCCCCCCGACAGACCCCAGTGTGTGATACTCCCCTCCCTGTGTCCATGTGTTCCCATTGTTCAACACCCGCCTATGAGTGAGAACATCTAATCCCATTTCTTTCCTCTCTAATGATAGCCTTTAATTATCATTTCAATTCCAGGATGAACTCCTGGTGTTATTTTCAAGTACCTCCATCATCTGGTTTTGCTCAGTTACATAATACCCATTCCCATTGCTTCTCAAATGAATATTAAAACTAACCAGGCCTAGCCGGGCGCGGTGGCTCACGCCTGTAATCCCAGCACTTTGGGAGGCTGAGGCGGGTGGATCACGAGGTCAAGAGATCGAGACCATTCTGGTCAACATGGTGAAACCCCGTCTCTACTAAAAATACAAAAAATTAGCTGGGCATGGTGGCGCAAGCCTGTAATCCCAGCTACTCAGGTGGCTGAGGCAGGAGAATTGCTTGAATCCAGGAGGCGGAGGTTGCGGTGAGCCGAGATTGCGCCATTGCACTCCAGCCTGGGCAACAAGAGCGAAACTCCGTCTCGGGGGGGGAAAAAAGAAGGGAAAAAACTAACCAGGCCTACCTCATTCCTTTTCCACAACCACTTTGAGTTTATCTGGAGTCTGTCTACAGTGTTCATACTTCATTCTTTTATTAGGCCCCTTCCTCTGGCCTTCACCTGAGGATATCCTTTGCACTTTCCAACTCAAGCCCCAGCTCCTCTGAACCTTGTGCTTCAAAACTTCAGAGCTAACAATAATCAGTACCTTCTATGAGCTCATATTTGTATTGCATTTTAGCATATTAATTGCCTCAGATTACTTCTAAACTATTTTACTTTTTCTGTGGTATCTAGTCTCTCCATCCTTATAGAATAGTTTTTAATGGCACCTGGATATAGGTACATTTTAAAAGCATCCCAGTTTATTGCAATGTGTAACTAAAGTGTGAAACTGCTGCAGTTGAAGAGTATTGGATGACTCAGTTACTACTTTTTAAATTATCTCTTCCAACCTGCAATACTCAGAGAAAAGAAGAGGTGGATATGACTCTGGTGGTGGTGAAGTGGCAAGAGAAGGGATTTGGAATTAGGGTTGGAGCACAGGTTATTTTGTTCTTCAGGCTCAGGAAAGATAATAGATGGACTCATGTACTTTTTATTACTTTGTCATCATCAGCTTAGGAAATAAAGACCTCTCACAAGGATGAGGTAGATGTGGTTATTTCTTAGGGGGATCAGAAATGCCAAAGATTTCACTGAAAAGCATGCTTTTTCTTTTGGCTTGTGTGAATTTTTTAGTTATTTAATGCCTTTGTGTCACATATCTGTAATTGACAAAGTGGTCAGATTCTTCATAAAAACTCAAGAGTAAAGAATAATTCTGTGATTTGCACAAATCAGATACATTTGAGTACATGTGGAGTACTACCTCATGAAGATGGAAAAAATGGAAATGTACTTGCAAAACGTCACACTTCAGCAGAGCTTTCTCATCAGTGTATGGGGTGGTACATAGTGCCTCAGGTAACTGGAGCTCCTTTGACTAACCTCAGGATATTTTAACAAACATTCCCATTTTTAATGTGTGTCTTGAAATGTAGGGAAGTACTGCATTACAGAGATTATTTCTTAAATAACTTCTGCTTATAACCAGTTCAGACTTTTTTCCTACTTACATTCCCTAGCATATTTATACTAAAATTAAATTGAAAGAGTATTCACATACAATTCCATGACAAATGTATTATAGTAAGAGTCCAGAAAATTGAGGCATGAATGTCCTCATGAGAATTTTGTTTGCATTAATCGTGTATATCTTTTTACAATGCATTACTGAATTCCCAAGAAAATTTTCTTGCCTTTTTCATCACCTTCTTTATAAACATCCCCACTACTCACAGAAATCTGTGTATCACCAAATGACCCAGAGGACATTAAAGCATACAGTCAAAGGGATTCAACCTTGCTATTTCCTTAGAATAAGCACAGTTCTAGAAGATATCCTCTTCTCCCCCACCATGACTGTTCCACTTACCCTACTTTCCCATCATGTATCACTCCATTTGCTCTACTGATAGCTGAGCATCATTTAATAGGCAAAGCCTTTCATTTTGCAAAATACAGGGATGTGCTGAGATCAAATACATGGATCTTAAGAATAAGCACATTTTAAAAACATATTGACATAATTCTTTGCACCAAATTATTTTCTAAAAACCTCATCAGATATTTTACTAAGATATGATTTTGATAAGGGAAGACTTGGTATATCATGAACATACACATGTTTTAAAGACCTTCCTTTGGAAACATGAAAGGGGAAACAGAGAAGCAACAAACACAAGGATTTTTTCATGAGTTATTGCCTAAACTATGTTTTTAACGCTGGAGAGATATTATTCTAGCAACACTCACCTCCTAAATTTCAGGTTTTATAACCTGGAATAAGGAGATACCAAATAGAAATACTTTCTCAACACCGAGTGGCCCAGTAACAAAATTATTTTTCTTTAAATTGATATGACCCCCCCCCACACACACCCAGTTACCATTTTACTATATAGAATCCTACTTCCTAGCCTTTAGGCAAAATATGGAACATAATAGTTCTAATTCATATCACAAACTTCTGAGCAATATTTGAGGCTACATATTCACACCTCGTCAGGGTTACTGCTTACCTCATACTTCATCAGTGCACCCCCCAACCCCAACAGCTAACCTTGGCTCTTGTTTTCTGAGCTCTAGAGATGCTCTGAATATCAAACTCTAAAAGGAAAATGACCACTGAACTCTGACTATGGAAAAAGCAAACTGATCTAAAGCTTTGTTCATTTTGTTTTGAAGCAATAGTAGCCATGACTTCATGATTTTCTCACCACAAAGTTATCCACTGATTTAATTTCCATGAAACAGGCCTGCTGGGCATTCCTAATGTATTTAGATAAGCTGATTTCACAGAGATGGGATTTGCTATCAGTCAAAAGGGTGGATATCATTGACCTTACAAATTAGGGGGAAGGATGAAGGAAGGAATATGCTTAGCGTTGGCTTAAAAATAGCTACCCTTTCAAAGATCTTCCTCTCCTTACTAAATATGTGAATTAAAAGAAGTTATAAGACTGATTCAGTAATTTTGACAGAGAACGACCAGTTTGTTAACGCTTATAATTTCTACAAGATAACGCTGACAGCAATAAAGCACCTTTCAAATCTTTAAAACAGTATTTAAATCAGAATCTGCTTACAATTCGACAAACAATTTTACTATCACTTTCAACCATAGCAAACGGCATATGCTGTAATTTAGACACTGGCAAATTTGACATGCACTTTAGATGACAATTCTGCACCATATTTCAAAGAAAGCGGACAATCCCTGAGAAAATGAAATGACAATCACTAGAAACCACTTTGGGTCATCAAGTATCAACGTTTAAATCCCTAAACATTATATGGACCTAACCCATCTCCCTTCAAAAAAAAAAAAAAATCTGTGACATCGTTTGCAAATCTTGAGATAGGTCATTAGATCACAGTCTTGAAAAATGAATTACAGGTGCCTTTTATCTTTCATTTGTTTTCTGAGGATATCTTTTTTTTTTTTTTTTTGAGATGGAGTCTTGCACTGTCGCCCAGGCTAGAGTACAGTGGTGTGATCTTGGCTCACTGAAACCTCCACCTCCCGGTTTCAAGCAATTCTGCCTCAGCCTCCCAAGTAGCTAGAACTATAGGCACCCACCACCATGCCCAGCTAATTTTTGAATTTTTAGTAGAGATGGGGTTTTACCATGTTGGCCAGGATGGTTTCAATCTCCTGACCTCGTGATCTGCCCACCTCAGCCTCCCAAAGTCCTGGAATAAGAGGCATGAGCCATTGTACCCAGCCTATCTTCTCATTTCAATCAATGATTTGAAACCGAAATCTGAAGTTATATATGTGCTTGGTATCTTCTATAGGCTGGTTATAAAACTGCTAGAAGATTCCATGGAAGGAGTGTGACTCATCAATGTGTCATCTACTGAGAGTCAAAAAACCTGAGTTACCATCTTGGCATTCTAATTTTGGGAAAATACCACATAAATGTCAAACTTGATTTTTACCAGTCATATAATATGGTGATATTCCCAAGGGTCCTTAAAGTGCCCTCTTTCTGCAATTCTCTCAAGGACAGAGGTTAACTTTAAGTATACCTGGCATCTTGGCTGTTTTAATAGTGACCTGGGAGGAGGTTATTAAATAATCTTAATATATTGAGCTATAAAATATCTTCTTATAGATTGTGCAGCAAGATCTCAGTTTCTTATTTTACAAGGCAGATTCTTAGCTTAGCCATTACTCAAGTCAGTCTTGTATTCTCACCATATTTCTTTTCACCTGAGAATCAGGAGGATATGGGAAAGATGGGAGAAAATACCGAAGTCCCACTGTTCTGTGAAGGTCTTTGAGACTATCTGTATGTGTCCCCATGCTTGTGTCACTCAAAAGAGGGCTTCTGGACACATACTTCCTAGTGATGGTCTAGATGCTCAGCAGGTGTTTTCTCTATTCTCTTTAATGATTTGCCTGAAAATAATACCAATACACATGGACTGGATTCAGTCTCCTTGTTCTGCATTCCCACAGCACCCTGTGCTTATCCAACTGTCATTCATCACATCTGTAATTCCTGGTTTTCTGTCTGTGTTTCAGTTTTGCCCATGAACTTCAGGAGAGCAGGAAGGACGCAAGTCTTGTTCACTCCTCTGTCTCTAACACATAACCCAGGGCCTGGCTCTCAGTAGGTCATCAATTGAATTGTGAAAGTGAATTGAATCAAAATATTGGTTACTAAGAATGCTGCATTATTAGTATTTTAAGCCTGAATTTCAGGGAATCAAGATTAAGAAGACCTGTAACATTTTAAAGCAGCACCAAACCTCACTTTTCCCATATTTATTTTTCCCTCCTTCTAAACCGGAAGCGTGAAATTGAATAAAAAGAGATCAACAGCTTCTGTCTACCTGCTTTCAGGGCTAATTACCAGAAAAATGGTCAAAAGTCTGACTGCAGCAGGAGAGAAGAGATTAATAAAGTGTTGACACAATCTGATAGCTAATCTCCCAAGGAGTCTTGACTTATTGGTCTTGACTCATGACCGACTGAAGAGAAAGTATTCACAAGATGCCAGAATCTTATGTCAGCTCTGAAATTTCCTTTGACTAAGCATGCTAAACCAAGCAATACAAAACAAAATATAAGACTCTTATAAGCCTATGTTGACCCACATTCTCCCTTAAAAATGAAAGCACTTATATTTGGGTAGTAGAAAGGTATTCTAAATCCTTACCCTCACCTTTTAGCTGTGTCTCTGTGTATTTCCAAGTTCGAGATTGTGCATGTATGTGTATGGGGGTGAATACGTGCCTTCACTTATGCATGTACCATCATATATGTGTAGATATCAGTAAATGTGGAGATAATAAAAAAAGCAAGGGGTACAGAAGAAATGACAATGCTTTACAAGCATGTACTCCCTTTTCTGATGCTGATAATTTATCCTGGATGAAGTACTAATGACCTGCACAGAATGTGGACAAGAATTCAGAAGGTTAGAACTTAGCTACCGCATTCATAACAGGACATGTTGACTTGCAAATCCTACTGTGCTAATATTTATGATTTTTAATATATTCTTATATCCTCTGCTTAGCAACAAGGGAGAAAGATTTAATGAATATGAATTTGACTGTGGGAAAGGAATGTGGAGGACTGTAGTTCTTACATATTGTTATTTTAGCTCAAAATTCCACCCACTAGTTGATAAGACTGAATTCCATTTAACTTTCTAAGAAGAAATGAATAAACACTCCAAATCCTACCAGCATCCTCCATTAGATAATCTATTTTCTATAATTATCAGTACAGTAATATTGTTGGTTTAGCATTTCATCACTTAGAAAGCACTATCTTGCATGTAACCTTTTGTCTTCACCTGTCAAAACTGCTCACTCACCAAGCCTCAGCTCAAATGCTGCTTTTCAACTAAGCTTTCCTGTATTCTCTTGATTACTAGAACAATCTCTTTTTTACCCCCAGGCTGTATATAGGCATTCTACTCTGCCTCTCTAGGGACGGACTCTGTTTGCAGTGGGGAAGTCTACAGCCCTAACGTTGTTGAGAGTCAATCTGCCTGATAGAGACTGATTAACAGGAAGCCCATCTGCCTAAATATATGAGTCACATTCTCCTATATGACCTTTGTCAGAAATAAAACTCCTGCTTTATCTTCCATATGCATGGCTCCTTTGTCCTATTTTTTGATTGCTTCAGAGAAGCACGGGGTGATTTCTCTGTACACTTAAAGACCCAAACAATCCCTCAAGGAGTCCCCTGCCTGCATTGTTGTTCATTATCCTGCCTGTCTCTGTGTAGCCCCCCTTCACTAGAGTTTCTGTTACCTTGCAAGATAGAATCCACAAGGCTTAGTTTGTGTTCTCTTAGAGTACAGCCAGAGACCAACACTTGGGTGCTGTAGTTCATTAAGAAAGCAATATCCTGGGGCAGGAGTAAGGAACTTGGGAGGGGGAGGAAGCAGGGAAATCAATTATAAGAGTAGGTTATCAAGCTCACCACTGAAGGTAACAAAGCTCTTACTTGTCCTGTCAACTTCTGAGCATAATATGTTCCCTTCTCAAAATTGTTCCCATGAGGACCGACTGGAAGTATTTATCTTTAAATTCCCGTATCCTATTGGTTAGGGTTGCCTGCACTTCTGGGCTGTTCGTGTAGGCTTGAGGAAAGAGGATTTGAGTTTCTGTGGCATTAGAGCCTTTCCAGGGTGAAAAGGTAAAAAACAAACAAACAAAACCTGCAGTACCTGATTAAGGTAAGATACCATCTACAAAAAGGAAACTGAAGTTAGTATGGAAGCCAGCCATGGTTGAAAAGCAACTTGAGGCTAAGAGAATGAGTTGAGTCATTAAAGGCACTTGAAACACATGACCTTCAAGCCCACGTTGAGTTGTCATTACCTTTATTTCCAGCTTCCTATCCTTTCTCCTCTCTTTACCACAGAAAAGGCAAATTGCATTAAGGTGCACGCAGTTCTACAAATACCCCATTCGGTTTCATACTCCATGCATTCCATATGCCAGCTCTTTCACATTCTCATTCCGACACAGCTTCCAAAGTCCTGCTTAGGTGTCTCTGCATAAGAATCTCTTCCTCCTTTATTTTATGTAACTTTTTAATTGAAGTAAAAAATATATTTAGAAGTATAAAAATTATAAGCACATTGCTTGAGGACTTTTTGCAAAGAAACATATCTATGTAACAATTTCACAGATCAAAAATACAACATGATCAGCACCCTGGCATCCTGCTTTTGTCCCACCATAATCACACACTCCTCCTTAATCACTATTTTGATTTTCATCACCATAGGCATTTTTATCTTATTTTCAAATTTTATATAAATGGAATTTATATAATTTGTACTAATTTCTGACTTCTTTCATCCAATATTTTGTTTGTGAGATTTATCCAAGTACTTGTGCATAGCAAAATTTTTTTCTCAGTTTTGTACAGTATTTCTTTGTATTAATATATTACAATTTGTTTTTCTCCTTTATGCACATTGGATTTTCTGCTTTGAATATTATGAAGAAAACTTTATGACTAATGTTGTACATGACTTTTAATAAAAAAATACACATCCACAGCTATTAGATATGTACCTGGAAATGCTTACTGCCTTAGAGCTTATTGGTCTGAAATTAGTATAGCTAAACTCTATCTACCTCCATCCTGTTACTTAGTTTTTCTTATCCTTATATCTAAGGTTTATTTTGGGGTAGCAGCATTTACTTGGGTTTGTACTTTTGCTTCTCCATGAACAGGTTTTAAATTTGTAGTGGGGAGGCTTGCCTACAGTCATGCTGTTGTTGGGTTAATCTATTTAGTCCTGAAGTTATTAGGGGACCATTCTGCCACAAGTCTTACTCTCCACTGGGAATAACTGTAGTGATAATGGTTCACCTAGGTTTACCAGATAAAACACATGTTCAGTTAAATTTGAATTTCAGATAAACAACAAATCATGTTTACTCCCCATCCACAGATGTGCTTCTAACATGCTTATTTCCCACTTACATGTGTGTTTTCCTCACCATGTTGTGAGCTTCCTGAGGATAGGAACTGAATCTGTATTGATTATTCACAGGCACACATGGCCTAGTACACATTTAGAACTCAATAAATATAAGTTAAAATGAACTAAACGTCTCTTGAGTAGAAAGTATAAAAGTGGACCAGACCATGTGCATAAAACTTAACTAAAAAAAAAAATTTTTTTTTTTTTAGGCAGGGTCTGTCACCCATGCGGGAGTGCAGTGGCGTGATCTTGGCTCACTGCAACTTCTGCCTCCCAGACTCAAGCAATCTTCTCACCTCAGCCTCCCAAGTAGCTGAGACTACAGGTACACAGCTAATTTTTATCTTTTGATATTTTTTCCATAGAGGTGAAGTTTTGCCATGTTGCCGAGACCAGTCTTGAACTCCTGGACTCAAGAGACCCACCCACTCAGCCTCCCAAAGTGCTGAGGTTACAGGTCTGAGCCACTGTGCCAAGCCAAAATAAATTTTTAAGTATTTCACCCATTCTAACTTTACCAGGAAAAGCCTAAAGCTCAACAGAGATTTCAATGACCTGATCCCTTTTTGATATAATCGGTATTGCAAACAGCTCAGAGACTGTTTCTTCTCTGTCTTATGATGGAAATCATTTCTCCATGTAAAAAATCAAGCCAGTACAAAGATATTTTTGGCATTAAATATTATTACAGGTTTAAGGAGAATAGCTCTGAAAGCCTCAAACTTCTGTCAGTGGATGAAGACCTTTGCCTACAAGACACCAGCCAGCCACTACCTTATTAAGTTTGCATCTGCTCTGCCTGATGCCTAAGACTTCCATTCCCCATTTTTATGAAGCAATATAAAGGACCAATTAACCATTTTAGTAACTTCAGTACATTCTTGTTTATGCTTCATCTTATAATGTTATTTATTTGGCTATTGTTTCCTAGATATGTTAATAAATTCTCAAGAAACCATCTTTCTGGGAACAGTAGATACTGGGGACTACAAAAGACAAAAAGGAGGGAGGAGAGCAAGGCTGAAAAGTTATCTGTTGGATACTATGCTCACCACCTGGGTGACAGGTTCAGTTGTACCCCAAACTTCAGCATTATGCAATATACCTGTGTAACAAACCTACACATGTACCAGTGAATCTAAAAGAAAAGTTGAAATTTTAAAAATAAAGACACTGGAGGGAGGATCCAAGATGGCCGATTAGGAGCAGCTGAGGATTGCAGCGCCCAGTAAAAGTGAGGAGGGTGAGTGGACGCCGCATTCCCAGACAGATTTTTATTGCCCACAGACTAGGAGATTCCCAGGGGGAGGAGCCCCACGGGTCGCCAGCGCGGCTGGTTTGGCCGGTCAGCTGTTTTCCCCGGCGCCCTGTTTTGGGCAGCGCCCGGGCTCAGCAGTTCCCCATACAAAATACGTGGGTCCGGGTGCCGTTTTAGCTGGCAATTGGAGCTCCGGGAAGGTAGAGCAGCCCATTCATCTGATTAAAAAAGGGGACTGAAACAGGCAGCCAGGCCAGGAGATTTCCCAGGCAAAAAAATGCCACGAATCTCAGCGCCTGCGGTTTCAGCCGGCACAGTGGGTCGCCACATGGGAAATCACACAGATCCCGGCACCTTTTCAACAGGCAGCTGGAACACCTGGGAGACAGTCGACCATTCAGCTAAAAAAAAAAGGCTGAGGCAGGGAGCCAGGTGATCAGGCTTGGCTGGTCCCATCCACCACAAAAAAACAGCAATCGAAACGCTCTGGATAGAGAGTTTCACAGCAAGCACAGCTGAACCCAGGACGGCCCAGCTCTGTGGGGGGACGGGCATCTGCCATTACTGAGGCAGTCTGCCACTACAGAGGTAGTTTGCCATTGCAGAGGCAGTTCTAACTGCACCGGTATAAACAGGACTGCAGGGGAAGTTCACAGGCAGCTGGGCAGAGCCCACAGCAGCTCAGCAAAGCCTCTGCAGGCAGTGACTAGGCTGCCTCATTGCTGGGCAAGGTAGCCCTGAGAAAAAGGCAGCAGCACAAGGGAAACTCATAAATAAAGCCCTAAATACCCAGGACAGAGTACCTGGGGAAAAAAGGGGTGGTTTATGAGTTCTGCTGCAGCAGACTTAAACATACCTGCCCAGCAACTCTGAATGAACAACGGAGCTCACAGCTCAGCACTTGAGCTCCTATAAAGGACACTCTCTCTCCTCAAGTAGCTCCCCTGACCCCCGTATATCCAACAAGTCACCTCATAAAGGAGAGCTCAGACTGACATCTGGTGGGTATTCTTCTGGGACAAAGATAGCAGAAGAAACTGGCAGCAACCCTTACTGTTCTGCAGCCGCTGCAGGTGATCCCCAGGCAAGCAGGGCTGGGAGTGGACCTCAGCAGTCCTACAGCAGAGGGGCCAGACTGTTAGAAGGAAAACTAAGAAACAGAAAGAAATAACGTCATCATCAACAAACTGGTCGTCCAGAGAGACCCCATCTGAAAATCACCAACCACAAAGACCACACATAGATAAATCCACAAAGATGGGAAGAAACCAGTGCAAAAAGGAGGAAAACACCCAAAACCAGAACGCCTCTCCTCCTACAAGGGATCACAACTCCTCACCAGCAAGGGAACAAGGCTGGATGGACAATGAGTGTGATGAAATGACAGAATCAGGCTTCAGAAGGTGGGTAATAAGAAACTTCTGTGAGCTAAAAGAACATGTTCTAACCCAATGCAAAGAAACTAAGAAGTTTGAAAAAAGATTTGATGAAATGCTAACGAGCATAACCAACTTAGAGAGGAATATTAGTGAATTGATGGAGCTGAAAAACACAACACAAGAACTTTGTGAAGCATACACAAGTTTCAACAGCTGAATCTACCAAGCAGAAGAAAGGATATCAGAGGTCGAAGATCAACTCAATGAAATAAAACAAGAAGGCAAGATTAGAGAAAAAAGGGTAAAAAGGAATGAACAAAGTCTCCAAGAAATATGGGACTATGTGAAAAGACCTAATCTACGTTTGATAGGTGTACCTGAATGTGACGGAGAGAATGAATCCAAGCTGGAAAATACTCTTCAGTATATTATCCAGGAGAACTTCCCCAACATAGGAAGGCAGGCCAATATTCAAGTCCAGGAAATACAGAGAACACCACAAAGATATTCCTCAAGAAGAGCAACCCCAAGGCACATAATCGTCAGATTCACCAGGGTTGAAATGAAGGAGAAAATGCTAAGGGCAGCCAGAGAGAAAGGTCAGGTTACCCACAAAGGGAAGCCCATCAGACTCACAGCAGATCTCTCAGCAGAAACTCTACAAGCCAGAATGGAGTGGGGGCCAATATTCAACAACCTTAAAGAAAAGAACTTTCAACCCAGAATTTCATATCCAGCCAAACTAGCTCATAAGTGAGGGAAAAATAAAATCCTTTGCGAACAAGCAAGTACTCAGAGATTTCATCACCACCAGGCCTGCTTTACAAGAGCTCCTGAAAGAGGCACTAAACATAGAAAGGAACAACCAGTACCAGCCACTCCAAAAACATACCAAATGGCAAAGAGCAGTAACACAATGAAGAACCTGCATCAGCTAATGGGCAAAACAGCCAGCTAGCATCAAAATGGCAGGATCAAATTCACACATAACAATATTAACGCTAAATGTAAATGGGCTAAATGCCCCAATCAAAAGACATAGACTGGCAAACTGGATAAAAAGCCAAAACCCATCGGTGTGCTGTACCCAGGAAACCCATCTCCCATGCAAAGATACACAAAGGCTCAAAATAAAGGGATGGAGGAAGATTTACCAAGCAAAAGGAGAGCAAAAAAAAGCAGGAGTTGCAATTCTCATCTCTGATAAAATAGACTTTAAACCAACAAAGATCAAAAGAGACAAAGAAGGACATTACATAATGGTAAAAGGATCAATGCAACAAGAAGAGCTAATGATCCTAAATATATACGCACCCAATACAGGAGCACCCAGATACATAAGGCAAGTTCTTAATGACTTACAAAGAGACTTAGACTCCCACACAATAATAGTGGGAGACTTGAACACCCCATTGTCAATATTAGACAGATCAACGAGACAGAAAATTAACAAGGATATCCAGGACTTGAACTCAGACCTGGATCAAGCAAACCTAATAGACATTTACAGAACTCTCCACCCCAAATCCACAGAATATACATTCTTCTCAGCACCACATCACACCTACTCTAAAATTGACAACATAATTGGAAGTAAATCACTCCTCAGCAAATGCAAAAGAACGGAAATCATAACAAACAGTCTCTCAGACCACAGTGCAATCAAGTTAGAACTCAGAATTCAGAAACTAACTCAGAACTGCACAGCTTCATGGAAACTGAACAACTGGCTCTTGAATGTTGACTGGATAAACAATGAAATGAAGGCAGAAATAAAGATGTTCTTTGAAACCAACGAGAACGAAGACACAACATACCAGAATCTCTGGGACACATTTAAAGCAGTCTCTAGAGGAAAATATATAGCAATAAATGCCCACATGAGAAACAAGGAGAGATCTAAAATTGACACCCTATCATCAAAATTGAAAGAGCTAGAGAAGCAAGATCAAAAAAACTCAAAACCTAGCAGAAGACAAGAAATAACTAAGATCAGAGCAGAACTGAAGGAGATAGAGACACGAAAAACCCTTCAAAAAAATCAATAAATCCAGGAGCTGGTTTTTCAAAAAGGTCAACAAAACAGACAGACCACTAGCCAGATTAATAAAAAAGAAAAGAGAAAATAATCAAATAGATGCAATAAAAAATGATAAAGGGGATATCACCACAGATTCCACAGAAATTCAAACCATCATCAGAGATTATTACAAACAACTCTATGCACATAAACTAGTAAACCTGGAAGAAATGGATAAATTCCTGGACACTGGCATCCTCCCAAGCCTAAACCAGGAAGAAGTCGAAACCCTGAATAGACCAATAACAAGGTCTGAAGTTGAGGCAGCAATTAAGAGCCTACCACCCAAAAAAAGCCCAGGTCCAGATGGGTTCACAGCCGAATTCTACCAGACATACAAACAGGAGCTGGTACCATTCCTTCTGAAACTATTCCAAACAATCCAAAAAGAGGGAATTCTTCCCAAATCATTTTATGAGACCAACATCATCCTGATACCAAAACCCGGCAGAGACTCAGCAAGAAAAGAAAACTTCAGGCCAATATCCATGATGAACATAGATGCAAAAATCTTCAATAAAATACTGGCAAACCGATTGCAACAGCACATCAAAAAGCTTATCCACCATGATCAAGTAGGCTTCATCCTGGGGATGCAAGGCTGGTTCAACATACGCAAATCTATAAACATAATCCACCACATAAACAGAACCAAAGACAAAAACCACATGATAATCTCAATTGATGCAGAGAAGGCCTTTGACAAAATTCAACAGCCCTTTATGCTAAAAACCTTCAATAAACTAGGTATTGACGGAACGTATCTCAAAATGATAAAAGCTATTTGTGACAAACCAACAGGCAATGTCATACTGAATGGGCAAAAACTAGAAGCATTCCCTTTGAAATCTGGCACTAGACAAGGATATCCTCTCTCACCACTCCTATTCAGTATAGTATTGGAAGTTCTAGCCAGAGCAATCAGGCAAGAAAAAGAAATAAAGCGTATTCAAATAGGAAAGGAAGAAGTCAAATTGTCTCTATTTGCAGACGACATGATTGTATATCTAGAAGACCCCATCGTCTCAGCCCAAAATCTCCTGAAACTGATAAGCAACTTCAGCAAAGTCTCAGGATACAAAATCAATGTGCAAAAATCACAAGCATTCCTATACACCAATAACAGACTTAAAGACAGCCAAATCAAGAACCAACTGCCATTCACAATTGCTATAAAGAGAATAAAATACCTAGGAATACAACTAACAAGAAACGTAAAGGACCTCTTCAAGGAGAACTACAAACCACTGCTCAACAAAATAAGAGAGGACACAAACAGATGGAGAAACATTCCATGTTCATGGCTAGGAAGAATCAATATTGTCAAAATGGCCATACTGCCCAAAGTAATTTACAGATTCAACGCTATCCCTATCAAGCTACCAATGACCTTCTTCGCAGAACTGGAAAAAACCACCTTAAACTTCATATGGAACCAAAAGAGAGCCTGCATAGCCAAGTCAATTCTAAGCAAAAAGAACAAAGCTGGAGGCATCACACTCCCAGACTTCAAACTATACTACAAAGCTACAGTAATCAAAACAGCATGGTACTGGTACCAAAACAGAGATATAGACCAATGGAACAGAACAGAGGCCTCCGAGGCAACACAACACATCTACAACCATCTGATCTTTGACAAACCTCACAAAAACAAGCAATGTGGGAAATGAGTCCCTGTTTAATAAATGGTGTTGGGAAAACTGGCTAGCCATGTGCAGAAAGCAGAAACTAGACCACTTCCTGACACCTTACACTAAAATTAACTCCAGATGGATTAAGACTTAAACATAAGACCTAACACCATAAAAACCCTAGAAGAAAATCTAGGCAAAACCATTCAGGACATAGGCGTAGGCAAGGACTTCATGACCAAAACACCAAAAGCATTGGCAACAAAAGCCAAAATAGACAAATGGGACCTAATCAAACTCCACAGCTTCTGCACAGCAAAAGAAACAGTCATTAGAGTGAATCGGCAACCAACAGAATGGGAAAAAATTTTTTGCAGTCTACCCATCTGACAAAGGGCTGATATCCAGAATCTACAAAGAACTGAAACAGATTTACAAGAAAAAACAAACAAGCCCATTCAAAAGTGGGCAAAGGATATGAACAGACACTTTACAAAAGAAGACATACATGAAGCCAACAAACATATGAAAAAATGCTCATCATCACTGGTCATTAGAGAAATGCAAATCAAAACTACATTGAGATACCATCTCACGCCAGTTAGAATGGCGATCATTAAAAAATCTGGAGACAACAGATGCTGGAGAGGATGTGGAGAAATAGGAACGCTTTTACACTGTTGGTGGGAGTGTAAATTAGTTCAACCATTGTGGAAGACAGTGTGGTGATTCCTCAAGGACCTAGAAATAGAAATTCCATTTGATCCAGCAATCCCATTACTGGGTATATATCAAAAGGACTATAAATCATTCTACTATAAGGACACATGCACACAAATGTTCATTGCAGCACAGTTTACAATAGCAAAGACCTGGAACCAACCCAAATGCCCATCGATGATAGACTGGACAGGGAAAATGTGGCACATATACACCATGGAATATTATGCAGCCATCAAAAATGATGAATTCGTGTCCTTTGTAGGGACATGGATGAGCCTGGAAACCATCATTCTCAGCAAACTGACACAAGAACAGAAAATCAAACACCGCATATTCTCACTCATAGGCGTGTGTTGAACAATGCGAACACATGGACACAGGGAGGGGAGCATCACACACTGGGGTCTGTCGGGGGGGGAAAAGGGGAGGGACAGCGGGGGGTGGGGAGTTGGGGAGGAATAGCATGGGGAGAAATGCCAGATATAGGTGATGGGGGAGGAAGGCAGCAAATCACACTGCCATGTGTGTACCTATGCAACAATCTTGCATGTTCTTCACATGTACCCCCAAACGTAAAATGCAATAAAAAATAATATTAAAAATAAATAAATAAATGAAGACACTACTGTTATTGCTTCTAAAAAAGAAATCATCCCTTCAGAACCTGAATATATTCTCATTCCTAAAGATCAAAACTGCTATAACCTATATTCCATCAAATACTGGAAAAATAATATATAAATACGGTATGTAGATTTTATGCAACTCTAGATGGAAAAATCAGAGTTGTAGAGTTTTAAGAATGTATATTTTGTATCAATGTAAAAACTATTTTTTTAAAAAACTTAGAATCCTTCAACTACTGGGTGGATTGAGCTGGAGGGTAGCAAGTCTTTTCTCTTACTAAACCTATTTAGCAACAGAGCTGAAAGACCTCCTGGGATGTCATAGAAATACATTTTTATAGTATAACTGTATTAGTCTGTTTTCATGCTGCTGATAAAGACATACCCGAGATTGAGTCACTTATAAAGGAAAGACATTTAATTGACTCACAGTGCCACATGGCTAGGGAGGCCTCACAATCATGGTGGAAGGCAAAGGAGGAACAAAATCGTGTCTTACATGGTGGCAGGCAAGTGAGAATGAGGGCTTGTGCAGATAAACTTCCCTTTATAAAACTATCAGATCTCATGAGACTTATTCGCTATTACAAGAATAGTACAGGAAGAAAAACTGTATCCCCATGATTTCCGCCAAGATGGCCAAATAGGAACAGCTCCTGTCCACAGTTCCCAGTGAGAGCGATGCAGAAGGCAGATGATCGCATTTCCAACAGAGCCCCTGTGGGTGATTCCCAGGCAAGCAGGGTCTGGAGCGGACCTCCAGCAAACTCCAGCAGACCTGAGCAGAGGGGCCTGATTATTAGAAAGAAAACTAATAAACAGAAAGAAAAGTTTTCAATATCAACAGAAAGGATGTCCATTCAGAGATCCCATCCAAAAGTCACCAACTTCAAAGGCCAAAGGCATCTATGAAGATGGCAAGAAACCAGTGCCAAAAGGCTGAAATCTCCAAAAACCAAAGGGATCAAAACTCCTCACCAGCAAGGGAAAACTGGATGGAGAAAGAGTTTGACAAAGTGACAGAGGCAGACTTCAGAAGGTGGGTAATAACAAACTTCTCCGAGCTTTAGGAGCATGTTCTAACCCAAGGCAAGGAAGCTAAGAACTTCGAAAAAACGTTAGATAAATGCCAACTAGAATAACCAGCATAAAGAAGAACATAAATGACTTGATGGAGCTGAAAAACAGCACGAGAACTTCATGAAGCATACACAAGTTTCAATAGCTGGAATAGATCAAGCAGAAGAAAGGATATCACAGATTGAAGATCAACTCAATGAAATAAAATGAGAAGACAAGATTAGAGAAAAGAGTGAAAAGAAATGAACAAAGTCTCCAAGACATATGGGATTATGTGAAAAGACCAAATGTACATTTGATTGGTGCACCTGAAAGTGATGGGGAGAATGAAACCAAATGGGAAATCACTCTTGAGGATATTATCCAGGCGAACTTCCCTCACCTAGCAAGGCAGGCCAACATTCAAATTCAGGAAATACAGAGACCACCACAAAGATATTCCTTGAGAAGAGCAACCCAAGACACATAATTTTCAAATTCACCAGGGTTGAAATGAAGGAACAAATGCTAAGGGCAGCCAGAGAGAGAAAGGTCGGGTTGCCCACAAAGGGAAGCCCATCAAACTCACAGCAGGTCTCTTGGCAGAAACCATACATCTCAGAAAAAAGTGGGGGCCAATATTCAACATTCTTAAAGAATTTTCAACCCAGAAATTCATATCCAGCCAAACTAAGCTTCATAAGTGAAAGAGAAATAAAATCCTTTATGGACAAGCAACTGCTAGAGATTTCATCACCACCAGGCCTGCCTTACATGAAAAGGAACAACCATTACCAGCCACTACCAAAACATACCAAATTGTAAAGACCATTAACACTATGAAGAAACTGCATCAACTAATGAGAAAAACAACCAGCTAGCATCAAAATGGCAGGATCAAATTCACACCTAACAATATTAACCTTAAATGTAAATGGGCTAAATGTCCCAATCAAAAGATGCAAACTGGCAAATTGGATAAAGAGTCAAGACCCATTAGTGTGCTGTGTTAAGGAGAGCAGCCAGGTCACAGGCAAAGACATGAGATAAGAATTTCTGGGTTGAAAATTCTTTTTCTTAAGGATGTCTTAATATTGGCTCCAACTCTCTTCTAGCTTGTAGGCTTTCTGCCAAGAGATCTTCTGTGAGTCTAATGGGTTTCCCTTTGTGGGTAACCTGATCTATTTCTATGGCTTCCCTTAGCATTTTTTCCTTCATTTCAACCCTGGGGTTGTAATCCTAGTCTCTGATTAAACAGATTTTAAACCAACAAAGATGTAAAGAGACAAAGAATGGCATTAAATAATGATAAAGGGATGAATGCAACAAGAAGAGCTAACTATGCAAAATATATATGCACCCAATACAGGAGCACCCAGATACATAAGGCAAATTCTTCATGACCTACTAAGAGACTTAGACTCCCACACAATAATAGTGGGAGACTTTAACACCTCACTGTCAATCCTAGACAGATCAATGAGACAGAAAATTAACAAGGAAATTCAGGACTTGAACTCAGATCAGGACCAAGCAGACCTAAGACATCTACAGAAACTCTCCACCCCAAATCTACAGAATATACATTCTTCTCAGCACATTGCACTTATTCTAAAATTGACCACATAATTGGAAGTAAAATACTCCCCCCAGCAAATGCAAAAGAATGGAAATCACAACAGTCTCTCAAACCACAGTGCCATCAAATTAGAATTCAGGATTAAGAAACTCACTCAAAACCACATGGAAACTGAACAACCTGCTAATTAACAACTACTACATAAAAAATGAAATGAAGGTAGAAATAAAAACATTCTTTGAAACCAATGAGAATGAACACACAACATACCAGAATCTCTGGGACACATTTAAAGCAGCGTCCAGTGGGAAATTTATAGCACAAATGCCCACAAGAGAAAGGAGGAAAGATCTAAAATCGACACCATAATGTCATGATTAAAAGAAATACAGGAGCAAGATCAAATTCAAAAGCTCACAGAAGACAAGAAATAACTAAGATCAGAGCAGAACTGAAGGAGATACACACACACACAGACACACACACACACACACACACACACACACACACACACACACACACACACAGAAAAACCCTTCAAAAAAATCAACACAGCCAGGAGCTGGTTTTTTGAAAAGAACAACAAAACAGATCGACTGCTAGCCAGAGTAACAAAGAAGAAAAGAGAGAAGAATCAAATAGACACAATAAAAAATGATAAAAGGGATATCACCACTCATCCCCACAGAAATACAAACTACCATCAGAGATTACTACAAACACCTAGGAATAAAATACCTAGGAATACAACAAGCAATGTGAAGGACCTCTTCAAGGAGAACTACAAACCACTTCTCAAGGAAATAAGAGAGGACACAAACAGATGGAAAAACATTCCATGCTCATGATTAGGAAGAATCAGTATTGTGAAAATGGCCATGCTGCCCAAAGTAATTTATAGATTCAGTGCTATCCCCCATCAAGCTACCATTGACTTACTTCACAGAATTGGAAAAAAACTGCCTTAAAAATTCATATAAAACCAAAAAAGTGCCCACATAGCAAAGATAATCCTAAGCAAAAAACAAAACAAAACAAACAAAAAACCAAAGTAGGAGGCATAACGTTACCTGACTTCAAACTATACTACAAGGCTACAGTAATCAAAACAGCATGGTACTGGTACCAAAACAGATATAGACCAATGGAACAGAACAGAGGCCTCAGAAGTAATGCCACACATCTACAACTACCTGACCTTTGACCAACCTGACAAAAACAAGCAATGGGGAAAAGTTTTCCTATTTAATGAATGGTATTGGGAAAACTGGCTAGCCATATACAGAAGGCAGAAACTGG